>JAEQBH010000036.1:0-508169 GCA_016808115.1 Tetrastigma voinierianum | reverse complement strand
AATGGGCGAGGTTGAGGTCACGAGACGGCTTCTACTCCGGCCTCGTTGTTGAGGCTAAACCGACCAGCGCGTGTCAATGTCTATTCCTTATCGGGAGGTCGATTAAAGCCCCAGCCCGCTTCCTTGTGTGCATTTGTGACCCAAGCCTACAAAGAGTCTCCGGGATGGGGATGCTTAGCTCTGCGTTTGAGCTTTTGGCGTAGCTTTACGAGGTGAATTTATGACTAAGTCCCGCGCGACCGTCTTGATTTGCGCTTTCTACTTATGCATCCGGGCGTCGAACTCGCTCAAACCTTTATGGCCCACTTCCATCAGCCTTCCTGAAGTCTCCGGTTTATGTAGCACTTGCTTCATTGGATATTTGAACTTCTAGTACACAGCCGAGTTAGCGGTAAAGTGAGCTTTCTGGGTCGCGGTCACACGCCAAGACACTTTCCATCCGGGCGTACTTTGCTCCTCTCGCCAGCTCGGTCGCATGAAGGCATTAGATACCGTCTTGTCCCCGACGAGAACAACTACTGTGGAGAAGTCCAAACCCGGCTAAGTATAGAGTGAGGAGCTCCCTGTAGGCCCACTGCGTATCTGTGGGAAGGGGCGGGGAGCCTGCAGATAGTCTTTCAATGCTGAGAATGCTTCTTCGCACTTCATGTTCCATTGAAAAGCTTTCTTTAGGACTTGGAAGAAAGGCTGACATTTATCACTAGCCTCGATATGAACTCCACTTAAAGCGGCAATCCTTCCCGCCGACGCACTGACCTCCTTTTATGCTTCTTGATGCATACGTGATAGTTTGAGTTGAACCTTTATTTTTATGTCTCGGATTTGCCTCGATTCTCTGGGCTGTTGACTATGGAACCTAAGAAATCTCCTCGCTATACTCTAGTTGCACACTACGATTCAGCTTCATGTTATACTTCAAGATCCGAACGTCGACATATGAGCTATGACGGCAGCTGTGGACTTCACCAACATTCATATACTCAAACACTTTCCTATTTGCTTCCTCGAACATCCCGCTTACCAAATTTTTGATAAGTAGCTCCCGCATTCTCGAGCCCAAAGGGCACTGGCATCAGCAATGTTCCCCGCCCAGAATCTAATCTATGGGGTCTTTTCTTTAACATCCAGACCATGTTGATCCGCTGTAGTCGGAGATAGCAATCTATAAGAACCAGAGTCTGGTCAGTCGCGGGCATCTACGATGAGGTAGATTCGCGGGAAAAGGAAACTATCCGGGGCATGCTCGCTGATGTTAGTGAAGTCGACAGAGCCCGCCACTTCGTCGCTCTCTTTTTCGACGAGTACAACGCTGGCCACCATCCGTGATATTCCACATCTGTAGGTCATCCCCCGCCAGAGTGAGCTTCACAATTCTCTCGGCGATCGCTTTTTGCCTTTCCTCGCGCTAAGCCCCTTCTTTGCTCGATCGGCTTCGGGAGGATGGCTAACGCTTAGCCTGGAGGCGATTAGTCAGGTCAATTCCTCTATATCTGCCGTCATGTGGTGCATCGCCTTTGTTCTCGTCTCAAGAAATGGGTAAGAGGGCTCCTGGTGTCTTCCCAAGCTCGAGCCAGCGTAGCTTTTGCGGTGTCTCGTGGTCATTATCCAACAAAGACGTTCCAAACTTGTTCGAGTTCAGTCGTAGGCTCACTTGGTCATGATGTCAACCCATCGTGTATACGCTGTCGCACCAGCTTTTGCTTCATGGATGCCGGTAACACTCTCTCGGGCCACGCCGCTGATCTCCTCGATCCCATTCCTAATTCGCGGTGGAAACTTTAATCATCATGTGCACGCGAGGGAACGGCCTTTATCAAGGCTGTAGGGTCTCCCGACTGCACACAAAGATAGAACCAAAACTGGTCAATATTTGTATCCTGTTCCTCCACCCGCCCAAAGAAAGCCATCAAAGATGTTTGCCAGGCCTGAACCTCGTAGACTAGTCTTCTTCAATAAATGATCAATTAATTAAGGCCAAATCAGTAATCCAATTTGACTGGGTCAAGGTGCTGGCACTGTGGATTCAAATCTGCTAGATCTGCTAAAGATACAGGTTCTTAGGCTCTTCCTCTTACTTCTTTTCTTCCCTCTGCACTCCCCTCGTCTTTGGCTGGCAATTTCTCATGAGCCCCACCGGTTCTCAGATCAATCTCCTGTCATCAGCCACTCTCCCTCTCGTTCCTAGTGACCATGCCAATCAAAGAGCTGAATAGAGTCTTCTAGGTTGTTTAATTTCTCTGAAACATTTATTCCTGTAGAAGTTCATCTAATTTTCTTTGCCAAAGAGCTCTCCACATTATCAATTTTTAGATCTGACTGTATTAATCATCTCTTACTCCCACAAAGTCACCCACTAGCTCGTGAGGTTCCATTATGGCTTCTTCCTATCGAGAGGTTGACTAGCGGATGTGGGAGGGGTGCATACTGCGGGGAGTAGAAATTTGTGTGGTTCCCCCAACTCAGTGTTCGTAAAGCATTTTCATATGGTGCACTGGGGAACCAGTGTAGGGTGCACTCATCCATGGAGGGTTTCTATAGTCCCCCACACTCATGGATGGTTTCAGATTCCTTCAACTGAAGGCAGATTCCGCCATGGAAAGTGTCCGTAATCCCTCATGGATATATAACCATGGTTTCTCTCCCCGATCAGATAAGCTCTTCATGTGGGGTTCCATTACCACACCTAAGCTTCCAAGAAGAAGAACAATAAGGTAATGTCCCAAGACAATACCAAAAAAAAATTATGCAAAGAATCTTTTCTGGGCAGAATTGAAATAAATAATGAAAATCGATAAGAATATAAAAGAAATTCACTAATACTGTGATGAGCATCAGTGTTCCATACCTCATCAAATGCACTTAAGGAAGATCACTTAACGCGGCGCCCATTTGATTCTAAGGCCACAAGAGGGTGATCCTGAATCAACAAAAATTTTTGTATTCAATTTTCCTGCAGCACTATTAGAGCAAAGCTACCGAAGATAAATGGCTCTAGGGTCACGATGTAGGATGGGTTTTCTTCAGACAAATGACTTACATAAAGGATACAAACGGGTGTGGAATTAAATTTAGATTTTCAGCGTTTTTGGTAAAAACAGTGGATGATGGTTGTTCTAATGTGCTAAAACTAAAATAAGAAAATGTAAAATAGAACCCTCAAGTGTTTCCGCCACCGGTTTAGGGTTTTAAGGCAACCAACATGTCCTCGTCTTTTTCCTCACGCTGAGGATGAAATATGGTCATTTCCCCGAACCGATCTTCATTTAGCTTTAAAAACTAAAACCATCCGATTTTCCTTTGAAAACAAAGATTTATTAAACATTAATGCTCCCAGACAAGCAAACCAGGCTTCCTCGATCTAATTCCTACAAAGCACTAGAAGACAATCTATCCGAATCTCAAAGGATCCAGCAATAAGCATCCACCGACCAAAATTGCGAATACCGTCAATCAAGGCATCTCTGGGCGGGGATTTAACCCAGATTGAAAGCTATAGAACACAAATACCATAACTCAAGCACGCACAAACCAAATTCCCACTGAAAACTGTCTAAGAGCCCTCCTTCAAGGACGGTTTCGGGGCCAACCATCCCTTGAGTTGTCATCCTCAAGGGATGTTTGGCAGCCGAGAAAATGGAAAAGAAAGGGAAAGAAAATGAAGCAGAGAAGAATGGAAACAAGAGATTTATAAAGCTTCTCCCAAAATTCTATCACGGTGAGAGAGCCCTTGCACACAATTTAACTGGAAGCATAGTGTCGAGCAAGGAAGCAAAAAAAAACAAAACAAAAAACTAAAGCTATTATAAAGTGGGGATGCACTTAATTCACCTAGGACCCGATAGACCATTTTGTTGGCCACAATCGTCTGATGAATGGGGTCAGCGTCACGGGAAGTCGCATCCTCTCCAGACTGAAATGAATGTTACGGATGTGTCGAGCCAGCGTAGCTCGACAATAAATTTGTAATTCTCCACATTCCTCCCCACTGATGTTAGTGATGGGCCTTTCCCTGTCGAAATGGACCTCCTCCCGCGAATCCCCAGATCACATGGATTTCCCTTAGTGTTGTTTCGTACGAAGAAAGGTCCGCTCGGTGTGTGGCGGTGGCTGGCCGCCGAGTCAGATCCCTACTCACCCGATTCGGGCCCGACTTCTGCGCGTGAAGCTGGCATACCCACGCCAATGGTACTTGGCTTCTTTCCTAGTCAGAGTGCAATCATCTCGCGCGAGCGCCCAAATTCCTGCAGGAACTCCGCACACCCGCATTATCTCGTGGCGGGTCTGACTTCATCCGATGGCCACCAGAACTATTCGTTGGTACTTCGCCGCTAAGACCCGCGCATATCGCGGGTCGCCAGGGTAAACCGCCGAGGTGAAATGGCCGCCGCTGCCGTTCAATGTAGGTGGACCTGCAAGATCTCTCGAGGCTTACCGCTCTTTCGGATCGCTTCTTCATCTTTCTTTTCGAGACTCCTCCCAAACTATTTTGCCTTTCGCCTTCGTCTCCTCGCCTCGCTTATCGTCCCTGCTTTATTTTGGTTGAAGAGCTCCTTTTTGGATATGACTCGCTTCACCACGTATTTCTTCGCTTTTAGCTTAAAGCACTCGTCATGCTCATCAGATTTCGAGATGGAGAACATCAGTCCTTCGACAGAGATTCCTAGCCCTAAGAATGAATGCGCTGATAGCAAACTTCTCTATCTGGCATATTCACCTTTAGAGATCACAAGATTAAACCTCCGACGTAAGATCTCAAACTTTCTTGCGAGCTCAGCTTGATGGTCAACAGATGATGACTTAGCTTTCAGAGGTTCTGCTCCAATGAAGTCGGGAGACTAACGCAATGGATAAACGAACGAGGAGATTGATGAGGCAGAGCCCGTTAAACCAGTTTCAGCAAGGTCGGGCCTTTAACCCATAGCAAAAGCCTGACCACAAGGTCCATACCCATGCGTCTACTGATTCTCGTCAGAAGCCGAGATGTCTACCGACTTCACCAACAAACGCTCACTACAAGATTCGAACTTTGTCGGCAGGAAGAGCACTCTGGGTCAGAACTATGGATCAGCTGTTGCACCAAGGTGTTCATAGTATCGGTGAGCTCGTCCTTACAACTTCCTTTACGCTGCTCGAGTTCCCTGGCCGAGGCTCCCGAACCTCCGCCTCCCATGATCGCTCCCGTCCCTTTGGCCGGATGGCATAGCCCCCGGCCCCCAGTGCCGCCTCACTGGTCCCTCCCCACAGGCTGGGCAAACCATGCCCCGTCCTACTGACTCGCGCATGTTTCTACTCCTGGGGAGTGTCGAGAATATGTCAGCTCTTCAGCCAGGGTGATGTTAAGTGACCTTCTCGAGTTTGAGCTCGCCTCTCGTGGCGTTGCATCCGCCCGTGAGTTGCTCTAACTCTCCTATCGTGTTGGTTGGTGAGGCAAGAGCGCCTCCACCGACTGCGGTTGGCTTGCATCGCTTCTAACACATGCCGAGGTTCGCCACCGCCGGTCGCGTCCCCGTGATCTCGTGGATTGGGCGCCGCTTTTAAGCCAGGTTCGTTGAGGTCACAAGAATCGGAGATCAATCTTTTATTTGTAAAGGTGAATGCTGCTCCACGGCGTGACGGCACACTGGCAATGCCTTTAACCGAATCGCTGAGCATGTCGGGGTCGCTCGCCGGACCGTGACTTTTACCGCCGAACCCGATTCAGGCTATGTTGTTGCTCTCCCCGCAGAAACAAGAAAAAAGAAAGGGTCGCGGGCTTCGCTTCGTGGTCATCCGGCGCCTAAGCCGGCTCCTTCTTGAGAGAAAAGATAGACCGCTAGAGGGCGACGTCGCTGCATCTTTTATCGGCTGGGGCGGCTCCATTAAGTAGTATATGGTATTCCCAATCGCGGGTAGTAAGGATTCTTTCCCATTGGATGAGATATTTTCTGCCTTTATCGATATCAGATTTAATAAGGGATATTGAAAGCGTAGTTTATTGAGAATTATCCTCCTTCCTTATTTGTGAGATCTGCCTGAAATACAGGATGTCGCTTGTTTAATTATCATATTTTCCCTTTGCCGATGAGATTTAGGCTGGATTCTATGTGATACAGCTGTAGTGGATTATCCTACTTCCCTTATTGGCGAGATTTTAATCGATTTGCAAGATGGGGCCTTCCAAATTATTCATGACCGGCCTTCAGCAGCGAACTGGCCTCGTTTGGGCCGGCTCCGAGGGCCTGCGGGTGTTTTACCGGGCGCCGTCTCGGGCTTCGTGAGGGCCTCGCGAGTCATTTTTCTCAAACCCTATCAATATTCAATATGAAATAATTAAGAACATAAAAATTGAAGAATAACATTCAATATTTGCAACTTATGTTAAAACAAATAATTTTAAGATCCAGATTTTTTTGTTAATGACTTTCGATTCAAAATTTAACATGAAAATCCAGATTTTTCATTAGGTTAATTTGTAAATCTATTGATAAATTGCATCTTTAAATTTTTTCTATATTTAACTAATTCATAGGTCACATCTCCAATTAATTTGCCATTCATAAAAAGCAACAAAACAATGTAAATAAAACAACTCGAATAGTTAAATATTTATGAAAAAACTTACCACAGGCTGAAAACGGACTGCAATCCAAAGCTTTGCAAATCAAGTATAATAAATATTAGAGATGGAAATCTTTGAAGAACAATAGTAGGGTGAGGGAAGTTTTGGTGAAGGCTGAGATATGCAGAAAAGTTTAGCTTTTATGTTTGGTTCATTGTAAATATAAAAGTTATCGGGGGTTATTTTTGTCCAAAGAAAGAAAACCTGTGACAAGTACTAAATTTTCTTGCCATGAGAAAAAACTAGTGGTCTGCAATCTGTTCAGCCTGTTCAGCTTCTTGAAAGATTTCGAGCTAGGCTTGTTAATTTATGAGAGCTCTTGCCCGAGCCAGCTTTTTGAACCAGTCTTAAAATCAAATCAAGCCGGGCTTGATTTAAAAAAAAAGCTTGGCTTGAGCTCATTAGGCTCAAGCCTATATGAACGAGCTCGAGCTTAACCTCGAGCTCAAGCCCAACTCCGAGCTCATACAAGTTTGTATCAGAATCAATCATCAAGCTCACCATATACTTTTTAATTTTTGTAATCAATCCGATAACAAATACATCAATTAGTGAAAATAATTTTCATGGGATTTGTTTTACTCAGCTCATTTAGCACCTGATGCTAAAGTCAAGTAGCCACCTCCTTCAACATTTGTTTCCCTTTCACTCAATACGCAGACTCCACCTACAGCAACGACAACAAATACATCAATTTAAGAAATAATTTTCTATGGGATTTGTTTTACCTTAGTCGATTTTGAATGATGCTAAAGCTTATTAAAGCCACCTCCTTCAACATTTGTTTCCTTTCTCGATTACTGCACTCAGACCGCCAAAACACTGCAATTGAAAAATTATAAATAGAATTAAAACAAGTAGAAATTGCAAGAGTGAAGAAATAGGCTAAATCGCTGAATAAGAAACATGATTGGTTTTAATCAATTATCTAAATAAAGAAATAATATATCAACAAGATCCGCTAAAAACTCAGCTAGTACACTGTAAACTATTGGGGAAATATAATATCATTGACATAAGAGTTGGTCATCACCTCCCCGATCACCAAGACGCGCATGATTAATTTCAAGAACCATATTTCACCACTCGCCTGATCTGAGATCAAGAATCCGCCCCACCATGCCTTAACCTGGCCGGGTGCAAATTTTCTTACACCCAAGGTACCGACTGGGTGGCACTCACAAGAGATCGTATGTCTCCGGTAGTCCTGCATGTCGGCTCCTTGTTTCCATGAAACCCCCACCCCACGATCACCCTGATGCCTTTACCCACCCACGCCAGATGCTGCCCGGGTTAAGTCCAAAGACTAAGATCTCAAAGGGACCCCAATACCCCAAGATTTGAGATTGGATCTCGCCTCATCGGGTCAATTGATCGTATCGTTGTCCGTGCATTTGCCCTCATGCTACTCAAGATCGGCAAACTTTGTCTTTCATGGCCACCAGCTTCATAGCTTCCACAGTGAGCCCTAATACCCTTGTATATTTGTAATCGGAATTACACTAGATAAACCGATCGCACAGCGGGTCATACCCAACATCCATGTCCTTCCCCGACGCCCCCTTTCACGTGGCACCTTCTTCACGCCGCATATCCACACCGGAACATACCGTCGCGACACCTTCTCCCCTATCGTGGTACCATTTTCAGCTACCGAGCGCATCCGAGATCTAGGTAATGTCCCCCAACCGACGACGTGATTCGCCGGAGCTCTACCATCTTCGGCCGTCACGCCTCCCAACGCCTTCGTGAGAGATTCACCATTCGCCAACATCCATGTCGATTGAATCTAGAGCTGAGGATCCATTACATCGATATACGGACACATGACTGACATTTCACTGGGCGCCCGAGCCTGATCAGACCGTGAAGACCGTATCCCGTTGGTCGCAGACCGTGAGGCGGAAGCCTCGTCTACCGATAATGGTCCATGCCCGAGCCGAGCTTTTTCGATCGAGTCTGAAATGAGCTCTCAGCCAATTTAAATTTATCGAGCCTCAATTAGTAAATTGGCTTCTGGCCACAAATTTCACGATCGAGCCCGAAATGAGCTTTTTCGAGCCGAGCCCGAGCCGAGCCTCGAGTAGCTCGTCAAGTACTCAAACTTCCTAGAAAAACAAGTCTTACCGCTTATAAACTGAAGTTTTAAAAAATCAAATTGTGATTGACTACCATAGATTTTTGAAATTAATCAAACATCCCAAAACTGCGTTTAGACCTAAAACACAATTTTGCTACATCAACACAATTTTAATCGCAAACCCAAAGAGAGTTTGTCTAGTTTAAGGAAACAATAATTATAAAAGGGTTATAGAGATGAGAGAAAGAGAGAAAACAAATACAGAGGAGGAAATATTTTCAAACTGAATTTGATTTCAAGTTAATTTTAGATTTAAATTAATATTATGGGTATCATTTATTTGGAAATTTGTGCTTATGGACTTGCTTTTTTTTTTCTTTTTTTTTAATTAAATGAGGTTCAAAGTGACTGAATCACTTTGTCCCTGTATTGATTTTTTATATCGATCCTAATAATCTATTCACCGCAATACATCTAATAACATATTATTACTTTATTAGAATTCTCCTATTAGTACTCTAAGGTTTGCTTTTCCCTTTTTATATAAACTAACATTTAAAGACGAATTATGATTCTTTTCTTCGTAATCTAATATCTATCTAAGGTTTACCATTTAAATTATATAACAATAAATATGCTTAATTGCTTCACTTAAAATGTGGTAAAAAGTGTTTCTAAAAGGTTTATTTTATTTTATTTTTCACTTTAATTGAATCTTTATATAATAGAAAATAAGTGAAATAAAATTCAAATAATTTATTAACAATTTATCATTTTGAATTTATTTTCTTATTTTATTGTTTTTTTTTATCCTCTATTTTTGGAATCTTAGCCAAAATATACATAGCAAGGTGGATAAAATATAAAATGTAATATATACTTGTAGCAAGTCCACATAAGTATAATTTATCCATTTTACGACATTTATGTCAAGCAAATGATTCAAAAAAGTTTGATAAGAAAAAATTATGAACCTTCAACTATCTACTATTCTTTAAGACATTTAAATTAATTGATATTCAAGTAACAGGAAATAGTATTTTCAAAAAATCAAAATTCAATCGTATGTCCGAGTAATATAAACCTAATAGGGTTTGAAATAATGGACGCGCAGACCCAAAATATAAGCCCAAACGTCGGAATTAAAATTGGGTCTGGTATTAGCAATAGGCCCTTAATGATATTCCTCAAAGGCAGGCCCAAAACGAGGGCCTAACTCGCCCCTTTAAAAGGCTGGCAGCCTAAGGAATCCGTATTATGGGAAAAAACTCAATTTCCACCAATTAGGAAAGTAATATATTTCCCAATTATCATCCCTTAGTTATCCCTTATTAATCGATTTATGATAAAACATTTAAAAGAAAAAATTATGAACCTTCAACTATCCACTATTCTTTAAGACATTTAAATTAATTGATATTAAAGTAACAGGAAATAGTATTTTCAAAAAATCAAAATTCAACCCTATGTCCAAGTAATATAAAACAATATCCTTAAAAAATCAAAATTCAACCCAATATTCAACTAATAGAAAATAATATCCTCAAAAGTCAAAATTCAACCCAACATTGAAAAGAATAATATCTAAAGCATGACAAGGTTGAGACATTGAAATACTTCAAACTTTTAAATCAGAAATATAACGCACCAATTAAGAAAAGTAGATAGAGTTACTCTTGATTCCACTTTTGCTCCCATCTTCAATAATGAAACAACGCTTGTCGTATTCATCGTGTGAAGATAAGAATATTGTTTGATTGTCGATGTTCACTTCTTCCCATGCCCCTTTTGTAAAACAGTTCGAAAAATTTGAAAATCTAAAACTCTACCATTTATATATGACAAACGTGAATAAATTTGAACAACTACCATAATTTTATTGCATGATGTGACCATGTAAGTTTTAAAACGCAAGTTAGCGTCAGAAAGCCTCTTCTAAAACAAAATCGTGAATGAAGGGTTTGATCCTTCATCTTTACAAGCCACATGTAACATAATGTGTTGCTTGAGTAAGATATCTTTCATGAAGAATTGCTACACCTATCTCGTCGCTCATCTTCCAGCACCAATATAAATATGCCCCAAAGTATAAACATCTTTATATGACCATGCTGTAATTAGAAAAATTATCTCAGCAAAGAAAAAGAGTTAACATCAAGACTGTATGGAGGACACCATTGGATGTATGATTTTATCCTCAAACTTGTTTGCGAGAGTTGAATCTTCTCCATTAAACAGTAGATTTATGGAAAGAATAACTGCGGGTAGTCTAAATTTTAGAGCGATAACTGTATCCGTAATACACGAACAACATATACATTTGGTTTCAGACTCGGGAATTATTTTTTACACATTAACTTATGAGAAACTATAGAAGGCCGTCTTTGTTTATGTTTCCTATGGCAAAAATAAGCTTTAAGGATGTGATTTGGAGGAATAGAGGAGTTTTTAAATAACTGCTTTAAAATTTTATTATTGGTCTCTCCTATCTGAAAAATAATTAAAATAATAATTAAGTGATAATAAATAAGGTCCGAAATTTGTTGTGGAAAAATACAAATAAAAACCTTTGTCTAATTAAGTTTTAACTATATATATAAACCCCAATATCTCGTCCTCCGTTTTACTTATTATTATTAACACATATATTATTTATAGTTATTATTATTATTATTATTTCCTTTTTTTTTTTTTTTATTTCAAGCTCATCTTATCTCATCTCCTCTCTTTGAAGACAAACTCAAATCTCATTTCATAGATATTTTTTTTCATTTCTTTGCCTATCCCTAGCGGCTAAGGAAGTTGAATAATTCTTTTAGTTTTTCTTTTTTTTTTTTATAGAAAATAAGAATTGTGAAAATTTTATTTGATGTAAAGGTCAATATTTTTTCAAATAAATTTGTATTAGAATTATCTTTTATTAAACAAACTCAGTCTCTTTCTTTCTTTTCAATAACTCTTTTTAACTAAAAATTCACATTCCCATTTAAGAATTAAATTGACTTATTTTTTGCAAATAAAGTTGTAGTCCAAATAAGATAAACAAAATCTTGTTTCAAACAAATCTCAAATTATATTTTTTTAGCAAATTTGGGTTGCATTTTATTTATTTATTATTATATCGTTAGTTTGAAATAATTCATTTTTAATGATTTCAAATAGTTCTGGTAAAAACAAAAAATGAAATGAATACATTAAAGATCAATAAGTAAATAAGTAATTTTTACTTGCAAGATTGTTTTTATAAGAGGTTTTTTTGTAAAATGGCAAACAAGTTTTGTTGAAATAAATTGAACTTTTTAAATAAGTAAATAAGTTTAATTCATTGATTCAAGTTTTCTTTCTAGATAAGTAAAATCAATCAAAATTCTTTGAAATAAATCGTTCTATTGAAACATAATGAAAATGTTTTTGTTAATTAATTTCAATATGTCAATTTGCATCATTTACTTTCCATTGTTGTAATTTAGTTTTGCCATTTTTTTAATATATCATATTCTTTTGATCGGTATTCATAATTAGTTAATTAATTGTCACATTTACTAAACTTGTTTAATAGAGACCATTTTTGTATACTGTGTTTGAAGGTGCTATGGTATTGTTGTACTATCCCTATAGTAACCCTTAATTCTCCGTATTTGAAATTGATTTTTCGTAAACATGTATTTTCCTAAAAAAAGAGTTTTTGTTTCTTATTTTATTTTCTATTTAAAAAATAAACAAAAATAAGTGGCGACTTCAACTCTTTAAAAAAATATTTTTCTTAATAAAAAGCAAGTCTTGTCATCCAATGGAGACACACATTAAAAATACGCGCATAATAATTATAATTTCTTTATTCATTCATTTTTACTTTTAACTAAGTCTTTAACTCCCTTAAAAAAAAAAACTATAAAATTTAATTAGATTGTTCAAATTCAATTGATTTATTGGTTCTTAAATTTATAATTTCTAATTTTTTAAAGTTTATTGCTAAATGTTCATTTGTAATTGTCTTCCACACTTATTTATTTAAAATAAAACCATTTTAAAATACTCATATTTAGATAAATATATTATTATTATAATGATTATTGTTAAAGATTACCTTATATTCATATTAAATCTAAGTCCTAAAAGATTGCGTTTTTAGAGGAGTTAGTCATTTAATATGGTATTAGAGTTAGTTTGGCTGGGGTCTTGAGTTCGAGTCACCCATTTGTTGATTTGAAAGTCATCTTCTTGGGAATAGGTGTAGAAAATTTATGAGCAAAAGAATAAATTAAATATTTTAAGAACCTTGTAGAAATCTAGTTAGAAATAACAAAAATTGTTTTAAAATAACATAAAAAAACAAGAAGGAAATAGCGATAGTGAAGAAATTAAAAATTTAGAAAAAGTTTAAGAAAGACAACAAAGAAGAATAAACAATTATAATACAACTTTAGGAATTAAAAAGGAAGCTAGAAGACTTTAAAAATTTTAGTCTAATTCGAAATAACTTAGATTATATAAAATAACAATTAGTTAAAGAAGAGAAATTTTGTAGAAAGGAAATAGAAAAAATAAAAGTTGAAATAAACAAAAACATAAATGAATTATTAGAAAACTTAACCAAAACCTAGACCAAATCCTTCTTGAACAATTAGTTAGAAAAAACAAGCAATTAGAAGAAAATAACAGATACCCTTTTTTAAACAATTTGAAAAACTAAATTTAGAAGAAAAACCAATATCTAGAGTAGAACATAAGATTAATCTATTTGAACCAAGCGATTTAGAAGTAAAACCATGGAAATCGTTGAAGAAATAAAACCAAAAGAAAATGTAAAAGAATTTGTAGAAGAAAAACTTAAAAAAGCAATAAAAGAAGTAAATCCTTATAAAAACCATTTAGTTCAAAGTCCTAAAATAACATGATTTTTAAGCCAACATACCATAAGTTCATTAGGAAATATAGTATATTTAGATTTAGTGTCTTCAAAAATAAAACAAAAACTCTTAAAAAAGAAAACTGATAAATATATGCATTGAGGTGTAATTTTAATAGGGATAATTGGACTTCACCAAAAAGAAATATGAACATCAGAATATTAACTTTTAGATACTATACAATTCAATATGACGAGCCTTTAGCTAGGTGTGCAAATAATATGAACCAAAAATTATGCAGCTTATAGGTTATTCCACAATTTTGTATAGATCTTAGAGAGAATTTACTGAAAAAATAAAAATAATCATAAACACAAAAGGATATGATATGAAACTTGGAAGTAAAAACCTTAGTATAGCTAAAGTATTTATTGGAAAAACTACATAATTTTGGTTATAGTAAAAACTTGTATACATAAAAGCTTGAAATGTATGATGGAATTTGATGATATAGTAAAAACCTTTGGTTATAAAGCTGTAAATATGATTGAAGGAACTCAGATAAATAAAACTATTTGGTAGGACAAGAATGAGAACTACTACAAATAAATAAAACCGTGAAACAAATACCCAACCTCCAGAGGGGTATATATGAAAATAAGGATGAAGCAAGTATTAACTTTTTGGAAATTACAAAACCATAAATATAGAACCTAGAATCTAGATAGTGAAACTGGAATCTGCATGTTAATAGCAAATACAGGAAAAGAAATTTTGTTGGGAATATAGAAACTATAGAAAACTTATATAGAAACCCATAATTAATTAATATAATGTTAGAAAAATTTGAAAATCTAAAATTACTAGATGAACCAATAGACAAGAAAATCCTTTATAGGATATAATGTGGGAAATTTATATGAACAATAATTACAAACTTCATAAACCAACTTAGAAAATTTTTAGATATAGAAGTAAAAAACAAATTTATAATTAAACCAAAGATTATAGAAAAACAAGAAAAAATAAATGAAATGACCGAAGTTATAAAAGAACAAGAGAACAAAAATAAATAGGAATATGTAAATGTGAAAACATAAATATTTAGACATAATGTTAAAACACAAGACCCACAATGAAAAACAAAAATAGAACCTTCTAGTAGTTATTCACAACCAATATATGAATATGGAACAATTTTAGATATAGACAATACTGCATCTTGTAGAAAAACCATAGAAAATTAGGAAACACCTTTTAAAACTCTGCCGGTGTAGTGGTAGCTTTCCAAAAACCAACAAGAAATATATGAATTTTATAAATAAGAACTGCTTATTATTATCCATAGTACTGTAAAGAACTACAGAGGCTACTTTGTCTACTTCAAACAATTTCCCGCGAAGTTTATTATCCCAAGGATATATGTAGATGATATGCTGATAGTTGGCCAAGACAAAGCTCAAATCAGCAAATTGAACGAAGAGTTAGCTGAGTACTTTGATATGAAGGTCTTAGCTCAGCCAAGCAAATCTTGGGGATGGAGATCACTCGTAACAGGAAAAATTGAAGATTGTGGTTGTCACAAGAAAGATATGTTGAACAAATTCTTGAAAGATTCAACATGAAAGAGGTTAAATCAGTTAACACGCCTCTTGGTGGCCATTTCAAACTCAACAAGAGGTTGTGCCCTTCAATAGAAGAAGAAAGCAAGAAAATGGCTATTATTCCATATTCGTCAGTTGTAGGAAGTCTCATGTATGTTATGGTATGTACATGTTTACATTGCTCACTAGCAGGCGTAGTGAGTAGGATTCTGAAAATCCCGCAAAGAGCACAATAAATAAAGTGATCTTTCAAAATATAGGGAACTTCCAAACTTTGTTTAAGTTTTGCAAGTGTTCAGCTTCAAGGCTACATGTGATACAAAGATATGATATGACCTTAATGGTAGAAAATCTACATCTGGTTATTTGTTTACTTTTATAGGGGGAGCCATATCATGGTAATCCAAGTTGCAAAAATGTGTTGCTTTATCCACAACTGAAGTTGAATATATAGCTGCAGCTAAATAGATAGCTGCCGCTAAAGTTGGCAAAGAGATATTGTGGATGAAGACTTTTGTCAAGGAACTGGGTTTGAAACAAGAAGAGTATGTGGTATATTGTGATAGTCAAAGTGCAATAGACTTGAGTAAGAATGCTACCTATCACTCGAAGACAAAGCATATTGAAGTCAGATATCACTGGATTCGTGAAGCTACATAAATGAAACGTTTTAATTGAAGAAGATCCACATAGACAAGAATGCAGTCGACATGATGACAAAAGTCATTCCAAAATAGAAGCTGAAGTTCTGTTCCAAGCTCACAAGCATGGAATCTTGTTAAGGATTCAGGTGATTTTCTCATTTCGGTGTTGAATGGGTTTGGAGGGGGAGATTTGATGGGGTCCATCCCCATTTACTTTTTCCTCCTGGCTTAATTTTTTTTGGCCCCTTGATTTGTGCCTAAGGACCTGATTGTCTTCTCCATTTGTTTTGGTTTTTTTTCTTTCTTTTTTTTTTCTCTCATTTTGCCTTAAATCAAGCCACTTTTCTCGGATGCCTTCTCCTCATTTTTCCTATAAATTGAAGGCAAAATGAAGGCTTTAAAGATCATCTCTCAATAGAAGAAAAAGGGAGAAGAGGGAGAGAGTGAGGAAAGAAAAATTAGAGAGAGACTCAATTGAGCAGGTTGCTCTCAATTGAGGAATTTCTACATCGAGAGAGTGTGAGGTTATCTCTATTTCTTGAGTATACCCAAGAACAATATATTCTTTGGAGGAGTTGTACTATATACCTCTTTGTGATAGTGAAGAATTGTTCGGATTTGTCTCATGGTTTTTTTCCTTCACCTTGAAGGGTTTTACACATAAATCTAGTGTTCTTCATTTCTGTATTTATTTTCTCGTATGGGTACTATTCACGTATACTGAACTATTCATGTATACGGACTATTCACTATGGTAATTATTCACCTATACGTGCATCATTCATCCGACGCTAAACAAAACACTACCATAGAGTAGTGTCTACAATAGAAGCGATCGTCGGCACCCAACAATCCCTGTCATAGTGGATGGTAATAACCTGTTTTTCGGTGCCCCGCCCCGCCACACCTCAATAGGATGGATATGAGGAGTCGTTAATCGAGGAGGGGTCAGGATGTGATTAGTAAGGAAAACCCGCATCGGGTTTGGGACAAGGTTGGGTTTACATGAATTTATCCCCCAGATCTTAGTTTACCATTTTACCCTTAATATATAAAAACATATTTATGAGATTATGTTTCATTATTTCCTCTCTCTTCTTCCCCATTCTCCTCTACGCCTTCTCTATTTCTATCTCTAATCTTCCCCATTTTTCTCAATTGTTTCTTTCTCTCTCAGTCTTCTTCCTCTTTTCTTCCCCCATTCTCTTCTTTTCTCTGTTTTTCTCTTTGTTCTTCCCTTATTCTCTCAACCTCTTCATCTGAGAACAACTCGTCTCTCTATCGTTTCTGTAACGCCCCAAAAATATCCTAATTTTTTTTTATAATTTTATTATATATTACGGGTATAAATTGAGCCAACTTAGGTATTTTCCAGGAATTGTTAAATGAATATTGAATAAATGATTATATGGCTAAGAGCCAAATGCAAATATTATATGTTATGAATTGGATGGACCCAAAATTTACTCTAAGTGTAAAGGGCAGATTTGAAATTTGTAAAATGAGACCTAAAGGTCATTTTCAGATAAAGGAATAAAGGTCTAAGAATGAATATGGAGAATTCAGTTCTGGAAGTAATGCAGAGAAAATATAAAGTGCTTAGCATTTATGAGAACTGGTCAAAAGAATGCATTTTGAGCCAAACACATGGCCTTAAAGGAGGTTTTAAGACCAAAAGTGGTCTATGGAGAGCCTATTTGAGCAACTCTGCTTGGAGAGCAGGGAGAGAGCTAGGGTTTTTGAATGGGGAGATTTGTGAATTGCTCAATGAAAATCAAAGCCTAAAGTTGTAACACCCCAAATTATACCATGACAGTTTTATAACATGTTTTGAGTATAATAAAAGTAATGTATGCTTTTAGAACAAATAATGCTAAAAATAAAATAAGCAAACCCGAATTAATACAAAAGTCAAGGGTAAATTAGTAAATTCAAGAATTGGTTAAATCTAAACGACATAAAAATAAAAGATTGTATGCCAAAGTAGAAAATTGTAGTTTTCAAAGAATGGTAGCACTTTTGCACATGCAGCGGAGGGGTGAAAGTACAAATCATGGAACTTTAATTAGTTAAAGGATAATAATAATAAATTGTCATAGTGGTTTAGAAAAAGTTTAGAAAATTTTCTAAATTTAATGATGAACGGACTGCTGCTAAATCTTCGGCTCTAAAATCTAGGCAAGTGACCCGTAAAAGTTTCACAAATTTCGAGACAATCGGAATATTTTACGATTTTCTCGGGTAATAAGTCACTGAATTAGTGACTAGATTTTTACGAAAATCTCTAAGTCGAAATGACTTGGCCAAGCCGATTTAAAACAAAGTAATCAAATGAATAAATTGTTTTGATAGAACAGAGTCGTAATGAAGCAATATGAACCATGTATCTAAAAGATTAATAATAATACCTAATAATAATAATAATAATACTAATAATAATAATAATAAAAAGGATAAAAAAGAAAAATAACAAAAGGAAAAGGGGAGGCACGGGTGAGAGAGACCGAGTAGAGAGAGCGAGATTTTGATTTTTTTCTTCTCTCGCTTCTCTCTTAAGATCATTAAATGGACCGAGATTTCATTGAGGCATTCGTTCGCCAAGTAGGTTGTTCAGAATCAACACATTTATAAACCTAAATCTCCCATCGACATAGCAGCTACTACAAAGATAGTGGCTAGGCCTAATAATGTGGATGGGTTTTCTTCAGAGACAAATTGATTTTTCAAAGTGAATCAAAATGGTGAATTAAATTTGGATTTAAGTGGTTTATGAAAAACAGTTGAATTTTGATAAAAACAATGTGGCTGTATTTGCTGTTAAAACTAAAAATGAAGAAAAGCCATATGAACTTGAAGCATTAGGCCACTGGTTTGAGGTCCTAAGGCAATCAGAGGTCCTCGTGCTCATTTCTCGAGGAGGATGACATATATCATCTCCAGCCCCATCTTCTAACTTTTTAAAAACTAAACCCTAATAATTTTCCTTTTGATAGAAAGCACTTTATTAGGCGACAAATGTCTGGTTGAAAGGAAAAAACACATCTCAAAAACCCTACCCCACAATAACTAATAGGAGACAACGAATTGGGCATCAGTGGATCTAATGAAAGTATCCACTAAACCCAAAAAGCTTGCCAAATACACATTAAGGAGGGCATGCTTAAGAGATTTTAACCTAAGGTGAGAAGCAGAACGCAAATACCTAAAATCGTATACATGAAAACATGAGGACTTGCATTTAAACGAACATTCATGGTCCTGATGTTGAAACTTTTACCCCTGGAACTCCATCTTACAAGAATGAAGGCAACTAATGAATATCACTAAATCTAACAATAAGCATCCAATGAACTCCTAAAAGATTGCCAAACACTGTCAATCCAATATGTATCTAGGAGATTTAAACCAGAGTGAAGATAGGAACATAAATGAAAATAAATGCCGTTAAAAATGAGGACCGTCACACTCTCAAACCGTTATATCAAAGAGCCTTCCTCTTTAAGGAGGAAGAGGTCTAGCCAACCATCCTCTGAGTTGTCATCCTCAGAGGAGTGTTTGGAAACCGAGAAAATGAGAGAAAATGAAAGAAAATGGGAGAAAGGAGGAAGGAGCGGCGAAACTACCGCCCTTGTCTATTGCCGATGTGAAGTGATTTGAGTTTATTGATACAAACCTTGACTCTAGCTTATATACGGATCAGAGCAAGGGAAATTACAAAAAAAAAAATTGAAACTAAAGCTATTACAAGGGTTAAAATAGGAAGAAACAAAAAATTGTAAACAAAAATGTAGGCGCCAAAAAAGCAGTGAATGAGTTTGTTGGGATGCACAGTTGTTCATAGGATGCACAATTGCTCAGAGGGTGCATCTCGTAATGCTCCATTTTCTTCTCGTCGCTTATTCTTTCTTCCTCTAGTTTTTGATCCCACGCCAGTTTGACTAGAGCCCTTCGTGCTTGAACCGAGACTCATCAATTCCCATAATTAGCTAGCAAGAACTGCAAAATTTGCCACAAAAATGCGATCAGTAGAATAGTAGGGACCTTAATGTGCAATCGGTTAATTAGAATAATTAGTACAATAAAAAGAACTTAAACCTCGAAAATAAAATAGGTTCAAAATAGCACTTTTTTGGGCACTAATCACACTCCCCAACCTGAAGGGCACATTGCTAGTCCCCTTTAGCAATGAAAGAAAGAAAGAAAGAGAGCATATAAAACGATAAATAAAAATTATGTTACAAAAAAAGGTACCTCAAAAGGTTGTGAAGAAGCACGTCTTAACCTCAATGAAAATTACCGAAACTTCGCCTAATAACTACCTCGAGAGAATGAATGCCATACAAAATGGAGTATCAAAAGAGCTTCCTTCTTGCTGAATCAACTAGAGACTTCTACCAAAACCTAAGTATTTGTTTGATTAGTTCTCAACAATAAACTGTCGAACTGCACTCTCCCCCCAACCTAGCTACTGCCACAACCTAGCATGCTAACCAACCTAAATAGATCAGGACCCACCTCTTATTCCACAATTCTTTTTGTGTTGTAGGGTGCAATGCCGAGGAATTGACCTCACCAAAGTCCATGGCTGCACGGGATTCACCGATGACTCCTAACCAATGAAGGCTTAGGGCACTAAGTCATATGATCTTTGACCACTAACCTTCCTAGCTTTCACCCCTTTGACCAATGATTTCAAAACACCAAAGACTCAACTCGCTAAACTCCACCCATCCACCCATGTAGCGAGCACTAAGTCTGACTCCCAACCAGTTGGTTTAGGGCATCAGCTTTAAAGGTTTTCACAAGAAAATTCTGACCGTGCCTGGTTTCAAGGCAAAGCGTCGCGACTTTCTATTCTCTTTCCTCTTTCTTTTCTTTCTTTCTTTCTTTTGCTTTTCTTTTTGTTTTCGGGAAGACACATCGCCTTCTATCTACGGGGGTCCTTAACCTATTACAAGTGGTCAACGAAACTAGGGTAGAATACATCAATAGAAAGGCGCTTTTTCACCCTATTACAAAACCTAATGTATAGTGTGTGGTTAGCTGTAGGGAAGAAAAGGGGTCGAAAGCAACAAGAATTCAACTAATCACCCACTCAACTAGGCATGACACTAATCTAACATCAATAGAATTGGACAATGTTTCAATTTTTCAAACCATAGGTTAAGCAGAACACAAAAAATGGGTGCGATTTTCGAAAAAGAAAGTTGTATAGTATAACAGCTTCACAAAAAGGAAAACCAGCAAGCCATTAAACATCACAAAAAGGGCTTGCTCAAAATAATAACAAAAATAAATGCCACTTCCTTCGCTAACTTTCCCCCTAACCAAATATCACATTATCTGCAATGGGTCTTGGATTGGAAAGTTAGAGAAGGAAGTGCTACTCTCAGATGAGATATGTGCTTGTTGTTGACAGAAGATTCTCAAGCTTTCACGATTAATTCTATTCACTCCATTCGCCTATATAAACAAGTTAGGAGAAGAAAAGAGAGAAAAAAAGTGATTAGGTTGGAAAGCATTTTGAAAATTACAATCTTCTTCATAATAATTTCAAAAGTATTCTTTCTGGCTATATTTGGATTCTACACTCTAAGCTTTCAACTGTACCAAAACGCTATAACGAGTTCTATGAAAAAGTTATGATGAAAACAAAATGGGGCTGCGAAATTGGAGCAGGTTGAGAAAATTCGCAGGTTGCGAAATTTTGCATGTGCGAAATTTTTTTTTTATTTTTTTTATTTTATATATATATATATATATATATATATATATATATATATATATATATATATATATCATATCATATAAGATTTAAATAATAAGACAAAGGAGCACTGCTATGTGTTGCTAAATTTCGTAGATTTTGCCTTTTGCTCCAAAAATTAACCAAAACCTGCAAAAATAAACACATAAAAAGTTAAGAAAAATTACAAAAAATTTAAAAATAAGCAAGAAACTAAGATTAACTACAAATTAGAGAAAAATCTGTAAATAAAAAATTAAATTAACTCCAAAGTAAAATAAAATAAGATAAAATAAATGAGAACAAAAAGTGGGGGAGACTGCGGTCTCTAAACAATTCCTAAGCCTTTGGAGGTCACGTTGGAACCGTTTGAAGCTTAGAAATGTCGAGGTTCCTGGTGTCTAAACCGAACCAGGGCACTGAATCCATCCACTATGCCATGCAGATGAGCAACACATCTTCTTTAAGGTAGTGGCAAAATTCAGACGGGTGGCCACTAATTCTTGAAGTTTTTAGCATAGGCAAGGATGGGGTGGCCTTATGGTGGGTGCTTCGTGGGTTTTGTGCGTCGATTGTGATGCAGTGGAAGGCAGATGTGGATCAAAAGAAGGGTGGGTAAATTGTTCCATATTCCACCGTCTCGCCGCCACAGGGGATTAAGCCCCTTCTTCTCCCATGGGCAGTAGACAAAGAGCACCAATGTCCGAAGATTCCACACAGATGCTTTTGATGACCGGCCTCCTACTCATGTTCTCACTTAGGCACCTTCCTCCGTGGACATCGATGTCGATCACGAGGTTTTCAATGGAGTCTCGCAGTCATCTCTTTATGCCTGGGGTCATTTTTCATTCATCTAATTTTTTTGTCCAAATCGCCTTCCACGGTGACAATTCTCCGATTCGAATGGGCATTAATCCCCTTTATGCTCGCCACAAAGTCATCCAATTATCTCGTAAGGTCCAAAATGGCTCTGCTCAAACGGGAGGGATCGACCGCGCTGGCCGAGGTGACTCCAGGAGTTGAAGCATACATGGATGTGGAGGAGTAATAAGTTGGGGGATACTACGTAGGGGTGCACTCATCCATCGATTTCTAGTCCTCATGGACCTATATAGGTTTGATTTCTCCCAAAAGGTCACTTGGATTCGCTACGGAAGGCTTCTATAGTCCCTCATTGGATACGTATGCTCTAGTGGTTTCTCTATAATGTATTGACTGTATTGTTCTCCCCTCTAGGCGCCCATTTGCTCACAATAATTTTCCCATTTAATCTCAGATCGAATCGGCTGTCAGAATTTATAATCCATCAAAATGGATTCCCGCAAAGAATCCTCTTTTTTTTTTTTTTAAATGAAACTAAAAGAAAATGACAAAGGAAATATAAAAGCAATTCACCAAGATTTGTGATGAGGATCACGTGTTCACACCAAATGCATTTGAGTACCATCCCCGCAGAACGACGCCATTTGATTCGCTTTGGCTATAGTAATGCTCGAATCAACAATATTTATAAACCCAATTCCTCCTATCGACGTAGCAAAGCTAATGGCAGATGGCTCTGTGGTCGAACACATGGATGGGTTTTCTTCAGACAAATTGATTTACAAAGAATCAAATGGTGAATTAAATTGATTTTAAGGTTTGATGAAAATGATTTGATAAAAACAGTGTATGGTGGTTTACAGTTAAAAATAAAATGAAGAAATAAGAAAAGAACTCCTTAAAGCATCAATATCGGTTTAAGGTCCTGGCAACTAAGAGGTCCCTGGTTCATTTCCCTTATACGGAGGATGACATATAGTCATCTCCCGAGCCGAATCTCATTTAACTTTTAAAAATCTAAACCCTAATAATTTTCCTTTATTAAAGCATTTTATTAGGCATAAATGTCCTTAGCAAAGGAAAACACATCTCAAAAACCCTACCCTACAATAACTAATAGGAGATAACCATCATCAAGTGGATCTAATGAAAGTATCCACTAAACCCAAAAGCTTGCCAACAACACATTAAGGAGGGCATGCTTAAGAGATTTTAAATCTATGCGAGAAGCAGAAACTAAATACCTATAATCGCATATGAAAATAGTAGACTTGCATTTAACGACATTCATGGTCCTGCATGCTGAAAACCTACCGACCCATCTTACAAAGAACAAATAGAAGACAACTAATGAATATCACTGAATCTAACAATAAGACCAATGAATTCTAAAAGATTGCCAACATCAACAATCAAGATGTATGGTGAGATTCAAACTGCAGTGAAGGATAGGAAAGATAAATGAAAATAAATGCCTACGCTCAAAACAGAGGATCCTGGCCATTTCCAAACCGTTGCTCAAAGAGCCTCCTTCAAGGAGGAAGAGGCTCAGCCAATCCATCTTTAGCTATCATCATCAAAGGAGTGTTTGACAACCGAAATGAGAAAATGAAAGAAAATGGAGAATGAGAAGCGCGCGAAACCGCCACCCCCGTCATTGCCGACGAGCGGATTTGAGTTGATTGATACAAACCTCGACTCTAGCTTATATACGCCTCGTGAAAGGGAAATTACAAAAACTGGAAACTAAAGCTTATTACAAGGGTTAAATAGGAAGAAACAAAAATTGTAACAAAAAGCCGAGGAGTCAAAAGGTGTGAACAGCTGCTGGATGCACAGTTGTTTGCGTGAAAGCATTCCCGTAATGCCTCCATTTTCTCTATTTCTACTATTCTTTCCTCTAGTCTTGATCCGCAATGCTGAGTTTGACTAGAATTTTAATGCTGATCATCCACAACAACGCACATCAGCTTCACAAACCAAATTTACAAAATGCGATCAGTAAAATAGTAGGGACCTTAATGTGCAAATCGGGTTAATTAGAATGATTAGTACACAAAAAGCACTCAAAACCTGAAATAAACAGGGTCTAAAAACAGCACTTGGAAAACTTAATCGTTAGTGAGACAAAGTTTATTCACACATCGAGAGCTACGTGTGGACACCAAAATCTTAGCATTTCGTCAAACTCCAAGAGGTATGGAATTTTCCTACTTGGGTTATTTATGTCCTAAAGGTTATTTAATGGCTTGTGATTTACATAGAGACCGTGAAAGGCCGTAAAATCCAGTCCCAAAATTTTTAGATTGAGTTTATGAATTTTTAGGAATTTTCGAGACTATTTTCGGACAATCCGGGCTAAATTTCGGGACTGTTTTCGGACAGTTCGAGATTGTTTTCAGACAGTTCGGACAAAATTTTTAGAACTATTTTCGGGTGTTTTTGGACTCTATAGAAATCCCTTTGAGTCTAGAATCCATCCATATATATATAGCTTGATGAGACTTGAATGATAGTAAATAGCTCATAAGCATATATGGTAATCATATTTATTCATGCATATAATGAGATATGAAAAATGAAAATATACGAATAAATGATTGTAAATATCGCATATAATTACCGAATGACAATAATTATTCAGGAATATGCGATATATATTGAACATAAAATACACATGGATTGTCTGCTTAGAACCTAGTGTAGGGATAGTATTAAATATGCCTATAAAGATATAGTCAAGGCAGAAAGAGGCAATGCCATGATATCGAGGCCTCATTTTGGTCATGACATAGATCCCGCCTGGATCATTATAGCGGCCTCGCTTAGGCCATACGTATAGAGATCATTGTCATGTACAAAGGGATAGTACCTTCGGTACGTATGTATAGAGATCACTGCTCGCATGTTGATAGGGTACCTTTCTGGGGTACATACGCTTATTTCGTATCCGCCCTATGGTTTATCCAAACATGAAACGTAAAAGAAAATGACAAGTATATGCAAATGAAATGTATAGAATATGACATGATATCGTAAGCATAGCACTCATTTATGCGATGATAGTATACAAGCTATAAGAAATGCAAGTAAAGTACAAGATGACATGAAAAGTATATGAAATATGATAAGAAATGAAACTTGTTATGAAAAAGCATATATATGAGAAATGATAAGTATATGTAAATGTTATATGTGTTATAAGCATATGCATTTGTATAGAAGTGTGGTGACCCTTAGTAGAGGTCGCCCATATAGAGTTAATTCCCACTAAGCGTAAAGCTTAGTACGGTGTTTATCCGTGTATACGTAAGAGGAAACCAGAGAACAGACAATCCATTATCTGCACCAAATAGCCATTTCAGTGCCTACCAAGACCTTTTGGTCTATTTTGTATATGTAATTTGTTTATTTTGTAAACAATGTAAATATTGTAAATGTTGAACACTTCCGCATATGGAACTTGTATATATTTTGTAGTAATCCAATTACTATGTAATGTAATACAAGCAAATGTTTAACATTATATGCAATGAAAAGCTTAAAGTTCTAAGTTTATAGTAATTAATACAGAGCACTCTGATCAGGTTCGGATCCACCAACCCAAGTTGATCCGAAGGGGTGTTACAGCTTAAGTGGGTATCGAGTTTCAGTTTCAGCGTTTCGAAAAGCCTATTTAGGGTTACTCCGATAGAGTGGCGTGATAGTAGTGCCATGTGTTTAGTAATGCTGGTCCGATGTGGATGTCCTTGTGTTTTGTGTAGATGGATCGTCCTACAAATCCAACTGAAGAAGCAATTGAAAGTGTTAACCTTAGAGATCAAGGATTATCCGCTTCGGATCCTTCTGAATATGTCAGAAGTGAGAGTCAAGTTTCGACTGAGCCAAATGAAGCGTTACTGAGGATATCTCAGGATATGACTCGGGTATTAGAAATATTAATAGCTTCAAAAGCCCCAATAGATATGGTAAGAAGACATGGGGTCGAGAGGAATCTATGACAAACATGGAAGAGTCCGATAAGTCACTCGTTATAAAGGTTACAAAGAATATCGGAGGGAAGTTAGGATGCTCTCCGATCAAAGAAGATTACGCGGCAGCTTCTCACTACAGAGTGAGGCATATGATTGGTGGAAACTACGTTGAGAAGTCTAAGGATTCAAAATCCATGACTTAGGAGTTCTTTGTCCAAGAGTTCAGGGCAAAGTATGTACCGAGATGTATAGGGATTCCAAGTGGAAACAATTCCTGAATTTGAAGTAAATGAACTTATCGGTGGCTGAATATGAGAAAGAATTCAGTCATCTCAACAAGTATGCACCGGAATTGGTCCTCACCGAGGCATTTGGGGATGGACTGCATGATTCCATCAAGAGATATTTGGCACCTATGACTTCCCTCTAATAAGTAGATTTCTATAAGTTGGTCAAAGCTGCAATGAAAGTAGAGAGACTAGAAACAAGCAACAAAGAAAGATCTCAAAAGAAGAAGTTTTCTAGAGGAGCTTCGTCCTCCTTGGGGAAAAGAGCTAGAGAGTCTCCAACTCAATCAGAATATAGTTTCGCTACGAGAGGTATAAGGCAAGGGTCCAATGTAGCACCTAGTACAGGTAGAAGTTCAGTTGGACAGGAGAAATCCCAGAATGCCCTCATTGCCATAGAAGGCATTTGGGAGTTTGTAGATTGTTGACATGAGGGTGCTTTAGATGTGGAAGCACTGAACATTTTATGGAAAATTGTCCCAAATAGTCAAAAGACAATAGGAATCCTTAGAGTAATAAAGAGAGGGAGGTTTATGCACCACCGTCGACTTAGATAAAGGTAGGTGTCGAGGGGGGCCGTGAGCCGCATAGAGGACGAGGGAGTGCATGGTGTTAGAGACAAGAGATCGTCCTATACCAAGACCGCACGAGCATATGCTATGGAAGGTCAGGATCAGGATGCTCCCGAGGTTATAGCCGTATATTTTCCTTTGATATTGAAATGTACGATTAATGTGACTTCGGATCTACTTATTCATATGTATGCATTGAACATGTATTTGATAAGATACCAGTATTGGAACAGTTAGCATATGATATGCATGTGAGCAGTCCATTAGGGCACAGTATTAGCGTGAATAGTGTATACAGAAATTGTCCCATTGTTATACAAGCAAGAGTTCACATTACCATTCATAGAATTTCGACGATTCTGTGAATGGATCAAATGGCCTGGGCACCGAAGCTATCATTGATTGTGGTCAAAAGACAGTAGTGTTAAGATTCTTTGACCAGACTAAGGTGATAGTACAAGGCATTGGATCAAGTGCAATGTCCAATGTGATCTCCGCTATGTAAGCTAGGAGATTTATGAGGAAAGGATGCGGAGACATTCAAGCTATGATATCAATTCAAGAGAGTCAAGTGGATATAGAAAAAATTCCAATAGTAAGGGAATTTCCAAATGTATTCCCTCAAGAGTTACCAAGTATTCCACTTAAGAGGGAGGTGGACTTATCCATATAAATTGTGCCAGGAACAGTCCCTATGTCTAAGGCACCATATAGGATGGCTCCAACGGAACTCAAAGAGTTAAAGAGTCAATTGCAAGAGCTTTTGGATAAAGGATTTATCCGACCCAATGTGTCCCCTTGGGGTGGATCTGTTTTATTCTTGAAAAAGAAAGATGGCACTCTACAGATGTGCATTGGTTATCGACAAATCAACAAGGTGGCAGTGAAAAACAAGTACCCATTGCCGAGAATCGAAGATCTTTTTGATCAGTTAAAAGGAGCGAGTGTCTTTTTGAAGATTGACCTGCGATCTGGATATTATCAATTGAGAGTAAAGGAAGTAGATGTGTCGAAGACCACATTTAAAACTCGCTATGGCCATTATGAGTTTTTGGTAATGCCATTTGGGTTGACTAATGCACCGGCAGCATTCATGGATTTAATGAATAAGGTATTTCGACCCTATGTGGATTCGTTTGTAGTGGTCTTTATTGATGACATCCTGGGGTATTCTAAGGATGCACAGGAACATGAACAACATCTGAAAATAGTCCTACGACGCTTAAGATAGTTATATGCTAAGCTCGAAGAATGTGATTTTTGGCTAAAGGAAGTTTCTTCCTAGCCATATTGTGTCAGCGAAGGGTATAAGAGTCGAATTCTACAAAGATCGAGGCCGCTTAATTAACCAATCAAATGTAACCGAGGTGAGAAGTTTCTTTGGGGCCATAGTTATTATAGAAGATTTGTGAGAGACTTTTCTGTCATAGCTTCTCCGCTCACCAAGTTACTCAGGAAAGGAATAAAGTTTGAGTGGATAGACAAATGTCAAAATAGTTTTGAACAATTGAAAGGGATGCTGGTTGAAGCATCAGTATTGACACAACCAACTTTAGGAAAAGAGTATACCTTGTATAGTGATGCTTTAGGCATTGGTTTGGGATGCGTGTTAATGCAAGATGGGAAAGTGGTGGCTTATGCGTCCAAACAGTTGAAGCCACTTGAACAGAATTATCCCACTCATGACCTAGAGTTGGCTGCGGTAGTGTTTTCTTTGAAAATATGGCAACACTACTTATATGGGAAAAAGTGTAGAATTTATACAGATCACAAGAGTCTCAAGTACCTACTCACTCAAAAAGAGCTTAATGTGAGACAATGGAGGTGGTTGGAGTTGTTGAAAGATTATGACTGCATAATAGATTAGCCACCTGAAAAGCTAATGTGGGTAAGGCATGCCTTAAGTAAAGGCAATTACAGCTTCAAGTATCATAACATAGTGAATGAAGAGTAGTATATGATGGAGCTATATTAGCTCACTTAAAAGCTCAGCCTGTTTTAAAGCAAATGATTATAGATGCTCAGAAGAATGATGAAGAGCTACAAAAAAAGTTATAGATGGTTAGAGATGGTGACAAGACCGAGTTTTTATGTGCCCTAGATGATAAAGAGCTAAAGAAAAAGTTACTATTTAAAGCTCATAATACGGTATATACCATGCATCTTGGAGGTAATAAAATGTATTAGGATTTAAAACAACATTATTGGTGGAAAGGAATGAAAAGAGATGTGACAAAGTACGTGTCTAAATGTTTGACGTGTCAACAAGTTCAAGCTGAACACCAAGTTCCAACATGTCTGTTGAATCCCCTTCCAATCCCTCAATGGAATTGGGATAACATTTTCATGGATTTTGTGTCGGGTTTTCCCCTCATGCAACAAAACATGACTCTGTCCGGTGATTGTTGATAGTTTCACAAAGTCGGCCCATTTATACCTCATCAGATCGCTATTTGATGGATCGACTAGATGAGTTATATGTGGATGAGATTGTGCAGTTGCATGATGTGTTCCATGTGTCTATGCTTCGAAAATACTATTTTGATGAGTCTCACATACTACCCGTGCAAAAGATGCTACAAAGATTTAATATATGTCGAGGAGCCAAAGGCAAATTTTGTCTCGAGAGTGAAAAACAAATATGAATCGAACAAGTACCATTAGTGAAAGTGCTTTGGCAACACCATGGTAGAGAAGAAGATACTTGGGAGCTATGAGAGCACAATATCCACAACTCTTTGAATCAGGTATGAATTTCGAGGACGAAATTCTTTTAAGGGGGGGAGAGTTGTAGCACTATTTGCCTTTTTATATATAGACTAAAAACCCCTCAACTTCACATAGTTACAAGAGCCTTACACTTCTCTTGCAACCATGTCACTTTGGATAAACTTGCTTGATTAAATAAACATTTCTTGGTGTTCAAGATTTTAAAAATGGGTCTAGTCTATGACATTGCAAGTGCACAGGTCATACAAGTAGTAAAATCTGAATGTAAGTCCAGGTATCATTCCCACAGAGATAGACAAGAATTTGAAATCAACTACCCTAACTACTGATGTTCTATGCGATTGGGACTAAAAACTAATAGTGAAAGTTTTATCTAGAAAAATAAAGATCCTAAACTATTCACTAAAAAATATAAACTGAAATAACATGAAAACAACAAAGAACATAAAGAACAACACTGACCTAACTGCTCCCTTGTGAGAAACGAAACTATCAACGACCACAATGAAACAAATAATCCCTACACGAAAGCACATTGCCTGCTTTCTTTATCATGGATCCGATTTGTCCAAGATTACCTAAATGCTGCATTCGATTTCTCCATATTCACTGTTGCCTCTCGCTTCTCTCGGTCAAGATCAACCAAGCATTTATTTCTAATCTTCTTACAAGATCTAGGTATTTTCTTCATACTACACCCATTTCTGATGACTCCAGATTCGCTTCCTTCTCGTGATTTTCGCAGTGTTCCACCACTTAATCAGTGGCTCATCCTTCATCTATCGCTTTCCTTCCTCGATTAGATCTCAACTAACACAGGCCTGGAACTTCCCTTTAGATCAGGTGAACTCTCTTTGATTATTTATATTGTTAAATACTCCTCTGAACTTCAATTATGAGGAATGGATTTGGCGGAAAATGAACTTTCGAGCTCGCCAGCTCATCAATGGTAGTCTAACATACCCATAAGTGAATGCTCCTCACTCTCTCAGAATCTCCATCTCCGTGTCACGTAGAGGGCCCTGGAAATCAGAGCAAGATACACTTTAAATTATATTCGGTACTAAACATTTGGGAACTTATAGATTAAAAACAACAATTGCCACTATATAAATCACAACCCAAATACCTTTCCAGAATTTTGCGTAAAAGATCGTAATTAATCTGTGAATCAAATCCAAATGAATGCCGTGCTTTAATTATCACATCACAATTAACAATGGAGCATCGATCAAGTACATCCATTGTAATCGACAAATTGAGAAGAAATGAATTCTAGAAATTTGTCTAGATTTCACAATTTTCAGGCAGTAATTTTAAGAAGAAAATAAATAAGTAAATAAAAAATCCAGTCATTAATCACTGCTTCTCGCACGCCGCCGATTCAGATCCATAAAAGAAAAGAAAATAAAGAAAAGAAAAGAAAATCTACCTAAACTATACACAGAACCCTTCTTCTCTCTCGCCCTTGGTGTCGAGAGAAAAGCTAGAGGTTACTTTACTATTCTAACACTATCTATTTATATCTCGTTTAAAGAAAATGTAATGAACGCACAAAGATCCGGTGTAGAATTCTTAAAAAAAAAATCCCAGACATCGTCTCGTATCGGATTCTCGGGTTGATGCTGCGACTTGATTCCCTTTATCTCGCTTCCATTTAGTCGCGACCATGTTTCTTCAATTTAAGTGACCAGGGTTGCTCGCAGCCTTCGCTGATTGAGCGGTCATGAATTTCACTGCGGGTCGCGACTTCGCCCGCTTGTTCTCAAGAATTGATGTTGCAACCTTAGTCTCACGTCGCAACCTCGTTGTCGTTCTCTTCTGCTGCAATTTTGAGTCACGACCTCAATTTTAGGTTGCGACCACATTTCTGCTTTCTACGTTTCTCGTCGTGATTTTCTTTTCAGTTGGGCGAAATTCCTGGGTCTTCTCGCCTGATATGTTCAATTTAGGTTGCAACTCACTATTGGTCGCGGACCGCTGATAGCCTCCGCTCTTTAAACCGGCCAGACTCCTCAATATGACATCGCGACCACGCTACTCCTTCTAGTTGCAGTTGTCTCACTAGCTTTTAAAACATAATTGCGACTGGATGTCAATGCTTAGTGTAGTGGTCTGAAGTCGCGACCTTAGTTTGATTGGTCGCGACTTCGGGGGGGTCCTTGAATAACAAAGTGGTTGCAACTTCCACTTCCCTATCCGGGACTGGCTCAGCCTTTTGTTTCCTATTGCAACTCCTTTCGATATTAGAAGTTGCAACCTCATTTCCGATTTTCCAACTCTCAGAGTCGCAACCTCAAATCTCCTTGTCAGGGACCCAATTCAATTCCATGTCGTGACCTCGAGATGATGTCGCGACCTCAAATTGAGTCCTTCATTTAAGCACTGGTTGCAACTTCAAATTTTCTTGCAGAGACCTCATATGTGGCTTCAACAACGGATCAACGTCGTGACCTCAGATTGGCATCGCGACCTCAGCTTCTGCCTTCAATAGTTTCTTTCGTCTCAACCACATTTTCTTGGCCAACCTCATTAATCCGGTCTTGGTGATGTTGTGACTCCAGAAATAACCGAACAAACGAGCTCCTTGTCGCGACTCTTCATTTTCTAGTCGCGACTCCTTTCATTCTCAGTCGAATTCTTCCGCCAGGATTTCACTTGCTTCGTATTTTTCCGCAAAAATTAAATTTGTGCAAAATTACCCAGCGTTTTTGAATATGAATCAACAATTATCTGTAATAAACTTTAAAATGAATTAAAAATCAAATGAGTTTTTAGACTCATCAACATTCTAAATTATACCCGATAGCTTTATAACATGTTTCGGGGTATAATAAAAGTAGGGCATGTTTTTTTTTCGGAATAAAATAATGCTAAATATAAAATAAGCAAACTTAATTAATACAAAAGTCAAGGGTAAATTGGTAAATTGCTAATTATAATCTAATGACATAAGAATAAAAGATTGTATGCCAAAGTAGGAAATTGTAAAGTTTTCAAAGAATGGTGGCACTTTTGCAATTAAGGAAAGTGGAGGAGTGAAAGTACAAATCATGGAACCTTTAATTAGTTAAAGGATAATAATAATAAATCGTCATAGTGGTTCAGGAAAGCCTAGAAAATTCTCCAAATCTCAAATGACGAAATGCATCACACAAGTAAATCTGCTTTCTGCGAAGTCTAGTGACCTTAAAAGTTTCACAAATTCCCGAGACAAATGGAATATTTTTGTGGATGATTGGTGATAAGTCGCTAATGATTGTGACTAGATTTTTGAGAAAATCTCTAAGTCAGAAACAGTTTGGGCTAAGTTCATTACGAAAACAGTTAACTGAAAAGGAATAAATTGTTTCGGGATAGAAACGGACCCGAATGAAGCAATATGAACCATGTATCCAAAATAATAATAATAATAATAATAATAATAATAATAAAAAAGGATAAAAAACGAAAATAACAAAAGGAAAAGGGGAGGCTCGGGTGAGAGAGACCGGGTAGAGAGAGAGTGAGATTTTGATTTTTTTTCTTCTCTCACTTCTTTTCTAAGATCTACGGAAATCGGACCATAGGATTTCATCGGAGCAAGAGACAAAGTTTATCCACGCATCGAGAGCTACGCGTGGACACTAAAATCTTAGCATTTCGTCAAACTCCAAGAGGTATGAAATTTTCCTACTTGGGTTATTTCTATCCTAAAGGTCATTTAATGGCTTGTGATTTACTTAGAGGCCGAAAGGCCGTGAAATCTCAGTCCTAAAATTTTAGATTGAGTTTAGGAATTTTTGAATTTTTCGAGACTATTTTCGCACAATCCAGTTGAATTTCGACACGCTTTCTGACAAGCCTGTGTTGAAATTTCTGGATTGTTTTCTTATTACCCCACAAGATTTTCAAAACTATTTTTGGGTGTTTTTGGACTCTATGGAAATCCCTTTGAGTCTAGAATCCATCCATATAAATATAGCTTGATGAGACTTGAATGATAGTAAATAGCTCATACATATGTATGGTAAAATCCATATTTATTCATGCATATAATGAGATATGAAAAATGAAAAATATACGACAATGATTAAATATCGTGATATAATTACCAAATGACAATAATTATTCTGGAATATGCGATATATATTGAACATAAAATACACATGGATTGTCTGCTTAGAACCTGGTAGAGGGATAGATAGGCATGCCTATAAAGATATAGTTGCCGCAAAGATATAGTTTACGTATGATATCAGAAGCCTGCTCAACGATGGACATAGGATCTTGTTTGGATTCATTAGAAGGCCCCGTTTCGGTCATATAGATAGAGATCATTTTGCCCTGCATGTTGATAGTACTCTCTGGGGTATATACAGATAAAGATCACCGGCCTGCATGCTGATAATGCCTTCGCACATAGCTATTTCCCGTGTCTCAGTTTCTAAGGTTTATGCATGAAACATAAAAAAGAAATGACAAGTATATGCAAATGAAATGTATAGAATATATGACATGATATGAAAAGCATAGCACTGCTATGCGATGATAGTATACAGTTACAAGAACAAGAAGTAAAGTATAAGATGACATGAAAAGTATATGAAATATGATAAGAAATGAAACTTGTTATGAAAAAGCATATATATGAGAAATGATAAGTATATGTAAATGTTATATGTTATAAGTATTGTGATTTGTATAGAAGTAAGTAGACACTTAGTAGAGGTCATTCATATATTAATTCCCACTCAAGCTGCAGTTTAAGCACGGGTGTTTTCATCCGTGTAGGTACAGGAGAGTAAACCAGAGAACAGGACAATCAACATCAGCAGTCAAAGGCCACACATTTCTAGGTGCCCATTGGAAGACCTTTTGGTCTATTTTGTATATGTAATTTTGTTTATTTTGTAAACAATGTAAATATTGTAAATGTTGAACACTTCCAGATATGGAGCTTGTATATATTTTGTAATCCACGCGCTGTAATATAAGATAAGTTATATGTTTAACATTATATATTAATGAAAAAGCTTAAAGTTCTAAGTTTATAGTAATTAATAACAGAGCACCCCGGATCAGGTTCGGATCCGCCAATCGGGTTGGATCTGAGAAGGGGCGTTACAAAAGTGATCAAAAACAAGAAGAAAGCTTAGCATTGAAGATTAGAAGAGATTTGAGGTAAGAAATAAACCCAAACCCCTTTGTTCTTGTGTTTAAGTTGGGGAAAACCCCAAATGTTGATAAAAAAAAAGTTTTGTTTTGGTTGTAAATGAGTTTTGGGATTATGTTGAGGTTGTTTTGTATTGTTGGCTGGGATTGGTTTGGATTGGTTTTGTGTAGTGTTTGTAAAAAGGGAAAATGTTGAGTTTTCAAAGAAATCGCTTGCCAAAATTTGTAAAAACCCATGTTCTTATTTTGGCTATAGATTAAGTTATAATCATCCAAATGAAGTGATTCCAATTCGTAAAGAACCATAAGAGATAGGGATACAAATGTATAGAAGGGACTAGGAGCAAATTATAGCTCTAAGGCTCCTAAATAAGGGCTTAAAGGTGAGCTCGGGTATCTCACTGGTTATGCTCTGTTTTGGGTATTGTTATAGTGTTTTGGCCATAAGTTGAGTTTCACCTATCAAATTGAGTGATTCAAAATTATGGGTAAATAGACATCTAGGGAATAATTTACTTGAAGGAAGTATATGCAAATGAGTTACTCCAAAGTGCCTAAAAATATGTCAAAGTGGAGCTATGTGTAAGAAATACCGATTCTTACTTGTAAATTGAGTACTAGATATAAAAGGCATAATAATCTAGTTTGGTGATTCAAATTGGATGATTATAGTTGGAGAAGAAACCTAGAACCATAGCTTCAAATGAGTAGAATGAACCATTACCAAATTATGGAGCAGACCCTGAAATTGGGAATAATAAATAGGTAACCATGAGCTGAATATCACCGCTTTGTTTACAAATGTCAGAATTTGAGTTTGGGCTATCCAAATGAGACAATTCCAATTTCTACTAAAATTAGACTCATAGAGCTAAACTTTTATTGAAGGAAGCATGAGCAAATTATGGCTCATGTGTCCCCAGAAAATTAACCCTGACTAAAAACTCCTAGAATAACCTACTAATATGTGATTGCTATCAGATTCAATAGAAATGACAGGAGGAAGCTCGCATCAAGTCGTAGATTCGAATATCAGAATCAAAGGACGATTTTGGTTTGTTCTATCTCTCATATTCTCGCTTTCAAGATTTGAACTATTTGTTCTAAATGCATAAGAAAAACATATTGAATTGTTTTAATTGATTTGAAGAAATTGATTGTGTAATGTTTGCAAATGAAAATTGCATGAGTATTGAAAATGAACCATTTATACAAATGTACATATTATACTATATGTTGCTATAAAAGATTTGAACGTTCTTAATTGAATGTTTACCGTTTACTTCGTATGAAGGATAGATTGGCATACCAATAGGGGTCAAAATAGCAGTACTACGAACAATTATATTGATGTGTCACTGATCAATGAACAATGGGACCGTATAGGTAGTGTGTTCACTAATTGATTTTTTTAATAACTAATAATGGACCTGATTTGTTATAAAACCATTTTTATAATCTGGCTAGAACATGGATCGTGAATGGTGATTCCCATATCTCGTATATCGAAAAACATAGGTTAAATTTGTTAAGTGGGAACCGAATCAATTGATTTGAGATTGTGACATATTGGAATTGAAAAGCATGATTGCAAATTGAAAATGAAAAAGCATTGTGAAATGCATGATTTGATTATAAAATAAATTATCGTGATATGAAAGTGTGTGGCCAGGATGATCAATGAACTATAAAATGATTGTATATGAAATATGTATATGTATCAGATTGACATTGATCATCCAAAAGATTTAAAAGCATTGTTTAGTAAAAAATTGCATGATTTGACTTAAACTCAAATGGATGGAATGGAATTGTATAGGAACCACTAAGCATGAAAAACGCTTAGCGTATTGTTTTATCAATGCGCAAAATTGAGTGATTAATAGTGATTGAAAGCGAACTGGCATGAGGAGTCAGAGTCATTTAGAAAGTTCAATGAGTATGTCTCACATATGCATTCACTCAAATTTTTTTTTAACATTGATATTTTGTAAAAATAATTTGAACTCTGAACATCTATTTTGTAAATCATTTGTTCATATATGATTTTTTTCACCGACTAAAATTATATATGGGTTTGATTTGTTCATATGATTTTTTTTTTATGTTTCAATTATGTATATGCTTGATTTGTAACTATTTGGTTTATACTTTTTTTTCTCAAAAATCACATTTGTTTTAAGCTTTGAATGCCATTTGCAACGTGATTCTTAGGTATTGTTGGAGAAGAAAGTTTAGTTTTCTTTAATGACTTTTTTAACTACATTTTGAAGCAATTTGTAGGAAATCAAAATCTTTTTCGAGGATTATAGAATGACTTACGTCCTTTCCATAACCCATAAATAGTCTTCTCTACTTTCTTTTTAAGTACCTTATTCGAAAGGTAATTAACAGACAAAATGGTTTCTCCACACATGTTTTGTAGTAGATTGGTACATATCAACATTGCATTCTTCAATTCCTTTAGGATGCAATTCTTTTGCTCTACCACTCCATTAGATTAAAGTAAATAAGGTACTATGCTTTCATGTATAATCTCATATTAAGCACAAACATCAACAAATGGTGATCCATACTCACCACCTCAATTACTTCTTAGCACTTTAATTTCTTATCGAGTTAATTCTCAACTTCATTTTTATAGAGAATAAATTTCTCTATATTCTCATCCTTACTTTTAAGTAAGTACACATAACAGTATTTGGTGATATCATCAATAAAGGTAATAAAATATTTATTGACACTTCTTGTTTGTACAAATTTTAAATCACATATGTCATTATGATTGAATCCTTATAAAAAATGCAATATGCAAAAATGAATATAAGTAAAAAAAATGTAGTTTCAAAAATACTTTCTAAGAACCAATGTTTATTTAAAAATATGTTTTCTATCTTTCTTAAAAATGAATTTCATTTTTAATCTTTATTCATATTTTTGTAACCATTTTAAAATAATTTTTTTTGAAGGGAGTTTAAAATAATTTTAAAAAAGTGGAAATAACAAAAAATAATTAAAATATGTTATATAAAAAATCATGAAATATATTTTTGTATCTAAAAACAATTTTTTTTTCTAGAAATAAAAATAAATTTTATAAAATCTTAAATTCTTCTCAAAAGAGGTCTTACTACACAAAAAATTGTCATGTACGATGCCACCTCAGTATACACTGCAGAAAATGGTGTCTTACCACGTTTGTAAGAGTATTAAGAGTATCTAATCTCGATATTCCTCCATTAAAATTAGAGGTCTCCAAAGAGCCAAGTCGAGCTGTCCGACCCGGACAAATTAGGAGGCGGGCCTGACAAGCCCAAGACGGGCAGGCCTGATAGGCCCAAGACGGGCGGGCCTGACAAGCCCAAGGCAAGCGGGCTTGACAGGCGCAAGGCGGGTGAGCCCAAGGTGGTGGGTCTAGCTAGCCCGAGAGGCCAGCTTGGCTAGCTCAGGGAGGTACGCTTGGATGGCGCCAATCTTGACGGGCTTAATGGGCCCAAGGCGGGCGGACTTGACAAGTCTAATAATTAAAACCATATTTTTTTTAATTTTAACCTCCTTCATTTTACTTAAAATTTAATGCACCAATTAAATTGTACATATATTGGACTTATCTTTTAACAAAATACATATTATAACTAGAGTTACATAATGTATTTACAAATAATAACATAGGAATAGGGGGTGGCCTATCAGGGTAGGCCTAAAAGGTGGGCTTAAGGACGGTCTTATGGGCGGGCCTACAGACGGGCTTTTAGGCGAGCTCTTGGGCGAGCCTATGAGCGAGCTTGAAAGCATACGGACCAGGCCTAAAATGAAGCCTGCGACTCGGCCTATCTAAAAACGGGCTTGGCCTACTCGGGCTTGGGTCGGGCTTTATCCCATCGGACCGGGCTCAAAGCAAGTCTCAGACCCTATGCTTTTTGAAGACCCCTAATTAGAATCAATATCGATGTCCACAAACTACCTTTTATAAATAATTTTTTAAAATATGTCAATTCAAATTAAAATTAGTTTTCAATCACTTCGGACTAAGTAATAATTTTGACTTAGGAAAATCCATCTCCACTTCCTATGACAAGTTCTCAAGAAGGATAGTCGTAGAAGGGAATTCAAGTGGGCCCGGAGATAAAGAGAGTTCTAAGCAGTGTTTGAAATGTTGGGATTTATCGTAGATATATCATCGATATTTCAGGTGTTGGTCCATCTCGACATGATATCGGGCATCAAATGAGAGAAAAATTGATCAATATCAATAATATATCGGCAATATATCGATCCAACATCGATACAATGATGACAATGTTGGGTGGATTTAGCGCATGGAACAATATGCATGTCGTTGCTCAAACTTGAACATTGTCTACGATATACCAGTCAATATCAATGATATATCGATGAAAAATCGTAGATATTTCAAAGATATATTGGACACATGGACATCTGATGTTGTTTTGATCCAACGATTGAGATTCTATCAGTTTTCTAAAAAGGTACCAACATCTACCTAAAGGATTTGACAGCCAAATTTGAACGCCGTGTTGATCCAAAGACCAAGATTCAATCCGGACAAGAAAAAGAGGGTTCTAAGCAAGCAAGCAAGTGGGCAAGTAATACAAATTATTCGATTCAGAAACCAAGTAATACAAATTATTTATTATAAAATGATAAACATATTAGTATTAGCTTTAATATTTTAAAAAATTAAAAAAGAAAGAGTACAAAGTCCATTATCCACACATAATATTTATGTCTTGTTTGTAAGTTTAATTATGTAATAAGAAATATAAGAAACAATATTTAACTCTATTTCGTCCCCACTCAATCAATTGGATAATTTTCCTCACATTTATAAACTCATAAATTTGATTTTATAATAGAGTATGAACTTGAATAATAGAGTGATTTTAGGATATAATTTTTACTGAAACAGTGTTTTTGAGAAAAAAAAAATCATTATTAGACTTTTTTTTTTTGGTATCATTATTATTAGACTATTTAAAAAATGCTTTTAAAAATCTAAAAAAATTTATTGATATCTTTCTGTTTTTTTTTTTTAAAATATTGATCTCTTTTTGTTAAAATATTTATATGTAATTTTATAATAGATATTTTTAAAAATATATATACTACTTATCAATCTAATTTCCTTTATTTTAAAAAACTACAAAATTAATACGTTATTTTTATTTGTTTAAAAAAATTATTTGAATCAATTTAATTTATCCATATAACTCTAAATAAATCAATTTACCAAAATTCATGTTTCATACAAAATTTGCTCAATAAATTAATCCGCATTTATAAAGGAAAGTAAACTATTTCATAAATGGTAAACTATTTCACAACTCATTAAATTTTCCATTAATTTGTATATATAACCATAATAGCCACAATCCCACAAACACTCACCAAGAAACATGAACGAATCAATGTGTAAAATGTTGAAGAGGGGATAAATGATTGAATTGAAAGATGAGGTGTCAAGTTTACAAGAAAAATATTATATGCAAACAAATTGAACCTTACAAAGACGTGCATAAAAATTTGTTGTCGGTGTGGGTGCAATGGGCTTTGGCCCAGGTCCTCTAGCCAACAGGCCTGTCCGATAAAAGGCCATAATTGGGCTGGCCAAGCCAAACTGGCCTGCGAACCCAATGTAATAACTGAAACCTAGATATCCTCCCCTAGCCGAGAAAGAGTCGACATACTGTGCACGTCATCTCTCCCGGTTAAAGACTTTATTCAACAAATGATGCCGGATGGACTCCCCTGAATAGAATATGCACCCTTCCATGAATCATCATGGCGATGTCACCCCGGGTAAACAAACGTTCTCGAGAAACATATCTATTTAAAAGGAAGAACTAGTCTCTACGCGCGAGATTCGTGCCACCTTCCCCTTCCGATTTGGGAGGAAATCACCCACTTTCCTTGAAAAGCAGATTTACTCTCTCTCTGATAAAAGGAGGTCATTGCACACAATAATGTATGAAGAAAAGGACGAGCATAAAATTTCCTAAGTTTTAAAGACAATTGGGCCTGACTTAAGCGTCGGAGAGGCTTCCTCCCACCCAAATCCCCCCCGCCGTCAAGCTCGGCCTGCTTGGGCAAGATTGTTGCAGACAGGTGTATGTTCCGACGATCCAGTGACTCAGAAGATTCTGGAGACTACAATTGGCGCCGTCTGTGGGAAATGCCAAGTAGAAAATCTCAGAGGTGATACGCGAGAGCTTGGGTTCATCCTCTCCTAAGTGATCTCCCTTTACCTGAAATTTTGGTAGTTCTCGTTCATCCCACCGGACCGTCGGAGTGTATCGCCATGACTAGCAACCCAGCGAACCAACCCGTTGAAGATCAATTTCTTCACTGGCGTCAAGAGATGGAGGTGAAGCAAGAGGAGCAGCCGCATGTATGGGCCGAATTACGCGTGAGTGATGCGAACCGCTTTACGAAGAAGAGAACGAACGCCATGCACCGCTTGGAGACTAACCGGGCTGAGAACCTACAAGAAGCTCCCCAGCATGTACCCCAACCCAGACGAACAAGGGAAAAGAGCCCCCCCTACCTGACCATAGTGATCCATCGGCAAATGACGAGTTATCTTTAGATAGCTCTCCACTCCCCTGTCACTCACTACCCTAGAACAATGCGGAAGTCGAGTCTTAAACATCACCTCGCCATTCCAAGCTCGAGCTTATTGCGGGCACATGTCACTGCGCGAAGAGAGGCCGCAAGGACAGCCCCATTCCTGAGTCGCCCCTGAGCATATGCCTACCTGGTTTGGGGGTGTGGCCCCCTACTTTCTACTTACGCACTACCCGTTCCTGGCCACCCCACCCCTCGCAGACGCAAATATCTTATCCCCTAACTGTGTGGACCGCATGACATGCTATCTTCCCCCTTGGGCCAACATATTTTAGATTATGAGCATCCTCGTGGATTCATCATACCGTCATTCGCCATGTACGGTATTCCGGCCAGTTCCAATCCGCCTGCCCTGTCTTATACTTCCAAGATGATCTTCAACCATTCGCACGAGGGTTACATGCCACTTCAAGATCTAAATTGTTAAAAAAAAGAAATATTAGTTTGGCTTAATCCATCTTTCAATGAGATGATTGAATCCATCCAGATTTACCAAGATTTGGTAGACAAGTTGTTCCAAAGAATGATGTTTAGGAAGAACGGTTCCATGTGGTCTCCCAACAAGTTTCGCCTATTTACCTTTTCGTCCCCTTTCTCTGATCCACCGGAGCAACTATGAAGAATCAGATAGCGTGGCGTGACAAATATCTACTCGGAGGAGAATATCTGGGCGCCCATAAACAGTCAGATGATAATCACCGCAGTAGCAAACCCGCTAAGACGAAAGCCACCCTAAACAGAACAGAAGTCGAGTAAGAGTCAAAGGTTTCAAGAACAGCTGGAAAAGAAAAGGGAGCCTCCCCAATTCACCTCCCTCAATATCTCCTATGACCGGCTGCTTCCCCTCATTAGAGACCACCCCGATTTTAAATGGCCCCTGCCCATGCGGGCAAATTAGAAAGAACGCAATCGGTCTTTGAGGTGCGACTATCATAGAGACCATGGCCATAAAACAAATCATTGCCAAGGCCTGAAGTTCTTGGTAGAAAGATTAATTCGGACCGGGCATCTCAGAGGGTTCATTCGGGAGCCAGCCCACGAAACTGAGAAGGCTCCCTACAACCGATGTGGCCATTGCTGCTGCATCGGCATGTGACGCCCCAGTAGTGTCTTGTTGACAACCCACAACTGCGGAATACTTCATGGATGCTCGTAATCCGACACCACTAATGAAATCCCAGCGCAGTCTCTCAGACGAGGAGCCGACTCAAGGTACAAAACCTCGTCCTTAATATTTTACAAAGACCACACCGGTCCATATATAATTAAATGAGTAAAATGGCCACTGGGGCCCAAACATCAATACTCATCAAAATACATCAACTATATCAATGAACAAGAGTTGCACACACTTAACTACAAAACATATATTAAAATTTAAAGTTTTAATACATGTTATACAAAATGACAATGCCAAAGCCACAATCCGGCTTTCTTCTAAAAGCGGCCTCTAGTGAGCGTCGTCCTCCTATACACTCCATGTACCTTAAATAATGATCCTTCGGCAAGGTGAGCAATGCCCAATAGTGATAATTTCCTACATGGGTTACTCCCCACCTAAGTTCACATGTCATGGCAAACAATCACACTCAAGCAAATACATGATCCTACTTGAACAAGTTCATGCCCAATCCCATGTCTCGAGTCTCACACCGACTCCTCACACATGCCCAAGCCAAATGCGAGTAAAATCACGCTTTCAAACAAAAAGCTTTTGTTCGAAAACTTACTACCGAGATCTCTGCAACATGGTTGGAACGACCTCCGAGGCAAATCAGCTTTCGATAACCTCCGAAACAATTCACGCCCTCCTACGTGAATTGCTGGACAATTCTAACACAATTCTCCGAAAATCTTCTGCTTCAAAATTCCTTTCACAAACATTTTTCCTTTTTATTTTCTTTCATATCATGCACTCACTCCTAATATTCTGTGGTGCCCCAAAGGCATATAGAATGCATTATGTCAATCCTAACAACTCATGTGTTAATATATAAAACATGTATATACTAACATAATTAATCCACATAAATCATGTGTTATCTCAAATTCACAATCAATAACACCAAAATTAGCTCACATGGGCCAATTAACAAACACAAAACAATTCATTTTGGAATCACCTAACATCATAAAAATTCACACTACAATTCACGTGGAACAAAGAAACCCTCGGGCCGACACCGTTCAGCCACAATTTAATGGTGGATTTTCTCCACTTGGCTGAAACTTTGAGAGACCAAAATTACGGCTAAATCAAGCCTCAGAACATTCCTAACTATTTACATGACTCTTAGCCAAAGAATAACACAAGTAGGAAAAGATCCCTGCCTCTTGGAGTTGTCGGAAGTCCACTAAATCGGTGTCCATGCGTGGCCCTCATCGCATAGAACAACTTTACTTCTCGGCCCAAAGCGAACCGACTGTCCGAACGGCGGGAAATCTAGAGAGAAGTAGCTCTCTTTCTCTCTAAAACTCAAAACCCACTACTCACCACTTCCTTCTCTCAAGACGCTTTTCTTTCTTCTTCAAATTGAAGAAGAAAACTATTCATGTCTTTGTCTTTATTCAATTAACATTTCAAAAATTCCTTCCATGTCCCTTCATCTTGATTTTTGACACTTGGCACAATCTAAACCATTCATTTCCATCCTCTCTCTAATCATGCAACACATGTCACATGAGTTCATGTAGTAGGTGACTTTTGTCCCATCACATGTTCATAGTCGCTTTACTAATCTCGACAATCTCGATGCCTTTGAAAACGTGGAAATTCCGACCGGCCCCTGAATTTACGAAATTATGTGACAAATAGATTTCAGGAGATGATTCCAACGGTGAAATCCGCTTCGCTTATCCGACATCTTGAAAAAATTCGGATTTGACCAAATTACCATTTTACCCTTTTAAAATTTGAATTTTCTCAAGTTTTATATTCTCCTCTCTTAAAAGGAATTCATTCCGAAATTCTGTACAATTATAACACTTCACATGCATATGCAACGTGCACTATACCATGCATGTAAACTAGTCATTTAAGTATTAAACGACTAAACCACTTACCTTCATCCCTAAACAAGAAGGATAGGTGGCCCGCATTGTGTCCTCGTGCTCCCATATTGACTCCTTCACTCCACGGTGCTGCCATAGAACCCTCACTAGCCTCACAGTCTTGCGACATAAAACCTGATCCCGGCTATCCATAATGCACACTGGTCTCTCCTCGAAGGTCCCATCCATGTCAACCTCAATCTCTTCCCAATCCACTACATGAGCTGGATCCCGGAAAGTGTACCCTAGAGCATGGAGACGTGAAATACCTCGTGACACCTCGACATGCTCGGGCGGTGCCAAACCAGTACGCTACGCTGCCTACCTCTCTAGTATCTCGAAGGGCCCATTAACCCGTGGCAATAGCTTCGTCAGCGCTTGCCGAACCTACTTACCTCTGTGCATCACTCAAGAAGACGTGATCTCCAACTCAACTCTATGGTCGATGTCGTGACATCAACATAGCTCTTCGTGTGCTCCGAGCCGTGAGAAGATGTTGTCAGATCAAGCTCACCTTCGGGAGGTGTTCCTAATCGATTAGGACCGGTGATGTGGAGCTCTCTCACACTTGGCCCAACAACATATCTGATTTGCATGGCCTCCCATACAACGCCTCATATGGGCGGCATCTCGATACTACCGACAATCGTTATTGTAGTGAATTCCACTAAGGGAAAATGCTCTTCCCGCCAATTTATGATCCAAGATGCATGTCAGCATGTCCCTCTAACACCGTATGGTCCTCTCCTCGACCACCATTTGTCCGTGGTGGAAAGTCAGTACATGGTCAAATAAGCAGGCTCATAAATTTCGAAACTCTTCCAAAAATGTCTGCCGAACCTCGGTCTCTATCCGACACTATGGATACTAGTACTCCATGTAGCCAGACTATCTCTCAAATGTACAACCAGTAGAATCTCTCCAATGTGAAGGTCATCTGCACGGCTAGAAAATGTGCTTAATTTCGTGATCCGGCCCATCATCGTTCCATACCGCGATCATGTCTCGCGGTGTCCGTGGCAAGTGGGTCACAAATCCATCGTGACGCGGCTCCCACTTTCCACCCACCTCCAATGGCTGAAGCAGTCTTTACCGCTTTTACTCAAATTTTTAACTCGACACGTGAGACATCAAGCCAAACAAAGTCCCCACGTCCTTCATCCCGCTTCAAGAGGTACTGCAACGAAGATCCTGGGTGACATCTTCGTGCCACCTGACGCACTAAGAAATCGAGAGGGAAACTCCCTGAGAATCTCCTCTCAAATCGGGGTCAACTCGGGGAAACCACTCACCCGGGCCCTCTATACCAAAGACTACCATCCGTGGTGGATCTGGCCCAACCCTCGCCACCAGCACTGATCACCGTGGCCTCGGGTCCTCGATGGACACTATCTCCGTCCCGCCCCGACTTTATCACTTTGCTCAACAGAGACTCAGCTACTAAACTCCTAACATACCCTAAGCCCGCTCGCGGCATCAGCCTCAAACTATCCCATTAGCCTCGAGTTATCCGCCACTCCCGGAAGCTATACTAACTAATGCTCCTCGTGATTCGAACAGCATCAGCTACTAACATTTACCTTACCATAATGGTAATGCAAAGTGAAGTCATAACTCTCTAGAACTCAAGTCCATCCGCCAAGCAATTCTCATCTCGAGGTCCCGCTGCGTAGAAAATATACTCGCACTTTTGCAGTAGCCTTAGTATATCTCTAACTGCTCACTACAGGCAAGGGCGCCAAATCTTCTATGCGAAGACTACGGCCGCTAACTCCATGTCGTGTGTGGGGTAATTCCGCTCATGATTCTTCAACTGGCGGGAACCATAAGCTACTACCCTCCCGGACTGCATCAAAATACATCCCAGTCCGGCCTTCGAGGCATCACAATACACTGTGTACCCCTGTCCCCTATCCAGGACTATCAAGATAGGAGCTGAAGTAGTTTCCTTCACCCCGGAATGCCTCCCTCGCACGTCATCCCAATCAAACTTGATTCCTTCCCGGTCAATCTCACATAGATGCTAATCGAGAAATCCCAATGATTCTCCCGTAGTACCCAACTAATCCCAAGAAACCACGTATCTTGAAGACTCCGACTTCAAATTTCTCCTAACTCATCATGGCTCTCACCTTCTCTCGTCCACTGACACGCCCGACGATCACCACATGTCCCAAATAGCTTATGGTCTCAACAACCGTGAAACAACCGCGATACTCATGCTCCCACTCGACCGGGAGTAGACTTCGCAAGTCATCCACGGGCACTATGACAAATCGATCTAAATAGGGCTGGAATACCGCGAGCGGATGAGGTCTTATGAATGTCGCCAAGTATTCATCAATCTAAAGGGCATCATTGTAAACTCAAAGTGCCCATAATGTGTCCTAAACACTGTCTTAGGGATATCCGTTTCCTAACCTCACCATGGTAGCGTGCGGTTGTCTATCTTGGAGTAGACTTGCGCCTCCTCTCAACTCGACAAAACAAGTCATCAATCTCTGCACCCACTTTCATTCTCATCAGAACCCCCGTTTCAACTGCTTCAGAGTTTGACGGCCAATCGAAGGGTCTCGTCTCTTCTTCTTCGCAAATAGAACCGGAGCACCTTATGGTGAAGTGTCGCCCAATGAACCTCGTGTCCGCGAGTCGTAGCTAGACTTCCGAAGCTCCTCAGAACTCAACCGTGCCATCCTATGAGTCATAGAGACGGGGCGGCACCAGTGGTTAACCTGGCATCAAGTCTACAACCTTCCGAGGAGGCAATCTCAGAAATTTCATCTAGAAAAACATCCTCATACTGCAAACTTACTCGAGGTAGACGGTCCGGGTCTCACCGCTCCTTTAGGGTAAGGCTTGCTAGCCAACCCGCCAACTGCCCCCAGCTACACCTGAACTCTCGCACACCGTCCTGGCAAAATATCATGCTTCGTCTCTGGAATACAACACGAGTACTGGCCTCGCGTGTAGGCGGTAACCCCCCTACGCTCACAATCGATAATCACCGTAAGTCGTCACCAATCCATCCAAAGGATGACATCGAACTCGACATGTCCATGACCCTCAGTCCACCGTGAGTAGAATCTCGAGATCTCAACCTCGCAACCACTGACATATCATTCCTATCCTCGCCTAATCCCGGGGGGAGAACTCACATACAAGGGCTCCTCTAAGGCCTCAACCTCTAAGCCCAACTCTATCACAACTGATGTAGCAATGAATGAATGCGATGCACCAGAATCAAATAACACTCTTGCCCATAGGCGAGATAGAAAAAACGTACCCTATGAGAATCAGATTGATCGCCGACTAACCAGCGGCGTGATGGCACAGACATGCCCCGAACCCCCCCGACGTCCCGCATGGGCCTGGCCCTTCCGCCCTCGGCCCATAGTCCGCCTCTTTGGCTCTCGCCTTACACCCAGTGCCCGTAAGTGTGCCCCGAGATCGAAACTGCCTTCTATCCCAGATCGGGCTATGGAGGAATATATCGATCCTCTCCCCGTCCTACCGCTGAATGGGGGACTACGCCGCCCGTAAACCCCGATCCGCCCTCGCAATCCTCCCGATATGTTCCTGGCATCGGGCAATGGTAGCACACCATTTGCTCCAAATCGACCGGAACCCTGACTGTCTCTGTTCCATACGCGGCCCCGAACTCATGAACTAGGAAGACCGACTCTCCTTCCTCTCGCTTACTAACACTGCATCCCTGTGAAAGTGCTCCCAAAAGATCCTCATCTCTCTCTATGGTCGTGGTCATTCCCAACCATAGTCCATATCTTGTAGGCGGTCTTATAACTTATTCCGAATGGACAACTTTAGCCCATTCTCGAATCTCCCCGACCTGGTCATGTCCACAAGGGCTACTTAGTCATCAGCAAACGATTAGCCCGTAGCATCCAGCCCACACACTGTCATAGTCATCGCCCCCTACTTCACCAGAACCCCAGCCTTCGCATGTCTCGCAGTATCCGGAAAATACTTGCCCATGAAAAGATCATGGAACCCGCCCGCCACGCTCTAGATTTTCTGAGGTTTTCGCCTGGCCCACCATACTGGCCCCACCGAAATGAACGTTGGTCCGATCCTCGGGTCGCCTGAGGTAATCTTCATAGCCTCTAACACCTTCTCGACCTGCATGAACTAAATGGTCCGCCATCACTCGAATCTCCCCTTGTGGGAATGCCTGGTGATTATGCCCAATATCTGGGAGGTTACTCGACCTCCTCGGCTACCCGCAGCGACTCAGCCTCGTGCACAAAGAATAACCCGCACACCCATGCCCTCAACAAAGCTTGTCGGTCAAATACCATCGTGGTTGGTCAAAACGCCAGTGGTGCCCGACTAAGACCTCGTGGAAGACCCCACGCCCTTCTCCGAGACTAGCCATCTACACATGTCAAATGGCAAGTTAAATTCTAATGCAGTATCTCTAAGGCGTAAACACAGCCTCGAGACACTATTCACATACCGAAAAATAGTTTATACACTATGTCCATGCATTCATAGGTAATGCAAGACAATAATTTCATACATTAAATTATATGCAACAATTGTTTTTTTCATTTATTTTATTTAAAATAATTTTATTTTTTTTATTTTTTTTTCATTTTATTCCACCTACTGAAGACCAAAATTTTTTTTTTCATTTTCCGGTAGAACCAAAAATATTTATTTTAAATATATTTTTTTTTCCTGTTTTACATATTGTAAAACCCCAGAAAAATTTTCCTCAACACATTTTTTTTTTCATCTCTAGCCTCCTCATACTCTAAAGATGCAAAGAGTTTGAACACTAAAATTTACCTAATTTCAAAAATTTTCAAGAGAATACCAAACTATTTTCTCAGGTAAAAATTGGAAATTTTTTCTAAGATTTCACAAACACAATCTATTTTTGTTCAAAAACTGGAGCAACTGTCCATAAATTTTTTTTTCGTTTATTTCTGGGCCATTATGTCCAAAATTTCTCTAACAACTTGTTCTCACACTAACCCTAGTGTTCAACATTTTTTTTTTCCTATGTGTCATTTACCTACAATATTAATGCGCTGCCAACACACAAATACAAAAATCAAATCACACATCACATTTCATTTACCAAAATGCACAAGGATGCATGATCTAGCCCGTTTCCCATCAAGTCCTAGGTAAACTATATACCTAACTTACCGATGCTAAACTATAACTCTAGTATCCAACATCGAGCTATACTAAGCTCTACACCCACCAAGCTCCAAAGGTAATCGTTTACCTTAGCTATGATACCGAGCTGTGATGTTCTTATACCTAAATGACTCTGGCCTTATCCCAAGTCCCCCAAGCCCTAGGTATTTGTATACTTATGCTCTGATACCAAGCTGTGACGCCCCAAAACCGGGTGCCCAAGGATTAACCTCGTCAACCTCAAGGAATACTTCATAGATGGGCAACCCGACACCACTCACGAAAATTAGGCAGAAGTCTCCTTTGTACGGGGAGCTCTACCCAAGGTACAAAACCTGTCCCAATATTTTACAAAGACCACACCAGGTCCATATACAATTAAAATGAGTAAAAATGGCCACTTGGGCCCAAACATCAATACTCATCAAAATACATCAACTATATACCAATAGTTCATGACATTACTAATACTTAACCAAAACATATATCAAAATTTATAAAGTTTTAATACATGTTATACAAATGACAATGCCAAAGCTTCTCACAATCCGGCTAAACGCCTCTAGTGAGCTGGCCGTCCTCCCCGTACACTTCAGACTAAATGATCCCGACAGGTGAGCAATGCCCGCGAAATGATTTACTCTTATACTGTTACTCCCACCTAAGTGAACATGTCATGGCAAATAATCACACTCAAGAAAATACATGATCCTACTTGAATGTCTACATGCCCAATCACATGTCTCGAGTCCTCACGACTCCCTCACACATTCCTAAGCCAAATGCAAGTAAAATCACGGTTTTCAAAACAAAAGATTTTTGTTCTTGAAAACTTATTACCGAGATTCGATAAATATATTGGACTACCCTCCGAGGCGAATCTGTTGGATAACCCTCCAAAACAATTCATGGGCCCCTTCAACATGAATTGTTGGACAATCTCCCAACACAATTCTCCGGAAAATCTTCCGTTGAAATTCATTTCACAAACATTTTTCCTTTTTATTTTCTTTCATATCATGCACTCACTCCTAATATTCTAGGGTGCCCCAATGCATATGAAATGCATTATGCCAATCCCAATAACTCATGCTAATATATAAAACATGTATATACTAACATAATTAATCCACATAAATCATGTTATTCAAATTCACAATCAATAACACCAAAATTAGCTCACATGGGCTAATTAACAAACACAAGAAATTCTTTTTGAATCACTCAATATCATAAAAATTCACACCAAAAATCATGTGAACAGTGAAAGCCTCGGGTCGACACTGTTCATGGCCACACAAATAGGGATTTTCTCCACTCGGTTTAAAGCTTTTGAGACCGAAATTACGGCTAAATCAAGCCTTAGAACATCCCTAACCATTTACATGGCTCTTAGCCAAAGAATACCACAAGTAGGAAAAGATCCCTACCTCTTGGAGTTGTCAGAACTCCACTAAATCGGTGTCCACACAGAGCTCCCGCCGCTGTGAGAACAACTGTAACTTTACTCGGCCCGGTTTAACCGACGTCTAACGACGGAAATCTAGAGAGAAAGAGTTTCCTCTCTCTAAAACTCAAAAGCCTCACTCACTACCGATTTCCTCTCCTTCTGCATGTTTTCTTCTTCAAATTGAAGAAGAAAACTATTCAAGTTTTTGTCTTTATTCAATTAACATTTCAAAAATTCCTTCCATGTCCCTTCATCTTGATTTTTGACACTTGGCACAATCTAAGCCATTCATTTCCATCCTCTCTAATCATGCAACACGTGTCACATGAGTACATGTAGTAGGTGACTTTTTTCACATCACATGTCTCTCACAAGCCGTTTTATGGTACCCGACACCCGGTGCCTCGAAAAACGTGAAATTCCGACTGTCTCGAAATTCGACGAAATTCGACATGGTAGCTAGATTTCACGAGACGATTCCAACGGTGAAATCCGTTTTATCATCCAAGATCTAGAAAAATTTCGGATTTTGACCGAAATTACCATTTTACCCTTTTTCAGAAAATTTGAATTTTCTCGGGTTTTACAGAGCATCCATTAGAATTCCAACCCACCATCAACTTTGTGTTGGGAGGTCCATCACGATCAATACCTGGCCTAAGAGGAAAGAGGCAAAATGCTACGGCACCCGCTTAGAGCCCGAGTGAGCAACTGCCCATCTGCACTCGTAGAGCAAGACAACGGCTCAGCCAATCGATGGCCTCATATCCTTTCCTCTAATAAACCCGGCCCGGGTCATCACTCCCCATTATGATGCACTTATACTTACTTACCTTGTGTATTAACAATTTCGATGTGCACAGAGTCCCTACGATCCAGCAATATGACCGAATTGTCAAGATCTCCTAGCCTTGGGGATGATGAGAGTTCCACCTACCATCTCAGCCGCCTGCAAAGTTTTATCGATTCAACTGGCCATACCACATTAACAAAGGTGATATTGCTCTCCGGCCGTGGTAGGACCAAGAACTCAAAGAAGGGCCTATTTTTCGTAAGGTTGAAGATTTGGGTCCATATAATGCTATCGTAGGCCAAACCTGGCTAAATACCATAAAAGTAGTCCCCTCAACTTACCACCAATCTATCAGTTATCTCACCACATCTAGGTAGGTTTACCTTTAAGGTAGCCAACTAGCGCCCGGTCGCTTGTTATCGCCTGCCGCACATCAGCGAAAAGGCAACGATACCGCCTTCAAACTCAACTCTCATCATAGCAATTAAGGCCGACTGTTCGGGCCACTGGTGGGGCGATTGTGATTTCACCTCTGGGTAGTAGATCCCCTAGAATCTATGTTCATAGATGGCCCGGACAGAGGCACCTATGTTAGTTCTGTCACACCCCCACCCCTACTAGCAGGCAAGCAGCCTGGCCACCCCACGTAACCCCAGCTTTACTCCAACTACTGAGACTTCAGAAGCGGCCATGTCACTGGTCGAAAATCAAGATAAAAATTTTCTTTTTCTGGCAACTTGTGATTTATAAAATTTCGATAGCATAAATAGCCGTGATAATGTGACATATCCCAAAACCTCACAGATATACATTTTACACTTTTCAAAATATGGCAACCAACACACTCTTTCAAAGAGCCTTAGGCTCATCACATTTTCACAAAACAAAACTACGTACATACATATGCTTAACTGTACAAATTCAAAGTATTTCCTTACACAAGTTATTTAATACAACACTTATACTAGAAGTCATGAGAGTCCTAATGTGTCCCAACGTCCGGTGTGCCTGTACCTGGAAAATAGTTTTTAAAACAGGAAAATAATGAGCTAAACGAGCTCAGTGAGTGTATGCTTTGAAAATACTTGCTTTTTCTGTAAAATGTCTTAAAACTGTAAAACTATCCTTTACAATAATTTTCTAGAATCCTTGCTTGCTTGCTATAAAAGTTTCCAAAACTTTTTATCATATGTCATTGTTGCTTTTATCAAATATAAACTTTTCATTATATGCTTGTTTGTTACTTTTAAAAGTTTATAAAACATTTCATCATATGCTGTTTCGCTTGCTTTAAAGTTTCTATAAAACATTTCATCATATGTTTGTTTGCTTACATGGTGTTTCATGAAACTTTTCATCATATGCTTGTTTGTTTTCTATTATAAAGTTTCACAAAACTTTTCATAATATGCTTGCTTGCTTACTAGTGGTTGCTTTTAAAACTGTATGAAAAATGCTTATAAATCAAGATCAACCACTGGAGACCTTTCTTGCTTGCTATACCCTAGTAAACATGGGAGCCTGGGCTTCAACCGTGCCGATGGAAGGATCTGGGTCCACATCACCTAGGTGGAAAGGGCCTTGGCTGACATCACCCTTTTTTCGGTAAATATGGTGGAAAGACCTTGGTCTACGTCACCATATAATAGCTAGCGTGCTAACCCTATATACTCCAGTACGTGCCACGGTCACCTTTAATATGCCATGATGCATGAACTAAGTTTGCCTACCAGGCAAATCTAAAATGTATGATATGATATCCTAACTTCACCGTGCACGTACGGAATACCTCTGACCGGTATGCTTGCTTAAACTAGAGATTTTCTGAAGGCCTAATGTATAAAATATAAATTTGCTTGCTTGCTTGCTTTTTGAAATATGCTTTTACAAATCAAAACCATTGCTTGCTTGCTTTTCAAATATGGTTTACAATCAAGCCATTGCTTGCTTGAAATATGATTTAATACTTTAAAACCATTGCTTGCTTGAAATATGGTTTAATACTTTAAACTATAACATACTGTGCTGTAAAATGATTATAAACAAACACTAGTATTTAAAATAGAGTTTAGAATCACATTTTTAAGCTACAAAACTTGAGCACGACTCCACAACTTTTCCGCCTATGCTTTTCCCCTACACACTCAAGAGAATACGACATAAACATTAATCGCCTGCGTAATCGCATAAAACTTAACATAGGCTTACAAAGCGACTATATTGAAACGGATTCGGATTTTAATGAAACTTCACACGCAAGTCACATTAGGGTCACACAACATTTATATAAAGCCAAATGAAAAAATTATCCTTGAGCACAAAATGCCCCTAAAAAAAAACACACTCATTTTGGCAATTTTTTTCCGACAGTACTCTCTGGACTTTATTACCTAAAAATTATTCAAACGGTCTTCAAAAATTTTGAATCTCTCCGCATCACCCTTTATATATCCAGGGATTTATTATCTATTTAAATTTTCACTGGTACTCTTCTAAGGCCCTCAACCACATAACACAAGTTACAACATTTTTGATGCCAAATTGGTTAACTCACTGAATCACCTATTGTTATCCTTGATTTCTAGGGTCTTAACTCCATAAATTGAAAATTGTTTCTTCACTTATTTGAAGCTATGGTTCTAAGGTTTCTTCTCCAATTGGAATCACCCAATTTGGATTACCAAAACTCAAGTTATTGTATTTTACATCTAGATTACTCAAATTGGCATAACAGAATCTACACATAGCTCCACTTTGACAGACTTCTGGGCACTTTGGGGTTACAATTTGCATACAGTTCCTTCAAGTAAATTATTCCCCTAGAAGTATATTTTACCCAGAATTTTGAATCACTCAATTTGGATGAGTGAAACTCAACTTATGGCCAAAACACTACAACAATACCCAAAACAGAGCATAACCAGTGAGCTACACGAGCTCACCTTTAAGTCCATATTTGGGAGCCTTAGAGCTACAATTTTGCTCTTGGTCCCTCCTATAAATTTGTATCCCTATCTCTTATGGTTCTTGACCAATTGGAATCAATTCATTTGGTTGATTATAACTTAATCTATAGCCAAAACAAGAACAGGGGTTTTTTTACAAAATTTTGACAGCATTTCCTTTGAAAACCCAACATTCTCCTTTTATTTTTACAACCATTCCTCAAATCAATACAATACAAAACAACCTCAAAGACCAACATGAAATTTACCCAAAACCACACCACAACACTTGTATTGGTGGTTTAGAACTTCATATAACCAACCCTGTGTAAAATCCCAAGAATTCATACTAAGGTCTACCAATCCATATAAAACCATAGAAATATGATGGACCTAAGTGTTTATCTCATACCAACTAGGCTTACCCACACAACTTCACAATTCTAGGTTAGGGTTAACTTCCTAACAAACCCTAGGTTTGTAACATTGTAATCCATAAGCAAAAACAAACCCACATACAAGAATCCAAAAATCCACCTTTTATTTTTCTCCCTCTTCTTCTTCCTCTTTCTTTCTCTTTCCACGGCTTGCTCTAGCCAAAAATGAGACCAAAAATGAGATGTTGTTTGACACCCCATCCCCCTTTTATAGTTTTAATTCACCTTATTTCACTAGGTCCTCCCTCTCTCAAGTATTTGCAAATCAACTTTTGTTATTTCTATAATGGCATACCCTCTTCTTATATTATGACTTTCATATCCTTTTTGGACAATTACAAATTTACCCTTGTTCTAGTACAAAATTCTGGGTTCAATCAATTTATCATTTCACAATTTCATCATTAATATCAACTTCCAAAATACTTTAATGACATTCTTGCGCACATATGCGCCCACGGTTACATCGTACCGTACACCCTCTCGGGTATTGTAACGAGCCAAGCTACTCTAAGCTCACGTCGGCTGAAAAGCTCGGTTTCAAGCTTAACTCGCAGGCCAAACGAGCCGAGCTTGAGCCTTAATTTAGGCTTGATAAATTTCGAGCTCAAGCCTAGTCGAGCCTGGACATTAAAAAACGACGTCGTTTTTATTATTTTCCTTAACCTAAAATAAAAAGTTAAAAACCCTCAACTCCTCAAATGTCCTTCAAAATTCCTACAGCGGCACTCTAAATCCTGGGCGTGCATGACGCCTCCTCAACCCTCCTCGCCATTGTCGGCCAATTTGAAAATCAAAACCCTATTCCCAAATTCTATATACTTTGAAGCCATACCACCCACCGCACTCACTCTAGTGCCGATGCACTTAGGCCACCCAAATTCTTCTTTTGTTCTTCCTTCTTCATCGACACAAGTGCTTCATAGGAAGAGATCCATTGATGATCTATAAGTTATTTTTTATTTATTTTCTTTGGGCATTTTTTACCAAATCATCCTTCAACATTCTTCTGAGATCGATCCCAAGTAGAGTGAAGATCGGTATTCAAGCAGGAAATCTATTGGTTAGAAAAGTAGATCCTCTTCCCGTGGAAAGCCCTGGGCTTGAGCCGAATTGTTGTTCACCTGGGTAACCCCTAGGTAGATCCGTAGATGGGGATTAAGGATAGTTTAGAGGATATCAGTGAAATCAGCTGGCCTTTTATTTGTTTTTTCTTTCTTTGGTCATTGAGGTGGAGTCCTAACTTTTTTCCTCGAAGGTTTGGCAATAGTTGTCCCTCCATGGGATTTAGCAAATCTTCCAGGCTGCACTTGACTATTATTTTTTCCTTGGTGCCTTTTTGGAGTTAGTACAGTAATTTTCCTCGTAAGATTAATGATGTTTTTCTGGTTGGGTTTTTGTTTGTTGAGTATTGTTTTATTGCAATCAAGTGAAATTATTTTAAGCTCTCTTTTTCTTTTTGGTTCAATTCGAAGACATTTCATTATTCCTCAGACGTGATTTTCTTTTTCCTTTTTTATCAAGATTTTCTCATATTGATTTATAATTATCGGTCATTATATTAAACCAATGAGAGAAATGTTTGCTTAAAAATTTATACTCTATGGGAAAGTTATTTGATCAAATGATACCCTTCGTTATTTCTCACATGCTTTGTTAATTTCACTTGTGTTTTGCAGAAAATTACCGTGAACTCACTACAATTGCCACCCAAATAAGAAGAAGCACAATATATTATAGAACATCATTGTGCTTTTGTTTTATTAAATATTTGGCTTTTCCATAGCAACATTAATATGTGAAGCAAACTATCGATATTAAAATACACTGTAATTTTAGATATTATCAAGCTGATCATTCTAATCTCATACTTTTACAAGAACTTTTTTAACATTCCCGATGTGAAACTAACATGTCTTATAATAGTTTGTTTAATCGGGTCATAAATGAAGCTGATATTATCACAGCTGGTGTTCCTTTTCAAATAGTTATGCCATGGTCAGTGTGATATATCCTATGCCTGTAACTTGAAGTGCAAGTAACCTTCAACCGGTTCTACTCGAAATAGAAAATGCTGCCACGATATAAATTTTCCTATACCAATGTGCACTCAGAATGTCCAATTCTCTCAGATTGTCGTCGGTTTGGCACTCTTAAATTGTCGAGATTTCTCTGTATTAGATTTCAGCTTGATGTTGGTTTTATTTTTTATTTTTCTATAATTTTTCTATGAAGCAAGAAGAACTCAACCGATTTATTATATTAGTTATGGTGAAGCTTTTGATGAAATAATTTTAATTACAAAATGGTCTCCACTTTCTTCAATGATCCTCTCTCTACTCTTTCTAAACGAGGACGTGTCTCATGCATGTGTGTAATTTCTGTTTTTACCACTTTGTTTTTTAATTAATCAAGTGTGAACTGTCTTGCTATCAAAGTAAATTTAATATAGTGACAAAGTATTCTCGTAGTTGTGGCTCGGCACCTTGATTCCAAATTTAAGGTTTCTTTGTCATTGCTTGATACATGAAAAGTTGAAAAGAAAGAAGTTTTATTCTTCCACTAGAAGTGAACCACTAACTGAAATGGTTCAGAAAGATTTTCAACTTTGTCTGATAATCTTTATACGAGCCTTATTCCACTTAACTACACAAGTTGTGTATTGAAAACACTTTTGAAACCGTTTACTTACAAGGTCCAAAAAGGGCATCGTTGGAATTGGGTCAGAGATCGAGCAAAGGAATCTTAATTAGTAATCAGAGAAAGAAATTTCTGATTGAATATTTCGCCTAAGTATGATTGAAATTACTAGTTTCCTAATCTGTTTATTGGGATTCTTACAAGATTCTTGAATGTCCGCTTACGCTTCGGTTTTAGTTTTTGTACCGAGTTTGAGATGTCTGGCCAAGGTGTGAAGTTCCTATGCCTTGTTGTGATGCCCGAGACTTGTTTTTCCTCAACTACATATATTAAAAAAAAATGATTTATTTTTTATTTTAATTTTAATTTTAATATTTGGGTTTGTTATATTTATTTTTTAGTTCGACAAAAATCAAGAAGCCGAGATAGCGATTTCGCCAACCAGATTGCTATATGTTCGTCTGTGTTAGAATTTATTACTTGGCTCATGCCTCATCAAATCGTATATTAAAGATAGCAACCAAAACTTAGCTTTACCTATTTTAGGTTGTATAAAAATTTGGGAATTGGTCTGAGGAAACACACTCATCCCGTTTCATATTAATTCCTTGCAATATTACAATTGGGGTATAGATAACCTCCCGAGAAGCATTACAATGTAATTTACTTGATTTCGTTTAGTTTTATATATTAAAAAGGTATTTTTATTTTATTTTTGCCTGGCCTCATCAAAATCGTAGGGGTGGGGATTATGATTGTACTTGAAGTTTTTCAAACTCAAACACAACTTTTTTAGCTATATTTTTAATCATTTTAGTATTTATTTATTTATTTTGCTTTTAATTGGCTGGTAGCGATAGAGGCCTTAACTCTAGTTTTAGCTTTATTTTTAACGCTTTTATGCAAACTTGGGAATTGCAATTATGTCCGTAGTCTTTGTTTAATCTAGATTATTCATCTTATCTCTATTTTCATTATCTCAATCTTTTTAGCAAATTAATTTTTTTTTCAGCTTTTATCGTGTTAAGTTTTTCATTCTTTATTATTTTATTTATGAGATAAATCTTTTAATTACAAAAATTTTATCTTCTAACCTTAATACTATTTACTTACGATATGATGTTATTTTTTAAAAACATCCATATCACATCTTTTTTTTTGGTCTCCTTCTATTTAGGCCCCTGATCGGGGCTTCTGGAGCTCGAGGTTGCTTCGAACTCGTCATATGGAACGAGCTCACCGAGCCTGCCAAGCTGCGCAACTGCCGCTTGAGCCTGATTTTAAGCTCGTTCAAAGCTCGTGCTCGCTCGAGCTCCCCATAAATTATCAAGCCTAGCTCGAATGTTCTAAAGCTCGACACCCGCTTCTAGCTGCTACCAACCCTACTTCCCTGGACGAGGTCTTGATGTTCCTCCCCGACCAAGAAGAAAGGGATTCTGGGCTGGTAGAAGTGTTAGTTATTACCGCCGCATATGTTTTAAGTTCTTAACCCGCGCACTTAAACATGATGGATAAGCCTCGTAGAACGCTTCCTCACAAGTTGAATGTTTCCCATCCGCCACTGCTCTAATAAAGAGTACCACGCTCCACCCTGATCCCACTGAATATTCAGTCGGCGGAGCAACCTATTGATATCGGGCTTTATCAGAGGGGTCAACATTCATGGTTTTCTGGTCGATGTAGTGGTAGTTTCAAGAAAGGGGGCAGTGGAGAGTAAGGCGAGAGACTATACGAATCTTAACGACGAGTGTCCCAAGGATAGCCTTCACCACCCTGATAGATCAGATCATACCCATTCTACCGGGGCATGGCATAAAGCATTCTTCAGATGTATCTCCTGCTACTATCGATCCTCATGTACCCGCCTCGATGCGTAGAAAACATCCTTATCAACTCCCTCACGGCTCTTCCGCTACAACGTGATGCCATCTCTGCCAAAGAAATGCCGTGGCCACCTACTAGAGACTGTAACCAAGATGTTTTGACTCACTGTTTGAAAATTCTAAGGGTAAGGTGTATATAGATGATATGTTGATAAAGTCCAAGGAGCAACCTGATCATGCTACTCATTTGCAGCAGGTATTTGACCTTCTCAAGACTTATGGTAAGAACTAACCCCAAAATGTGCAGTATCTGGGTCAGCACAAGTCGGTTCCTAGGATTCATGATGACTCAGAGGGGGATTGAGGCCAACCCCTCCTAACTTAAAGCCATTCTATAGTCTCCAGCCCCAAGCTCTAGAAAAGAGGTGCACCCATCGACGCCGATTAGTCGCTTGGGGCTTATTTATTTCGCCATCGACCGCTTAAAGCAATTTTTCGCCACCCTTAGGGGAGCGACTGGACTGGGATGACTGAAGAATGATCGGGGCCTTTATCCAAAGACTTCACAATATTTAGCTAAACCCCCGATTCTCGCAAGTCCCTACACCGGCAAAACTCTCTTCATCTATTTGGTAGTCTCAGAAATAGCAGTCAGTGCCGCATTGTTCAAAGATGATAAAAACGGAAAATAGAGGCCTGTGTTCTTCGTCAAAGAATCTTACCGAAGGGGAGAGACCGCGTATAATCATTCCTGAGCGTGCCGCGCAAATTCTCCGATAGCAGCCAAGAAGCTTCTCGCCTCTATTTTCGTGCACATCCCACGGTTAATTAACCGACTTCCCTCTCCGGGCACCAAACATAAGCCCGGAATTATCAGAAGAATGGTCATCGGCAATTTAATTAAAATGAGCATGGCATCCAATACAAGCCAGGCCATGGATAGTGGCTGCAGACTTCATAGCAGAACTCCCTTAGTCGGAAACATGCTCGGACAGCTCGGATTGGTAGACACTTAACACTGACGGGGCGTCTAGACAAACCGGGGTAGGCATTGGCTTACAGTTAAGATCCCCATCCGGGGATAAGATTAAACAAGAAATTCGAATCGGATTTAATGCCTCTAACAATGAATCTCCAGTATCGTAGGCCATCCTAGCCGGGCTCGAGCGCGTTTCACCTATCCATTCGGCAAGCCTCATCCAGTGATTCTCAGTTGGTGGCTCCGCAAGTTAACGAAGAATTAGAACTCTGTGACTCTAAATGGTAAATATGTGTCCCGAAAGGAAACAGCTGAGTAGCTTTCCGTCTGGGTTCTGCAGCATATTCCCGTGGACCATAATAAAAGGGCAACATGCCTGGGCTCTATGGCGCCCTCTAATCATTGAAACTATATTTCCGCCTATCTACTATCCGCCGCTCACTGCATCCTCTGGCAATCACGTAGATAAGAATCCTCTCATCAGATGGATCCCATTTTTCTATATCTAAGCACGTGCCGCTCCGGGTGAGAGCAGAGCATACCACAAACTTCAGTCCAATGCATCGATTTTCCTTAGTTGATGGCAACTATTCAAACGATCCTTAGGCGGTCCCATCCAATGCCCGACGCCGAAAGTGTGGTCACCACGTTGTTAGTTAACCCGTATTGAAGGAATATGTGCAAATCATCCCTGGCCAAGACTTTAGCTACCACTCTGGCCCACACTTAAGGGTACTATTAGCCAACCATGAGGGTTGATGCCGCAACTTATACTAGAACATGCGATCATTGCCAACGACTTGCTCCCTTCCCCCGGGAATCGCCAAGGTAAGATCCGATCTCACCCGAGCCCCGCCCTTACCTAGTGGGGATCTATATACTGACCAATTACTTATCGTCCAAATTAAAAACTATTATCGTGGCCACTTCATTATTTCGGGAATGGATTGGAGGTTGAAGCATTCTCCAGATCAAAGATAGATGTCACCACTTGACCTGAAAATATCAGACGCCGCCTTGCATCCTGATCACCAGAATGACAACTACCCCCAATTGACAGCCCATCAACCATGTCAGATTTGGAAGATGTAAGAATCTATATTCCACCCTCAGTCCAAGAGAAGCAATGATTCCATAAGGCCTCAAACAAAACTCGCCGATGTTCTTGCAAAACTGTTGATCTGGGGCCTAAGGGAAAACGGGTGGATGAACTCCCCGATACTCTAGGCTTACCGCATCACCGCCCGTGAAACCACAACCGATTATATCCCCATCATCACTGCGATGAAGCTATAATCCCCACGTAATCTATGCCTACCATCCCATGAAGCATCCTTGAACAAGGGAATGCAGATTTAATGATTAAGGATCTTGACACAATCGATGAATTATGAGAATCGGGGCGAAATAATCCGTATATGTTCCCACCAACGCCAATCGCGATCTACACAACGAGCTGCTCTGACGTTTCCAACCGGGGATTCTATTTAAGAAAAGTATTTGAAAATACAATTGACCTACTGTAGGAGTTCAACTCAACTGGAAGACCAGACTGGCACATCTATTTATGAATCCGGGCTTACGCCTTAAACAAACTTAATGGAACCCCTGTACCTAGAATGAACATTACACATCTAAGATATTACTTCACAAGAATGATTCAATATCAAACGATATGTCGGCCCATTTTTCTCCTCTGCGGTCAAACAAGCCTGACAGAAATGATCCTGTCCGACCGGCCAGATAAACATCTAACTAGTCAACCTAAAGCTCGGATGGCATAGGAAATTACCTGTCCGACCCAATTTAGATAACATCTAACTAGTCAAACGCCCTGATATAATGCAAAATGACCTCACTGCCCAATGATATAACATCTAATCGATCAACCTCAAGCCCGATGGCGCAAGAAATGATTCAACCGCCGGGCTTTAGATAACATCTAACTGGTCAACTAAAGCCCGGATGGAGCAGAAAATGACCTATTCGGCCCAACATAGTTAGTATCGTGCTGGTCTATTTGAGAATCCGGATGACACAGTACAATGAGACCTATCTGGCCCATTTTCTAATTCATAGCTGCACCCTGGATAATATCACTCAACTCTCAGCATAAAATCCCGGGCAGGTATTGCAGAATAAGATATCCCGTTCTATTGGGATGATTATAACCCTACTCCACTCGGCTAACCCAGGAGGAAGTATTCTACCCAAAAAAGCAGAAAATAAAATGCCTTTCAAAATTTCAAGATACAAAAATAAAAAATAAAATGTCTTGCAAAGAAATCACGCTCGACGAGGGAGTGACAATTTCGAGCCCTAGCCATCTACTACAACATTGGGTTCCTATAGCCGGGGACCTCGGTAGAATATCTACTCCACCTAGCGCGGAGATCCCCATTGACAAATCTCTCCTCAAAAGTCTCAACAAAGCTCAACCAGCCGTGGGAAAGACAGATGAAGAACTTAGTGACTAAGATACACAAAAATTGGGGAGTCGAGGAGTCGACGTGAAACCGCATCCCGCGATGGGGATCAAGGCCCACCCCACATGTTGTGCGAATGCACAAAGCAAATCTTCATGTAATCTGTGTAGTTGAAGATCACATCACTGCTTGCATCGAATTCCGCCTCCATTGCCATCTTCTCTACAAAAGTCTTCTCCCGAAAAGTCGTAAAATAGTCCCTGGTAACCTCCAATTCCATCAGTAAAGACAGTTGTTCATCCATCAAATGAGTATTCTCTTCATCCGCCTTTCGATAGGCCTCTCATAAATGAGTCGCAAGCGCTTTGTCGGGCGCCTTCGTTTCGAATCCGCTTCAAACAAGCATCCTCGGCAGCTACTAAGACATCCCGAACGTGAGCGCCGCTTCTACCTCGAGCCTGTGCACCACTCATGGCATCAATTCTATCCGCCATAGCTTTACGCCTGCAATGGTCTCGTTCTGCGCCCGACCGCTTCTTTCCATAGCCTCGGCTCCAACCCCAACGCCGATAAGAAGCCGAGCTTTCTTCAAAGAAGCATCCAACGCTGACGTAAAGTTGATCAAATAAAAAGCCGGCTCTCCCATTCTCAAATTTGAGTTCAAAGTCATGATGTCGGCGGTTATGTTTCGATGGCAATGATCACACGAGGAAAATATATTAAGAACACAAGATCATGCCTCTATGCTAGTGTTGTAAATAAGGACTCACTATCTTACTAGTTTAGATGATTAGATGTAGTTGCGGTTGCTGTAACGCCCCGTCCCGAGAGGGTGTACAGTATGTGTAACCGTAGGGTCTCATATGTGCACCAAAGGCTTGCCATAATAGAATTTTTGAAAGTTGTTTTTAAGGGTGAATTTTGTAAAGTTTTCAAGAATTGTGGCACTTTGCAATTAAGGAAAGTGGAGGGCAGCACAAAATATGGAATTTTTAAAAGGATAATAATAATAATAAATTACAAAATGGTCTGAAAATTAGAAAATTCTTCTAGATCTCGGATGACTTAAACTGATCGCCGTTAAATTCGTCTCGTGAAATCTAGTGACCTAGAAAATTTCATCAATTTTGAGACACCGAATATTTACGATTTTCGTGAAAAGTCGCCATGATTTAGGACCAGATTTTACGTGTCTGAAGTCTCTGAAATGTCTTGATCTTAAAAACATTTAGAAACAACACGAATCAAAAGAAATAAATTGTTTTGGGGTAGAAATTGACTAATAGGCAATAAATACATATATTCAAATAATAATAATAATAATTAAAGAAAAAAAAAGGAATAAAAGTCAAACGGCAGGGTAGACGGACATAAGTGAGTGCGTGAGAGAGAGAGATTTATATTTTATTTTTTTCTTCTCTTCATTTCTTTCTCAGATCTATGGAAATCGGACCGTAGATTTTTGTTGGAGCAGAAGGAAAAATTGGTCTACACGATGAGAGCTACACGTAGGTACCAAAAGCTTAGCATTTCGTCAAACTCCAAGAGGTAGGGAATTTTCCTACTTGAGTTATTTTTTGCCTAAATTCTATGTAATGACTTGACATTTTCTTAGAGGCCGTGAAATGTCATAAACTACCCCAAAATTGATTGAGTTGCAAATTTTTAATGACTGTGTTCTATGTACCCAGTCGACTTCTCGATCAAGTGAGACGTCAGTTTGAAATTTCAGGATTTTATTTGGAAAGTCCGAACATAATTTTCAGAAATAGTTTTGGTGTTTTTAGACTCTATGGAAAGTCCCTTAAGTCTAATCTAACCATATGCCTATCACAGCATTTGATACCCGCCATAATTTCGAAAAATTTAATCAGAAAGTACCAATGGTACAATTTGTGTTGAGTATGCTAACGGTGGTCTAATACATCGAATAGCATAGGGTCATGTTTTGGAAAAGTTAAAACGGATAGTTTTTGCAAGTACTTCATGTGTAAAGTATTGGTCAATTTCACCTCATATTATCGATGCCCTTATCGAATGGACTAGCACGTGAAAAGCTTTTGTTAGAATCAAGTTCGCTCTCGATAAAGGTCTCTTTGAAGCTTCCTGTATGTTTTATGGTTAAAACGTTGAACTCGAGGGCATTTTTATACTCAGATAATTTAAAGAATATCGAGCATACAACGATAATCTAAATAGTGGCTTGACAAGAACTGACAGAAATTCTCAGTCGAGAGAAAAAAAAGTGAGTATCAAAATCGCTTTTAAAACGTAAAGTGTTTAAATTACAAGTTTCTAAAGTGCTTTGAAAATTATAATAAAATTAGTAAAGCATTTTTTTTACCTCCTCACTTGTTAAGTACTCAAGAGAAAATTTCGATTTCATGATTTCCTAAGAAACAGTTCGGGTTTGTTAAAACCCCAAACGGCACAACCCCGCTTCCGGTCGATGTATCTCGGATCGTGTACGGTGGTTACTGACATTATGATTCAACTATATTGCCCGGCTCAAAGCAATCAAAGCTGGATATAATATTTATATATGAGCCGTCATGACATCTGGTATATAGATAGTTAGCGCTACCGACATAGTACATGGTGGATGGTGTGCTGGTTCCGAGGTTTCATTATGCCTTCATGTAGACTCGGGCAGGTTCACGTACCATATTGCACTTAGTGTTCTGAGGTTCACTACTGATGCAGGTTCGAGGTTCCGTGGGCATCACATCTAGGTATTTTTAAATGGGCCACGTATCGGGTACTTGAATTTCACAAGATAGCACTTTCAGATATTAACCACCATCGAAAAATGAAGCCGTGGCAGAATAAGCTGCATCGCTTTTTAGAAATGGTTTTCTGTTATAGCAAAATCAGTTTTATCATAAAATGTGCTTTTACAAATCATTTATGAATAGATTTTATATTGGGGAGGGTACATACAATGAATGTAACAAATATTTAGGAACTTATAGTACTCACCGAGCCCGTTTGGCTCACGCTGCTTTTTAAATAATTTTTCAAGGCAAAGTTTAAACCCAAAGATCTTTCCAGATTCTCACTATAGACGATGTCAGATGAGTATATAAGATAAGGTGTAAAGTAAACATACTGAAAAAGTTAAATGTGACAATTTGTATATGTAAATATTTTGGTAAAATATGCATGCATGGTTTTGAGAAAAACAAGTTGCGATGAATTCTATGTTGATTGATTCTTATCTTATAGTTTTTGATGAGGCAAAAAAGTGTGACCGTAGGTCCTTTATGGTTGTAGTTGATTTTGGAAAATATTAGAGTGTATTTCTTTATACAGTGATTTCAGATTTCGCTTAACCACCGTGCAACCGTATTGGTTTCGATTACAAATCTAAAGGTGATTTTTGATAGAAAAGTGAAAATTTTATAACCAACGTGCTTTTTCAAAGACGCTTCGCTTTTAATGGCTTAGCTTTTATGGTAATCTCGTCGGTCGAGCGAGCTGTCGAGGTTAATGCGAGCGTTTCAAGAAATTCTCAACAGGAAAGGGTTTTAAGGGAGCTGGTATCGGAGCGTGCCGTTTATAGTTCATCGCTTTATTGCTTTCCCACGATACTGGCGGGAATTGTTTTACAATGATTTTCCTATTATAACTCATATTGTTTTGCTAAATCCTTTGCATGCACTTCAAGATTGCAATAAAGGTCACTAAAATCTTTAACCTTGAAAATTCCATAGTATTGCGTTCCGGGACGAGTCTTAGGTGCCCACCTAGACCCCCTGACCGGGAGGCACCACCAGAGAGAAATGTCGAGCACACCCCCAGATCGGAAGATGCCTCAATGAATCAGCCCATAGCAGAACCATCGAGGGTCGCAGACCCAAGGGGTGGTACCTTGATGATGGATCAGGTTATACAGATTGTTATAGCAATACCCGCCGCCTACTGAGCCTGTAAGAGCGTAGGGGGCATGATAACGCGATTTAAAATTGGGGGCTAAATCCTATGATGGTACCACACCCAAAGGCGTCAGAGACTTATGGTTAGACAAGGTTAGTGAAATTTATGTAGTGATAGGGTGTTCAGATGAGCAAGAAAAGTCCTCTGTGTGGTTCTGATGGCAGCTGTACAAGGACTGGTGGAGGCCATTAAGAGGAGACACCTTACAAGAGTCACTGGGACCGCCCGATAGTATTTACGCATGTATTCTTTACCAAATGAAGTATCGGGCATGCAAAATAGAAGAATTCATCGCCGTATGGGCCGATCCTGACAAAGGATGTAATATGAGCAAGAGGTTTTCAAAGCTCGTGAAATTGGTGCCTATGATACAGAAATGAGAACATGGTGTAAGCGATTCTACGGCCGTCGACTTTCGGGACCAAAGTTCATCTAAATTTCGGGCATCCAAAATAACTTTTGGAGAGCTGGTTGAGGCCGCACTAAAGGTAGAAAGCGACGCTTCAATTCTAACTTAAAGGTTAGACAAAGAAGAGAGGGTGCTCCTGGCCACTAGTCAACCGTGCACCCGTCGCCTCTGGTGAGGAAAGAAAGGTAAGAAATGGACCGCGATGAGGCTGCTAGATCGAGGAGCAGATTCAGCCGTGGATCTCCGCCCGTCGCGCCGTTCTCAGGAGGTGGTAGATCACAAGATCATCTTTTCCATTGTGCCCTGCTGATCAGGAGGCATCTCTTGAGAGTGCAGATGAACATGACAAGATGTTTCTATTACAAGTAAGAAGGTCACTTATCCGAGACTGCCCATAGCTAGTAGCCTAGAGACTTAAGGTAGGTATAAGAAGATCTACCCTGCACTCGTTCCAATGGGTCGGGTAGGCGGTTCAAAGTGAGGTGGGCAGTACAACATCCGTAGAGGTCGCTGTAGGGTGCAAGAGGTAGAGGCAAGACTCGACATCCGTATTCGTGAGCGGACTCGCATCAAAGCCCAGAGTATTTACAAATACACAACGAGGCGTATGCATCACCTATTGGCTGATTACCTAGTATTATTTCACACGATCATGATGCATATGCATTGAGGGACCCAAGGCCACTTTATTCATTTATTTTAGTACCATTCACTCGAGAGGCACTAGACAAGAGTCTCAAAATTATGATGGTCGTGATTAAGGGTTTCCGTACTCCAATGGGGGATACTATGATATTCGAAAGATAGTTCCAGGCAACGCACGTATGATCCGTATCAAGGATTTTCAAAGATACTTGATAGTGTTAGGTATCCATGATTTCGATATGGGGTCTTGGTACAATTAGTTATCTGCGCATGAGCCACCTTAGATTGCTATAAGAAAGAAGATTGGTTCGCCAGAGAAACCAAGCATGATACTTTGTGAATCAAGAGATATCGCCTAGTCTCATTAATGCCATGCCCGGTCAAAAATGCTTCGAAAGGTTGCTGTGTTGCTCGGGGTACTGTGGTGGATAGAAGACTGAGGGGACACTTCACCGGAAGAAACCCATAGTCAAAGAGTTTCTAGATGTCTTTCCAGATGATTTTTTAAGTTTACCCCCAGATAGAGCAATTGAGTTTGTTATTGAACTGGTTCCAGAGACCGAGCCGATATCCATTCCTCCATACAAAATGGCGCCAGCAGAGTTGAAAGAATTGAAGGTGCACTTGGAGGAATTGTTAAGCAAGGGCTTCATCCGACCTAGTACCTCACCGTGGGAGCTCCGGCTCTCTTCGTAAAGAAGAAAGATGGTGCCATTTTCTTGCCAGTATGCATCACGGCACATTGAATCTAAGCATAATATGCAACCAGTATCCGCTTCCTGGTATAGATGAGCTATTTGACCAATTGCATGGATCTCGAGTATGCTCTAACATTGACCTAAGGTCAGGCTACCATTAGTTGAGGGTCCGGGAGAATGATGTTTCTAAGACTGCCTTCAGGAAGAGATACGCTTACTACGAGTTCCTAGTGATGCCATTTGGATTGACTAATGCCCCAGCCGCGTTCATGGATTAGATGAACAGGGTATTCACTCCGTATTTAGATAAGTTTGTGATCGTATTCATTGATGACATTCTAGTGTACTCAGGAGGTCCGGGGAGGAACACAGAGCATCCTGTCAAAGACAGGCATTCTTTCTAGAGTATCACTATACTCTAAGTTTAGAAAGTGCCAGTTTTGGTTGGACAAAGTAGCTTTCTTGGGTCATGTCATTTCGGCAGAAGGTGTTAGTGTGGATCCTCAAAAGATCGAATCTATAGTGAATTGAAAGCCATCCACGAATGTTTCTGAAGTCCGCAGTTTCCTTGGATTGGCAGGTTATTACAGGAAATTTGTTGAAGGATTTTTGAAGATAGCAACCCCGTTAACCAATCTTTTGAAAAAGGATCAGAAATTCGAGTGGTCAAATACCCGCCAAGACGCTTTGAGGAAGCCTGAGTTAGATTGACAATGCTCCAAGAGTTAAGTACACTACTGTTAGGAAAAGGATGGTTATGTGGTGGATAGTGATGCCTCCCATCAAGTGGGTTAGGGTGTTTTGATGCAGACAGAGCGACAGCCATGTTTCCATTCGGCTAAAGGAAGCACCCAGCAAAAACTACCCGACCCATGATTTAGAACTAGCAGCAGTGGTTTTCGCTCTAAAGATCTAGAGACATTCATACGATGTTCCCCGTCAGATATTCACCGATCATATATTCAGAGTATATTTTCTTTCACCGTAGTGCTTAACTTAAGGCAAACCCATAGTTTGAGCTGGTTATACTATGATTGCACGATAGAGTACCATCTCGAGGAAGGCTAATGTAACGCCGATTCGTACACGGTAGGTGAGCGTGAATCAACAAAATTTATATTCCTAATTCCTCTAACGCCAGAGTCAAGCTACTGCAGATAGTGGTCTAGGGTCGAACACAGATGGTTCTTCGCATAAAAATGACTAATAATGAAGGCAAATTGGTGAATTAAATTTGGATTTTTACAGTAAAAACAGGGAGGTTTTGTGTTCAACGATTGAAGCTAAAAACAAAAAAAAAAAAAAAAACTGTAAAATAGAACCCCTTGAAGTGTTAGGCCACTGGTTTAAGGTTTTAAGGTAACCACATGTCCCCGGGTATTTTTTTCCTCGAGTTGGGGAGGATGACATATAGTCATTTCCCGAACCGGATCTTCATTTAGCTTAAAACTAAAACCCTATGATTTTCCTTTTGAAACATAGCATTTAAATGGGGCATAAATGTCCCCTAACAAAGGAAACACATCTCTAAAAACAAACCCTCGCTTTTACATAGCTTGGGCCGTTATGTTAGCTGCAGCCTACAGCTCGCTAGGCTAAATAAATTTCGCTAGGCTAGCTAAAATTACTATATAAGCGAAATTTTTTCGCTATGGGTCCTTTACCTCTTTGCCTCCCAATTTTGTTTGCATTATAACTTTTTCATCCGAATCTGTTTAGGCGTTCTTGGTACCGTTGGAGTTTTAGAGAGTGTAGAATCCAACATGGCCAGAAACATTTTTGAGATTATTATGAAAGTGTAATTTTAAAAATGATCCAATCTGTCACTTTTTTTCTTTCTTCTCCAACTTGTTTGTTTGAAGCCCAACAAAGTGAATAAGGTGTCGATGGAAAGCTTATAAGTCACCTATCCAGAATGATCATATCTCATCAAGGAGGTAACACTTCCTTTCTAACTCTTCAATCCAGCCTCATTTGACATCCTAGATGTTGGGGTCAGGGAGAGTTAGCAAAGGAAGTGGCTTTTGTATTTATTCTTTGCATCATTTTTGTTCAAGCCCATTTTGTGATGTTTAGTGGCTTGTTGTCCCTTTCTATAAAGTCAAGATAATTATTACAAATATTTTTTCAAAATCGACCCAATTTGTATCAAATTTTTTGTGGTTTTGCCTAACCTGCAAGTTGGAAAAATTTAAACTTTGTCCACCCTCTCTATTGATGCCAGATTGATTCCTACGATCGGTCGAGTGAATGATTAGTTGAATTTTGTCGATTTTGATTTTCTCCACCTTTAGCTGGTCCTCACACGTAGCACAGAGGTTTCCAATGATAGGTCAAAAATCACAAGAACCTCCTTTACTTGCAGCATAATCTCACCCTAGTTTCATCGCACCGCCTTAATAGTTAAGGACCCTCGTAGAAAGAAAAAGAAGAAAAACGAGAAAAAAAAAAAAAAAAAAAAAAAAAAAGAAAAAGAAAAGAATAAAAATTGCAACACTTGCCTTGAAACCTAACACCTGGGCCCGAGGGTTATGGCGAAAGCCTTTAAAGCCCGGTGCCCTAAACCTTCATCGGGTTGGGAGTCACCGACTTAGTGCTCGCCGTGATGGGGTGGATGTGTGGAGTCAGGCAAGTTGTAGGTGCCGGAGTCTCAAAATCTCATTCAAGTCCGGTGAAACCCAAGAGTTTGTGGTCAAAGACTTATGACTGGTGCCCTAAGCCTAATTATTGGGGAGTCACCGATAGATCCCTGTTACATGGACTTTGGTGAGGTCGATTCCTCACTCCTACAACACAAAAAGAATTGTGGAATAAGAGGGCGGGTCCTGGATTCATTAGGTTGGTTAGCATGTTAGGTCGTGGTAGTAGCTAAGTCGGGGGGGAGAGTGCAGCTGACGCTTATTGTCGAGAGTCGATCAAACAAACACTTAGATTTTGTGGAAGTTTTGGATGATTCACCAAGAAGGAGGCTCTTTTTAGTCACTGGCTAATTTTGTATGGCCTTCATTCTCATGATAGTTATTGGACACCTACATCGATTATTCTTACTTAGGTTAGGCATACCATCTTCACAACCTTTGGAATCGCAAACCTTTTGTAACGTAATTTTGTTATCATTTGTATGCTCTTTTTTCTTACATTGCTATGACTTACAATGCAAGTAGGTCGGGGGCAGGATATGTTAAAAGTGTTATTCAACCCTGTTTATGCAGCCTTGAGTGCTTTTGTGTACTCATTCATGCTATGCTCACCCGATTTGCACACAGTAGTCCCGGCTGCGACGATGACTGGCAGGCTGCAAGGTGAGCGACGCGCCAAATAAGAGTTTTGCGACATTAAGTCAACCAACATCAGTGATCGCATGAAAGCGTAGCAAACGTTAAGAAAACACGCTCTTCCGCAGCATCGCTCAAATAAGGTCGTGTTTCCTTCCACAAAGGTGCTCTCGCCATCGCCACTGCTGCTTGTTGTTTTTCCATTTACCCCCCGTGAGACAACCTTCCGGTTTGTACTTCTTACATCAAAGCATCTATGTCTGGCCATTAAATGACGACAAAACTTTGTGGGATATACAGCATATGAGGTGCTTTCCCCTAAGAGCCTTCCTTTCCTCTTTTCTTTCTCCTTTCTTTCTTTCACAGGAGCTGACAACCAGATCACAGATCTTCTCCCTCCTGAGCAGACTGCCATCGCCAGTATGGAGTAACTCGTTTCTTAGGCTATGACCATTTATTTAGAGTTGTTGTAATTTTACATGCTCTCTTTTAATATGTTTTTTGGGTTGATCAGATCCATTGAGTTTCTCAAGAAAGTCATAGTTGTCGTGAGATGTTAGAGTTTCACTCATTTAAATGTTATAGCTAAAGGAACAGTTTAAAGTTTTAGCAAATGAAGAGATCTGAGCTCGGGAAATGACTATACGCCTCTCTGAATACTCCGATTGACGGTGAGCCGGGCGCCTTAGTGTCCGCGGCCACTGCGTTCTATTTTGCGCTTTTTTTTGTTTTAGCTTTTCAGCTGTTGAAATTAAAACCCTCCTTACCAACCTAAAACTAAACTTATTCACTTGCCTCATTACAAGTCATTTGTATGAAGAAAATTATCTCAGGCTGACTCAGAGATCGACATATGCAGTTTGTTTGAAGCCAAGAAATAGGGACTTAGAATATAAATTTGCTGATCCTAGCACCCGCGCCATTTTGATTCGTGTTACCTGTAGGGTGAGCGAATCAACAAAATTTATATCTTGCCTTCCTCCTAATGGGGCCGTAGTCAAGCTACCGCAAAGATATGTTCAGGGTCGAACATGTGGACGGGTTTTCTGCACAAATGACTAATAAACGTAAGGCAAAATTGGTGAATTAAATTTGGATTTTTAAGGTTTGGTAAAAACAGGGAGGTTTTGGGTGTTCACTGACTGAAGCTAAAACAAAAAAAAAAAAAACTGTAAAATAGAACCCCTTGAAATGTTAGGCCACTGGTTTAGGGTTTTAAGGTAACCACATGTCTCAAAAGTATTTTCCTCGAGTCAGGGGAGGTCAGGATATATAGTCATTTCCGAACTCGGATCTCATTTAGCTTCTTTAAAAAACTAAACTCCTATGATTTTCCTTGAAACATAGCATTTAAATGCTACAATGTCCTCTAATAGTTGAAAAACACATCTCTAAAACCCTACTCCACGATAACTAGCAGGAGACAACTAATCGAGCCTCAATGGATCTAGTGAAATTGTCCATTGAACCCAAAAAAGCTTGTCAAATAAACATTAAAGAGAGCATGCTAAGAGATTTTAACCCTAAGGTAGAGAAGCAGAACACAAACAACCATAAATGGTTTGCTTAAAAAACACTGTGGGGAACCGTGGAGTTACTCTGGCACTCCTAGCTGGGCCACCGCCTCCTTCATGAGGAAGAGGTTCAAATCAACATCCCTCCCCGAGCTGTCATCCTGCAGGAGTGTTTAAGTGCCTATGAAATGGAAAGAAAAGGAAAGAAAAAGGAAAAGGAAGTCATGAAACCGCTCCGCTATCAGAGCATCCAAATTTTGTCCGTTGATTTTGTACAAATCGAGACTATATAGATGCTCAAAGATAAGGAAGTTACAAAACCAAAATCTAAGCGTTAATACAGGCAAAATGGAAAAACCCAAAAGCAAAAGCAAAGCAGTGTGGTGTAGCGTGAAAAGCGTGAACTGGTAAAGGTGATAAATCAGCTGTCGTGAGCCGAACAAAGGTTTCACAGCAGAGAAGCTTCGCAGTTGGTGTTTTTCTTAACATTTTGCTCTTCATTCCTTCTCGATTCCTTGATCCGCAATGTCGAGTTTGACTCAATTCTTCATGCTTGATCGACCAACAATTTGCATAATTAGTCAAGAAAAACCAAAAAAAATTTGCCACAAAATGCCATCATTAAAATAGTAGGACCTTACTGCAATCGGGTTAATTAGCATGATTAGTACACAAAAAGCACTCAAAACCTATAATAAATAGGGTTCAAAATAGCACTTTTTGGGCACTAATCAGTGGCTGATGCTTTAAGCCAGAAACCAGAGGGTTCCTATGCTTATCTGTAGATGGTATATCTCCCATTGTTGATAGAGTTAAGATCTTTGGGAGTTTAGTTGCAGTTAGCTGATACAGGGACACTGTTGCCATCATTATATGTTCGTCCTCTTCTAGTGGATCAAATCAAGGAAGGCCCATGTGTTTCGTGCAGGATGATTTAAGTTGAGGGCGTAGATCGGGAGGGTGGTGAAACTGTAGTTCCGTGATCAGAGATCATGGTGTAAATAATTAGAGGGAGTCGACGTGTGTACCCAAATAGTGAACTAAAAAGGGAAATCATGGAAGAGGCTCACTTTTCAAGAGATACGCCATGCACCCCGTGGAAAGACCAAGACGTATCATACTGAGGGAGCATTGGCTGGTGGAAGGGTGCTTAGGCTGAAGCTGAAATTGCGATTAGATCCAAATGCCTAACCCGTCAACAGTGAAGGCAGAGCACCGTATTCGTAGGAAAGATACAACTCCCTTTCGATTCCTCAGATGGAAGTGGGGATAAGATTATTTATGGATTTTGTTATCTAAGCTCGAACTCAAAGACAACACGATGCCATATGGGTGATAGTGGATAGACTAACGAAATCCGCGCATTTTTTCCCGCTAGTACGACACCCATTGGACAAGTTGGCCCAATTATATGTGGAGGAGATAATTAGATTACATGGTGCTCTTATATCGATAGTCTCAGACCGAGACCCCAGATTCACATCCAGATTTGGTCCATTTTACAGGATGCCATAGGGACTCGATTACACTTTAGTACAACTTTCCATCCTCAGACTAATGGTCAGTCAGAGAGAAATATTCAGACGCTAGAGGATATGCTCAGAGCATGTGTGATGCAGCTTAAGGGAAGCCGATAGCCACATTTATCTCTCGATGGAGTTCTGGTCACAACGCTATCAATCCAAAGATAGGCATGGCTCCATTTGAAGCATTGTATGGCCTAAGTGTCGCACTCCGCATGCTAGGGTGAAGTAGGGAGAGAGATTAATAGGCCCAGAGTTAGTATTAAGATTACCTTAGATAAGATCTAAAATTGTCCGAGACGACTCAAGATAGCCGTGACGTATTTAAAAGTTATGACAAACGCCTAGGGATCTACTGCTTAAGGTAGGCAATGTGTCTTCCTTTAAAAGTTTCCCTGAAAGGTAAGGTCTCGCATTTGGAAGACGCTAAAGTCAAGCCTGTGATACATAGGGCCAGGCTATGAGATTCTCGCCAGAGCTGACTTGACAAGATATGTACCAGACCTTCCTCCAAAGTTGTCTAAGGTTCATAATGTGTTTCATGTATCCATACCAAGTAAGTACATTCCGATCCTTCCCATGTACCGTAGAGATCACCAATATAACTAAAGGATAATTTCGACTTTATAAGGAGCAATAATGCGCATAGTAGATCGAGTATGTGATTTTATGAATAAGGTCATTCCCTTTAGTTAAAGTTTTATGGGGAACCATTTGATTAAGGAGGCTACGTGGGGAGTCGAGGCTCGTATGTGGGTCAATATCCCGCCTTTGTTTTCGTATTAAGGTATCCTCTTTTATGTTAGTTTTGTTCATTCGAGGACAAAATGTTCTAAAGGAGGGAGGATTTGTAACGCCCTGTCCCGAGAGAGTGTACGATATGTGTGACCTTAGGGCCGCATATGTGCACCAAGGGCTTCCTTTAATTACTTTTGCCATAGTCAGAATTTTTTTTTTTTTTTTGAAAGTTGTTTTTATGGGTGAAATTGCAAAGTTTTCAAAGAATTGTGGCACTTTTGCAATTAAGGAAAGGGGAGGGGTGAAAGTACAAATTATGGAATTTCAAAGGATAATAATAAAGAATAAATTGTCAAATGGTTCAAGAAGCTTCAGGGTTTTTTTTTTTTAGAAAATTTTCAGATCTCTGATGACGAAACGGATCAGGCCAAGTAACTCCGGTTCTCACAAAAATCTAGTGACCTAGAAATCTAGGGGGTCTGTCTGGATCTGTATCCCATCCTCAAGTATCTTCTGGAGGTCTTCTTTGTTAGTGCCAGCAGGAACGGTCACAAAGTAATCTTCGCCCGCACCACAGCTCACAAGGCTACTCCAAGATCCTGCACAATGATACAACCGCTAGACGGTCACCGCGATTTGCTCAAGTTAAAGGTGTCCAACGACGGACAATGCGTTTAACATCTTCTAGCCCAGGAACCGATACTTCCTCCTTCGGGAGCGGCCGCGCGGCAATAGGAATTACATTATCCTGCCTCGGAAGCCGAATTTTTAGCCCCAGACGCCAGAAACCCTGACCCATTCCTGGGCTGGCTCCCAACTTGAGTAGGAGGAAGGATTCGCGAAGCGCGAGCGGTGCTCGGATCCGTTCTTCCCCAGACGACGCCCCTGCGCGTCAAGGCGACCATTGGATTCCGCTCTCGCTAACCCGAATAATAATTGTTCCGCTTCGAATCGCACTACCGCAGTCGGCTACATCCAAGAAATGATCAAGAAAGCAACGCCCGCTCCAGTCAGAGACTTCGCCGCTTCTCGCTTCCGCAAAGATAACGGGTCATAACCCCGTCATCTCCTCTTCCTTCTTCTTCTTCTAAATCCGTGGGATGGTCGGATTCAGACGAACCTGGGCGATGCAATCCTTGTCGGTGTCGTGCACTAACCCGCCCGATCGACTTATTCTTTTAACCTTAGTACTGCAGGAGTGCCTTTCCTCCCCCTCGTTAGGTGTAAGGCAAAGGCCTGTGGGCCACCCCCTTATTACGTTTGCGGTGGTCGAGCTAACCTGCAGAACTCCCGCTACTGAGGCGCATACTCGACGGACTGAGCCATTGATCTTCGATCCGGTATTTCGATCTCAGCACCCCCGGATGTTTATGCGCCGCTTGATACACTCCGTACAAATCTAAGATTACAAAATGTTCTAACAAATGACTTCTAAAGGCATAGGAGTGGAATCGTGGAGGCTGTAGCAAGCCCGCCGCGCCTAACGTTAGCTAAGTTCTTTTAAAGTCAAGTAAACCTTATAATGGTGTTCCCCGCCGTAAACCTCCAACATCAATGGATCTTTCGCTTGCTTTCTCCACCCACTCCACTAAATACCTTCCATCCTTCCTCTCGCACCTAATCTATAATCGCTACATGTAAAAACTCTCACACATGGCCAATGTCGCCAAATTAAACCCATTACCGCACACACCGGAAGACTGCGACTTAACCCTAAAGGAAGCTCGGGAACCTGTGTTCCCATCCAAGGTCTCTTACTAGAAGCACACCGCTTCTCGGGCCTAGCAACCTGAGAGTCCATTGACACCTGCGTAACTGAGCATTCTAGACTCAGATGATGATAGACAACCTGGGCCACCTCACCACCTTTAAGGCAAAAATAAAAACAACTACCAAATAAAGTGTTAAGTTGGTATAAGAAATTTAGCACGCTACACCTAAGCAATATCCCATAGTATTGGGATGGATAAGGTTGAGGTTTCAGGCAAAATGTAGAACTCGCTTAACGAGGGCAAAATCGGCAAACGAAGCTCTCAAATACCTTAATTTATTCTGTGTAAAACACGGCATTTTGTTCATCAAGAGTGGACTCGCTTCGCTTTTCCATCAACTTCAAGTCAACGTTGACTCTGGGGATCTCGCATTAGGTTCTCAACCTCTCCATTGTCATGATGAGACGATTCCTCGTTGCAGAACGCGCTCCACCCAGCCCTGGTCAGAATCTCGCTCGACTCGTGGAGTTTTCTCACCTCTCATCATTCTACAAGCATATCAGATGGAGGAGAGAGAACTTGTGAAACCCCGAGAAAATCCAATTTTCTGAAAAAGGGTAAAATGGTCATTCCGATAAAAATCCAAAATTTTTCTAGATCTCGGATGATGAAATGGATTTTACCGTTGGAATCGTTCTCACAAATCTAGCTACTTCACGTCGACTCCAAGACAAGAGGGAATTTCACATTTTTTGGAGGCACTAGGTGCTCAGTGTCAGAAATGGCTCTGAGAGACATGTGATGTGACAAAGTCGTGATAAATTTCACATTAAAACTCCATATGACACATGTTGCATGAAAAGAGAGCCGATCGTATGGATGGTCAGGATCGTGCCAAGTGTCAAAAATCAAGAAAATGGACAAGATGGGAATTATGAAAATGTTTAATGAGAATAAGACAAAAGCCAAATAGTCTTCTTCTTCCTTTTTGAGACACAAACGGGATGTGAGGTGCAGGGGCTGGATTTTTGTGATTTTAGAGAGAGAAGGAGCTCCTTCTCTCTAGATTTGCGACCGTTCGGACCTTTGGTTCTCGACAGAGAAAGAAGTAAAGTTGTTCTTATCGAAGAGGTCACGCCAAGGGACACCGATTTTGTGGAGTTTCGACAACTCCAAGAGGTAGGGATCTTTTCCTACTTATGTTATTCTTACAAGAACCATGTAAATGATCGGGATGTTCTTGGTATTGATTAGCCGTGGTGTTTTGGCCCTTCAAAACATTTGAAACTCGAGGGAGAAAATCCCTATTATTGTGGCTTCTCCCGTGAATAGTGACAACCCGAGGGTTTCACTGCTCACGTTAGAATAGTGACATGATTTTGGTGTGGATTATGATGTTGGAGTGATTCAAAAAATGAATTGCTTGATTGGTTAATTAGCCCATGTGAGCTTTACTTTACATTATTGACGAGAATCGAATAATATGAATTATAGGAATTAATTGTGTTAATACATGCATGTAACATATTAGCATGAATGACTTGAATTCCAAAGAGTCAATATGTTAATGCATGTAATTAAATACGTTAACATGACAGGAATTATATAAAATATAATTGTGTATAAGCTTTCATTGAAATGTAGATGTGGGTATGGCACACCTGCTGAGCTAATTTTGATGTTATTGATGTGAATTAAATAACATGTGGCATGTATGTAAATTTTGTTAATATATGTGTAAATGATATATTGGCATGTGTGGTTTATAATGGCATAATGCATTTCATATGCACCGGAGCAACCTAGAAAATTAGGTGTGAGTGCATGACATGAAAGAAATGAAAAGGAGGTTTTTTTCTCACATTGGCTTAGGCATGCATGAGGGAGTCGGTGAGGACTCGAGACACGGGATTAGGTATGTAGACATTCAAGTAGAATCATGTATTTTCTTGAGTGTGTGTTTATGTTGAATCATTGCATGTGCACTGAAAGGAGCACCATGTAGGGAGATTTTCACTACCGGGCATTGCTCACCCCCGCTGAGGGAATATTATTTCGTGCATCAGACTGCTCGAGAAGACGACACTTTCTTTAGAGGCCGATTTTTAGAAGAAAGTCGGGTTGTGGCTTTGATGTTTTTGGTATAACATGTATTTGAATTCTTCATTTTAATATGTGTTTGTATTAAAAGTAATGTAATAACTCTTGAGCTATTAGGACATAGTTGGTCGATGATGCAGAGTATTTATGGCGTCTGCGTCATTTTTACTGCTTTATTCATGTGGACCCGGAGTGGTCGTTGTAAAATTATTGGGACAGGTTGTGTTTTGGGTAGAGCTCCCCGTACAAAGGAGACTCTATTCAATTTTCATGAGTGGTGTCGGGTTACCCGACGTCCACGAGTATTCCGCGGGTTGACGAGTTGTCAATGAGACACCCCGGTTTTGGGGCGTCACAGCTTGGTATTAGAGCTTAGGTATACGAATACCTAGGGCTTGGGGGACTTGGGCTTAGGCCATAGTCAATAAAGTGTAAAAACATCACAGCTTAGTATAGCTTGATGTTGGATACTAGAGTATAGCTTACATCGTAGTTAGGTATACGGCTTACCTAGGACTCGATGGGAAATGGTTAGATCATGCATCCTCAGGCATTTTGGTGAATGAAATGTGATGTGTGATTGATTGTGTGTTGTATATGTGATTGGTGTGTATAACATGAGTGATGTGATCATGTGTTGTATGAATTGTGTGATTTGTATGCTTGGTGCAGTAGTGATAGAGAAAACGTGGAACATCAGGGTCGAGAAAATATAACCTTTGGTGTTCAAAGAAAATTTTCGGGCAAATGGTCCGCACTGAACGGTAATGCACAATAATAATATAGTATATATATATACAATTTTCTCGCCAGCCAACGTGACAAGAGTTCCGCGCTTTTGAACATAACAGACAGGCAGAAATCGTGAAAATTTTCCGCTTGCACAAGAAAAAGGTTAAAAATTTCTAACTTATAAAAATTTTGAGTCAGATGAAGTAGCTTGTCTAAGCTACTACACTATGGAGTAGGGAGGAGGCTACTAGATGAAAAAAAAAGGATGCAGAGAATAAGAAATTTTTTCAATATAAAGCCTTACAGTAATGAGCAAACTGAAGAAATAAATAAAATAAATTTTAATAAATTTATTTGTTCTACTGTGAAAATAATATATATATATATATATATATATATATATATATATATATATATATATCTCAGGTGTGTGTGTGTGTGTGTGTGTGTGTGTGTGTGTGTGTGTGTGTGTGTGTGTGTGTGTGTGTGTGTGTGTGTGTGTGTAATAAAACAAAATTTGGTGGTTTTCTAGTAGCTGGAATGAGAAAAAAAGAAAAAAGAAAAAAACAAACATTGCAGGCTGGGCTACTGCCCATTCTAATGTTGAGTCATGATACAATGCATTTTATCGCATTGCACGGTCGAGGCGCTGGCGCAGGGGCGCGCAGGGGTGCTCCACCGACACGGCGCAGCCAGTTACCGACACGGCCAACGCTTGTCACGATACGCCCAGAGGCTCGCGACACGACGCCGCAGCTAGCGCCGCCACTGGAAAGCAGGTCGCGATACAACAATTGTATCGTGGCTGAGAGAGGGGGACTCCACCTCAGGTCGCGATACGCTGCCCTGTCGCACACGACACGGCCGCCACGCCCGCGACACCCGCCTGGCAACAAGGCGACACGGCGCGCCGCCAAGATGATGACCTGGTGCTGGGTGTCGCGACACAAGCCACGACACACTGGCCAGCCCCCGCGACACGACCAATCACGCCACCTATACGTGTTCGGCACAGCCCATGACACCACCGCGACACGGCCTACCCGGGCGTAGTGCGCGCAGTCGGGTCTGCAGGTGTGCAGATCAGCCGCGATCAAATCGCAAGCCACTCTCAATGTATCGTTCGGGAGTCATCGCTCATGAACACCGCTCACGAGCACGCTCACGAGGTTTTCAAAATAAAAATAAAAATAAAATTTTCTAAAATAAAATTTTTGTTGTTAAAATGATTTAATGAATTATTGTCTTGCATTACCTATGAATGTATGGACATAGTGCATGGTGCCATTTTTCGTATGTAACAGTGTCTCGAAAGGTTGTGTTTACGCCTTAGAGATATCAGATTAGAATTAACCCGCTATTGGACATGTGTGATGGTTAGGTCGTGAGGCGAGGACGTAGGGAGGTCGCCCACGACGTCGTGCACCACTCCAAGCCGACCAACCATCGCTGACAAGAGCTTTGCCGAGGCCGTAGGTACTGCGCACTGCTGCTATTGCAGCCAAAGCAGCGCAGGTGGGCTGTGAGGTCCGAAAACCTCCGTGAGGTTCAAAAAGATCATCCTCCCACATTCACAGGAGGAGATCCCCATGGCAAGGCACTACTGGTTCATGCAGTTGAGAAGGTATTAGAGGCTACTGAGATCGCTCTCGGGGATACGACCAGATCACTAGTCGCATTCCGCCAGAGGGCGAGGCTCCAAGTATATGGAATCGGGCAAAGATCTCTAGAGATCTGCAGGCAATGATCAAGTGTAACTCCATGATCTTTTCATGGTGGCATTTTCTGACCACCGCTAGACATGCAAAGGTCCAGTAGTTCTTAGAGCTGAGGTAGGGAATGATGTGATAGCGACAGAGCATGTGGCCGATTCACTGGGCCAAGCACGCTTTAAGGATGACTATGTGGCACAAACGGCCAAGGTCGAGATTCGAGAATGGGTTAAAGTTACTCATTCAGTAAGTGTGATTGTAGACTTCACTTACAGATTATGGACTCCATGGTTGGGATAGCTCCTTAACCATAGAGAGAGAGGAGATAGAGGATGCCAGGTATCCAGTTGAGGACGCTGTGAGAAGAGGGAGGATGTTTCTTCTAGTTCGGGAAGAGGCGTAAGACTCTCGTTTCACACGAGTTTCAAGACCAGGGCTAGGATGGGGCATTTAGTCAGGCAGGGCAGATGATATGTTATTTATGCCGATAGCCTAGGCATGTAAGATGGGGATTGCCCTGCAGATAGGGATCTTGCATTTTCGGGACAGCACGCCCTGGCCACCGGTGGTGAAATAAGAGAGTATACGCCTATCTCCTCCACCCTAGTATGGGTCGAGGAACCAGCTAAGTCTCGTGGTGTTACACTAGCACCTTCTCGGCAAAGCACGATGGGCCAAGGGGCCAGAGTGTGGTCGAGGTCGCATAGGAATCACAGCCGAGACTTCTAGTCGTGGCGCACGATATGTTATTTGCCGACCGCTGCATATGAGATGATCACCGTCTTGGGGAGGCAGAGAAGTCTCAGGCACCAGCCTTGTTGCGGCCAAGCGCAGCAAATGACACGCAGGTGGCACGCTTTACTCTTGCACTTGTTGACTAGAGTAGCTTAAATTATCATTCACAATGACTGTGTGACAAAATCGGGCTTAGAGGTCGAGGCCTTTAGAGAAGCCAAAGGATGTGTTCTTCCTAGGGATGTAGAGTTAACCCGATAGGCCTGGGATTGTGAGTTAGAGATCTCCGAGATTCGTCATGGTGGACCTCCTGGGGGATCGTGATCGAACCGGTGTGTGGCGCACGGTGAAATCGCGCAAGCCTAAAGGTAAGTGACAAGATGGTCATTCACTACTCGTGGTGAGTGTGTGGGTTGAGTTTGTCTTTGGGGGACTACGTCCAATGAAGACTCATAGTTCAAATCGTGAAATGAAGAGTAATTAATGTGTCATAAAGCAAGAAGGGCCGTTAATCCCTTAGGTGAAAAAGCCCGGAGTTAGGTGAAGGAGACCTCAGAATAACTTAAAAAGATCCCGGTATGCAAGAGAATCTTCGCGTGGAGAAATCTGAAATTCAGGTGGGATGTAAGAGATCCAGGAGATATCCCGACCCTCGTGGGTGTAAGAGACCCGGAGTTATCTCGACTTCTCTGTGTGGTGTAAGAGACCCGTGGAGTTATCCAAAACTTCGTGTGCGTAAGAGACCATGGAGTTGTCCGAAATTTCGTGGTGGGCATAAGAGACCCAGGATATAACCAAATTTCTGTGTGGGTGTAAGAGACCCGTGGAGATATCCGAAATTTCTGTGTGGATGTAAGAGGCTCGCAGTGTAGGCCGAAAAGTTCTGTTGCCCGAGAGAGAAAACACACGGTCATGTTATCACGAAGACTTAGAGTTGAGTGATAGGAGTCGAGAGTGACTCGAGATGAAAACACACGGTCATGGTTATCACGTAGACTTAGAGTTGAGTGATAGGAGTTCTGAGTGACTCAAATGAAACACACTACATGGTTATTCATGTAGACTTAGAGTTGAGTGATAGGAGAGCCCGGAGGACTCGAGATTCGATACCCATTAGAAATCGTGATTGGTGTTGCGACTGCCAGCGGCTCCATATATGGATGTCATTCATGCATGGATTAGGTTGGCGGTCCATTATATCAATGCTGATTGTGACCTCAGAAGGTCAACGCTACACACCCAAGTAGGGATTTTGTGTAGGGTTACATATGCAACGTGGTCGATGTATGTGTGAATTTCGAGACGAAATTCTTTTAAGGGGGGGAGAATGTGAAACCTTGAGAAAATTCAATTTTCTGAAAAAGGGTAAAATGGTCATTTTGGTAAAAATTTGAAATTTTTCTAGATCTCGGATGACGAAACAGATTTTACCGTTGGAATCGTCTCGCCAAATCTAGCTAACACGTCGACTCGCTGAATCTCGAGACAATCGGAATTTCACGCCGGCGCACGTGCTCCGTGTCGTGAAACGTGGCTCAGGTATACATGCGACGCGAAAAGTCACCTAGTATATGTACCCATGTGACACATGTTGCATGAAAGTAGAGAGAGGATCGATGGATACGAGATTGTGCCAAGTGTCAAAAAATCAAGAAAAGGACAAGATGGAATTATGAAATGTTTAATGGCACAAAGATAAAGCTCCAAATAGTCTTTCTTCCTTTTATATCAAACGGCAGTGAGGTGCACATCGATTTTTTTGATTTTGTATATATAGCTGTCTATTCTCTCTGTGATTGCGCCCTGACCTTCTGCCTTCTGCGGAGCAAGAAGTAAAGCCGTTTATCGCGATCGAGGGCTACGCTGTGGACACCATTAATTTTGTAGAGTTTCAAAACTCCAAGAGGTAGGATCTTTCCTACTTGTGTTATTCTTTGGTTAACCATGTAAAATGGTCGGGGATGTTCGAGATTTGATTAGTCGTGTTTTCGTCTCAAAACATTTAACTGTCGTTAAAAATCCCATCATTGTACAGGAACAAGTGTCAAACTAGGGTTTTATTGTTCACGTGAATAGCATACATTTTTATGGTGATTTTATAGATGCTATGATCAAAATGAATATTTATTGTTACTTACGCGAGGCTTAATTCGGTATTATTGATCGAGAACTGGTTGCATGAGTATTGCAGAATTACTGTGTTAACGATACATAATATATATGAATGACTGAATTGCAGGAGATAATATCAATCAACAACTCTACAACTATTCACACATAACAGAATGATCAATTATTTATATATTACTTGATGTTATTGATGAACAAAACAAACATAGATAAAATGTAATCTGAGAATATATGTAAATGATATATTGGTATGTGGTTTTATACTACATAATATCGAAGTGCACCGGAGCAATCTAGAAATTAGGTGTGAGTGCATGACATGAAAGAAATGAAAGGAGGTTTTTTTCTCACATTATTTAGGCATGCAATGGAGTGAGCCCATGAGACTCGAGACACGGATTAGGTAAGGTAGACATTCAAGTATAATCATGTATTTGCTTAAGTGTGTGTTTATGTTGAATCATTGCATGTGCACTTAGGTGGGGAGTAACCCATGTAGGAGATTTTCACTATTGGGCATTGCTCACCCTATCAAGGGAATATTATTTCAGGTACAGGGACTGTTCGAGAAGACGATGCTCTTTAGAGGCCGATTTTTAGAAGAAAGTCGGGTTGTGGCTTTGATGTTTTTGGTATGAACATGCATAGAATTCCTTCATTTTAATATGTGTTTGTATTAAGAGTAATGTAATAATCCTGAGCTATTAGGACATAGTTATTAATGTATTTGGTGATATTTATGGCTACCAAGGGCCATTTTTACTCATTTTATTCATATGTGGGACCGAGTGGTCACAGAAAAATTATTGGGACAGGGTTGTATTTTGGGCAGAGCTCCCGCACAAAGGAGACAGGTCTCATTTTCATGAGTGGTGTCCCAAGCTACCCGACGTCCACAAGTATTCGCTGGTTTACTGAAATATCAATCTAGACACCTGATTTGGGCCGTGAACCATCGCCGAGGCCACATTATCAAACGGTTAAAAACTTAAAACCATCAAACCCGGCGAGAACCGCCTGGTTTAATAGGCTCGATCTTGGCCTCACCCCAAACCTTCCCTACTTGAAAAAAGTGCCATTAACAGTGGATTCAAAGATATCTGGCTGTGGAAATCGTAATTACCCGAAAGCGTGGAATTGAGTAAGCAGCCCTGTTAACGATTCAAAAGAACGCAAAGTCAGCATAAAGCATCTGTGGGAAGATTTCGAACCGGTGGAGGAAGCATACCCAGAATGGTAAGAATAAGAGACCGAAAAACCTAATGATGGCTCCCTCACATACCAATCCCGCCTAGATGTACGAGCCACATTAAATGCCATTACTGACCCCCACCTCAGTCAAGCCGCTCCGTATGGCCCCCTCGTCTCCTGGGCACCACAGGCTGGCCATGGGCCCGATTGATGGGCCCTCCTGTTATCCTAACCCGTTGGGCCCCCACCCAAAGCCGCTCCACTCTCCGGGATCAACGAATATCCTAGCCAAATGGCCCACGAATTGGCCCCTGCCTCGAGATAGAAAATAAAGCTAAACATCGATAGAACAAAAGCAATAATAAATGTCAAAGAAGTACGATTTTATTGACTGCGCCAAATGACATCCATCATTAAATTCATGTCCTTACAAGTTACAACCAAGCGGTTGTATTAAAATGGCTACATAGTTCATCTGAATCAAATACTGAGCAGAGGCCAAAGAAGAAGCAGTAGTAGGGCTCGAAGAGGAAGAAGAAGCAATAGCAAAATCGCTACAAAAATAAAAAATAAAAATAAAAATAATAATAATAATAATATTAATATTAATAATAATAATAAGGAAAGATGGAAAGGGGGCTCAAGAAGGATAAAAGCCCCGCTGATTTAGCTGGGGGTGTGCTTGGATGCAGAGGATTCCATTCGAATTTTAGAACCACCCAAAGGCCAGCCAGAACCTGGAGAATCTATTCCGACTCCACTCAAACCATGCACCTTGATTTGCTTCGCCAGCATGCCTAAACGACCTATCGCAATCATCCTTCAGTCTGAGGTCCACCAAGTCTGATTCTCAATAACATCTAACCATCCTTCTCTGTTGAAAGGATGTCGCCATCCCGCCTTTTATAGCGCAAACTCCTCCAAATTTCTAGGTTATCCGTTATCCCGTTTACTCACATCTAATGCACATCCAAAAGTTAGAGAATTCATCGGAACATACCGCACGATTGCCTATTGTTCTTGCGCTATGCCGGTCAAACACGTTTCTTTTTTCGCCGAGACTACCGCCTCCCAACAGAGGTGCGGGGGCATCAGGAATGCCATGGATCTCGCCCAGCCCTCCAAATAACAAGTCTGGTCCGACAAAGGCTGCATCACGGGCCCATTCGACCGGGCTCGCTAACTCCAATGCAAGAGCCGAAACCCGGGAGAACTCAGAAACCCGAGAAAAATTTAATTTTCCAAAATGGTAAAATGGTACTTCACAACTGATGATGAAACAGACCACTGCTGAATCGCTCACAAATCTAGCTACCATTATCGACCGTCGACTCCGAGATAGCTCAATTTAATGCCGAGGCACTGGGTGTCAGGTGCCGTAAAACTGCTTGTGAGAGACATGTGATGTGAAAAAAGTCACCCACTACATGTACCCATATGACACATGTTTCATGATTAGTGAGATGATGGAGATGAATGGCTTAGATTAAGCCATGTGTCAAAAATCCAAACTAAGGGACAATGATGAAATTTTTGAAAAGTTTTAAGTGAATAAGACAAAAAGAGGAATATTTTTCTTCTTCATTTGAAAGCAAAAACGTGCAGTAGGAGTGGGTTTGAGATTTTAGAGAGAGAAATTGTGACTTCTCTCTAGATTTCCAAGCGTTCGAACCGTCTGCTTCACTGAGCAAGAAGCAAAGTTGTTCTACGTAGATGCTTAGCCACGCGCGCACCGATTTTAAGGAAGTTCCAACAACTCCAAGAGGTAGGATATTTTTCCTACTTGGTTTATTCTTTGGCTAAGAGATATTTTATGGATGGGGATTTGTAGAGTGCTTGATGGTCGTGTTTTCTGGCCCTTCAAAATTCCGGAACCGGTTTAAGAAATCCCTATCAGATGGCCGTGAACAAGTTTGACCCGAGGGTTTCACCGTTCACGTGATTTTGTGCTGATCTGTGATGTTTGGGTGATTAAAAAAATGAATTGCTTGATTTGCCACTAGCCCATGTGAAGTTACTCTGTGTTATTATTGAGAATTGAATAACATGATTGTTTGTGAGTAAATTATGTTAATATATGCATGTGAAATGTATTAGCATAAATTATTTGGAAATGGCATAATGCATTCCATATGCACCGGGGTACCCTAGAACAATAGGTGTGAGTGCATGACACAAAAATGAAATAAAAGTGAAAACGATTGTGAAAAGAATTTCAAGGAAGATTTCGGGATAATCCCAACGCTGGAGAGTTGTCCAGCCGGTTCATCTCGGAGGGTGGACTCATGAGCGTTTGAATATCCGACAATTAAGCCTCGGAGGGTAGTCCAATGTATTTACCTAAACTTGGTAGAAAGTTTTCGAGAACAAAAAACTTTTTTTAAAAAAAAACTGTATTTTTTGCTTTCGTGTTGAGAGAGCTAGGCATGTGGGGAATCGATGGGGTACTTTCGAGACGTGGGATTGAACATGGTATTCAAAGTAGGATCATGTATTTACTTGAGTGATTGTTTGCCATGACATGCACTTAGGTGGAGGAAGTAATCCATGTAGGAAGTATCACTATTGGGCATTGCTCACCTGTCGAGGATCGCTATTCGAATGCAGGGAGTATATATAGGACGACGCTGGCTAAAGGCCGGCGTTTAGAAGAAAGCAGGATTGTGGCTTTGACATTTTCATTATAACATGCATTAAAATTGTAAATCTTAATATATATTTGAATTAAGAGTGATTTATTAACTTTTGAACCATGTAATATAGTTGGTTGGGATATATTTTGTGAGTATTGATGTATGGGCCCAAGTGGCCATTATTACTCGACTATTTTTAATAAGATGCGTGGTTGGAGTTATTGGTGCGTGTGGAATGTTGGGCGGGTTGTGTATCTTGGGTGGGAAGCTCTCCGTACAAGGAGATCTGTCCGGATTTTCATGAGTGGTGTCGGGTCCCACCCGACATCCATGAGCTATTCGCCCGAGGATGGCGGGTTGTCCGCGGACCGGAAAAATAGGGCGCGTCCACGCATATCCTCCTAGCCCAGGGAAGAGTCGAGCATACTCTACGATCATCTCTCACGGGTTGAAGACTTCCCATTCGGCAAATGATGGCCCGGATGGACTCCCTCGAATAGAATATGCACCCTTCCATGAATGACGTGTCACCGGGGTAAGCTCAGCGTTCTCGGGATCCTCCCGTTCGGAAGCATATCTATTTAAAAGGAAGAACTTAGTCTCATGCGAGATGCGCGCCACCTTCCTCTTCAGATTCGAGAAATCACCCACTTTCAGAAAGCGGGATCTACCTCTTTTGATAAAAAGGGTCATCGTACACAATAAGGTATGAAGAAAGGGCGAGCATAAAAGTTCTAATTTTGCAGAGACAATTGGGCACGACCCAAGCGTCGGAGGCGGCCCAAGTCCCCCACGCCACAAGTTTTACGGGCGAACGGTGTATGTTCCAGGCCGATCAATGATTCAAAAGATTCTGGAGATTACAGTTGGTAAGAGAGTGATGATCTCTATAACAATGAGAAATTGAGTTTGACTTTATATTTATATGTAGAGTACTCCATTACAATTAGAGATAGAGAGAGAAATATGCATACCTCCTATGACCTCTCACAATCACAAATGTATATTGAAACATTCATGAACAAAAAATAAAATAAGAACCAAACAATTAATATAATTAGAGATTTTTAATCCTCTGATAATAAAACAAAATCAAGAGATCGTGTTTTTTTTCCCAAGCCATTTATCGTGGCTTTGCTTGTTGGATAATAGCATCGAGATAGAACTCCATCTTTTCAATTGAAGAAGGCTGAGAGGTAAGGATTAACTTTATGGCACGAGGAAGAAGGTGTGAAAGAATAACTCAATAGTTTTAAAAGATTCATTAGACAAATGACTATTAACATGGGCAGTTTTGAGAATGAAGATTCCAAAACGAGAAAGAGAACCAACCCAATCGACAGCTAGCAGATCTCGACAGGTTTGATTCAAACGAACAATGTAATGACATAGAGTGCATAAAAGCGGATGAATATTTACGAGGGATGTAAGGAGTTTGGGGTGTTGAAATCTTTTGATCGGGATAAAAAAATAGAAGGCGAATTTTATTTTCTTCATATTTAAGAAGAAGAAGCAGAGGAGAGCTATTTTAACCTAATTGCATAAACCACAGAAGAGAATAGAAGATGAAGTTATTGATGTAGACATTTCTTGTGATCAACACATTGCCCTTAAATTAGTTATTGGTGAAATGATAACCTGCTCTTCAAGTGTATCATCCTCTATATACACAGTTGTTGTGACTTCATGTATTTCCGGTTGTGTGTCTTTCTTTTCAACATGCCCCCTCAAGCTTAACATGGGATCGGTCCAGTCAAGCAGTTTGCTGTAATACTTTTAAACACGTTCAAAGAGGCGCCTTAGTAAGCAAATCGACCAATTTGAACTTCTATAGGTACATAACATACTTCAAGTTTATGTTCAGATATTAGACTTCAAATAAAATGAACATCCAACTCAATATGCTTTGTTTGAGCATGGTATACAAGGTTGCAGGCTAATGCTTGACCTCCTAAATTATCACTCCAAAGAACAGGAGTTTGAGATGGAGTAATGCCAATTTTCTTGAGCAAATTTTGAATCCATATCAAGTCTGTAGCAACACTTGACAATGCTTTGTATTCAGCCTCAAACTAAGACCTTGCAACGACTCTCTGTTTTCGTGAACTCCACATTACCAGGTTACCTCCAAAGAAAACACAAATACCACTAACTAACTTCCTATCATCAAGATTTGTGGCCTAATCTGCATCTACAAATCCCTCTAGAGTTAGCAGTTGAGTTGGCTGAAAGAAAAGTCCATGGGATAAATGCCTTCCAGCTTATATCAGGATACGTTTACAAGCATTCCAATGAGCAACAGTTGGTGCTTGTAGGAATTGACTCAACTTATTGACTAAGAATGCTAAATTTGGCCTTATCAATGTGAGATATTGGAGAGCACCAATGTTGCTTTGATACAAAGAAGGTTGAGTAAAAACTTCACTGTCATTTAGAGCCAGTTTGTTACCTAAACACATAAGAGTAGGACAAGGCTTAGCATTGCTCATATTTGTTTTCTGAAGTAAATCTCTGGCATACTTAGATTGGTTTAAATGCAATCCAGCAGGTGTTCGAAGCACTTCAAATCCCATAAAGTAACTTACTGGACCTAGTGTTTTGACAGAAAATTGATGATGCAGATCCTTAATGAGTTTCTAGTGATAAGAATATCATCTACATATACAAGGAGTAGTAATAGATTTTCATTCTTTCATGAATAGAAGAGAGATGAGTCTGAAACAAAATTTTGAAATCTCCAACTAAGCAAAGCTCCTTTTAGCTTTTCAAACCAGGCTCTAGGTGCTTGTTTTAAGCCATAAAAAGCCTTACACAATTTGCATACATACTGAGGTCTAGTAGAGTCAACAAAACCTCCAGGCTGAGACATAAAAACCTCCTCTTGAAGTTCGCCATTTAAAAAGGTTTTGTTGATATCTGTTTGTTGGATATCCCAACCTCTTGATACAACTATAGTAATAACAATTCTGATAGTAGACGCCTCGATTACCGGGTTAAAAATTTCATCAAAATCAGCTCCAGGTGTTTGTTGAAATCCCTTTGTAACTAGGCGAGCTTTATGCTTATCTAAAGAGCCATTAGATTTTAGTTTAGTCCGTTGCACTAAACTATACGTGATGCATCAGTATGAGGAACCAGATCCCATGTGTTGTTTCGTACAAGAGCATTATACTCTTCTTCCATCGCCTTTTTCCATCAAGGATCAGTTAGAGCAAGAGAGACACTTACTGGTTCTGAGTAAATGCTGGCAGTGTAGAGCTTAGGTTTGAAGACACCAAATTTTGATACGATTTGGATGTGGTGTATGGACTAACCACGAATAGCAATTAGAGGATTGTTTTGATGAGTCTGAATTAGTCATTGAGCATAATGACAATGTGAACTAGAAGAAGAGGAAACATTAGGAGAGACAGGAGAGAAAAGGGACGGAAATTAGAGGCACATCATCAGCTTGGGAGGAGGAAGATAGATGAGTATTTTTCTGCTTAAAGCAAGGCGAAGGAACATGGGACAAATTGGAAGGTGCAATAGTAGATGAAACTGAAGTTGTTGATGAAGGTAAGGATGCAATGACAAAACCAGGAACTCCATAAGACTTAAGATGAGGTACTATAGGAGTTAAAGCAAACAAGGACTGATAAGGGAAAGTGGTTTCATCAAAACAACACTCCTTGCTATATACATGTCCTGAAGGATGCAAACATCGATATCCTTTATGAAAGGGACTGTACCCTAGAAACAAACACTTTGAGGTCTTGAAGGCTAGCTTATGTTTGTTATAAGGTTGAAGATATGGGAAGCATGCACATCCAAAGACTCTAAGGAACTTACTATATTCGAGTTGTGGCGTAGGAATTCGATTCAATAGATAGTTCTGAAAAAAAAAGGCTTTACCACCAGAACTTTTAAATCCATGGAGCTTGTGCCAGTAAGGTGAGACCAATTTCAACACTGCTTCTATGCTTTTCTTTTACGCTCTCCCTTGCTGGCGATGAACATGAGGACAGGTTGTCTAAAATTGATTCCTATTTACTTCTAGCAAGGTTGAAGTTTTCAATACTCTCCTCCCCAATCAGTTTGTAAACATTTAATCCTAGCAGTAAACCATCTTTCAACCATTTTGTTGAAGTGCTGGAACATGACAATAGCTTCAGATTTAAGTCTCAGACGAAAAATCCAAGTATAACAAGTAAAGTCATCCACAAAAGAGATATAATATCGATATCCTTCCATTGAGAGAAGAGGGGATGGACCCCATACATCAGAGTGAACAACATGAAGGGGGCTCACATGGTATGCGAGAGCGAAGATAAGAGAAATTTAGTGTAGCTTACCATACTAACATACATCACAGAATTTAAGGGCGACACCAGTAGGAACATTAATGCCTAAATGAGCTAGTACTTTACTCAAAATCACCTTATTTAGATGACCAAGGCGACCATGCCATAGGTTCATCAATGACTATGTATTACAAGAAGTGTTTGGTATTGTGGTATTATGGCCGGGTGGTATATCGTTTGAAGAGAACTTTTCGAGACAATATGCCTAAATTGAGATTCTTGGGAAGACTTTTGAGAACTGACTCCCACGGGAAGGAAGAAGCTGGAGTTGATATAGACCATTCTTAAGCATTCCTTGAAGGCGATACTTTAACCACAGTCTTAATAATATAGTAGTAGTAGAATCAAATTCCACAAATAACATCATTTTCAAGTGTGAATTTTGATATCTTGATAAGATTTCGATGATTGAAGGAACAAGTAAATATTTTGGTTGAGTGATTGAGAAGTAGGAAGACTCATATGACCCGATATGTGATATTAAAAGTTGAGAAACTAATCAGCGAGGATAACACAAATTCATAGGTATATTACGATTTTGTAACCGTAAGTGCGACCTTGATGTGTAACCCCACTGAGTACCGGCGTATCATTGACAATATTTGGAGGAAGCAATGGATTGAGTGTAATGACATGGCCATTTGAATTCATCACCAAATCTCAGAGATATGGTATCTGTTGACCAGATTGATAACGAATCAAATAGATAAAAGCATTTTAAAGTATATGTCCAGCTTTGCCACAAATTTGACACAGAGGTTTGTTAAAGGTATTGAACTGATTGTGACTTCTTCCACCTCCAGAATAAAAGCGTCCTCTACCACCTCGATAGTGACGACCACGAAAGCCACTCTGATATCCTCGAAAATTTGACACATAAGGCTTTTGTCTTTGAACAAGATTAGTAAGCGAAGTAGAGCGTCTGTGTCATCCCCAAATTGAAGAATGCAAAAACATATTTTGCTCCCAAAGAATCACTAAATTTAGCTAAAGTTTTAGCTAGAAGCATCTCGATAGTGAGCATATAAGTTTTATCTATCTTAAATCTATTGCAATTTTACCTTTCTCTTCTTTAATAATTACATCCCAATATCTGCCATTAAATACATATCGCTCAAATGCCTTTATAAATTTAGATTTAAAAGATAAATAAATATTTAATTAAAATTTAAAATAAAAATAAATACTTAATTAAAAATAAAAATAAAAATAAATATTTAATTAAAAATAAAAATAAATATAAATATTTAATTAATAATTTTAGTAGTTGAAATTTTTTTTAATTACAAATATTAATTAATTTTAAAATTTTTGTACTTCTTATAAAAAATAAATAATTTGTCAAATATAGGGTTAAAAATAAATGTGTTGGGATTAATGAAAAAATCGATCAGATGTAGTTGATGAATTTTCAGTGATTTCTCAAATCACATTGGGGTTGTAAAAAACTGATAAATCTTGAGTGATTTAACATGTCACTAATTGACTTCTCACATCACATTGGGGTTAACATGTCACTGGCTGATTTGTCAAATCACATTGGGCTTATAAAAAGCTACATCGGGTTTTGGATGATTTGACAAGTCATTGGCTGATTTGTCACATCACATCGGGGTTGTAAAAAGCTGATAAAGCTGGTCTTATATATAATACTGTATTGACTTGTCAAATCATGAAACTCGGCTTTTTATGCATTTCGATAAACGATAAAGACTTAAAAACATCTATAAATTGAGGAGGATGTCCTTTAGAATTTTACATACATCAATTAGGTATTCAATTACTCACAAGCAAAAAATGAGTAACTTTTTAAACGTCTTTTGAATGATTCATCTTCTTCAGATGAAAAAGAAAGAAACACGTGGTTCGCCGCAGCTATCGAGTTTGAAAGACAAAACTCACAAGATGCAGATACGGAGATAGAATGAGTAGGCAATACCGATATCGTGACCGAGTTAACGGCCATTCCCGACTACTAAATGATTACTTCGTTGAGAATCTAGTCTACGACGAAACATTATTTCGTAGGGGCTTTCGTTTAAGTCGGCCTCTATTTCTTCGAATTTTACATACGCTCCAACAGCACAATGATTATTTAGGTGCGAAAATCTTGCCAACACAATAGGTTTATCAGATGATTAAAAAATGGCCAGTACATATCGCATGCTTGCATACGGTATGTCTACGGACCCACTCAACAAGTATGTCAGAATTGGAGAGAGTAAAACCATTGAGTGTGTCAAACGATTCTTGTGACACCCCAAATTTCCGGGGTCTTTTTTTTTTCCTAGTAATTAGTGCACTTAGTGCAATGATAAATTTTTCAGAAGTTATGTGAGCACCAAAATGCCATCCTTAGGCATATGGTTAGATTCCTAGACTCAGATATCTTTCCATAGAGTCAGAACGCGCCACGGACCGACAGGAAGTTATGGTGTCATCAGTTGGCGTGCCGAGCTCATTCCTATACGAGTTCAGCTCGGCCAAGGATGTCAGCTCGACCAGAAGAGTCATTTCGGCTATATTTGAGCACTAAATTCCCGTCATGCATGTAGTCAGTTGGAGCTCAAGGATCTTTCCATAGAGTCTAAGAACACCTGAAACGGACTTCGGACGAGGAAGCTATGGTCATCCGATGTTGGCGCTTCATATGAGCAGAAACTGACGTGCAGGACTGACAGGTACCTACTGTCTTTCATCTTTTTCGAACAAAATATGAGCTCAGATTATAATGAGCCATATATAGATAGATTCTTGACTCAAAGGGCTTTCCGTATAGTCTTCGAACGCATGAAACGGACTTCGGACGAGAACGTTATGATCGTGAGAAGTTGTGGCGGTCGGCTGCGATTCACTGGGCAAGGTTGGCTCGTGCGGAGAGCTCATGCAGCTCATGCAGGAGAGCTCATGCAGCTCATGCAGCAGAGCTCATGCAGCTCAGCACAAGAGGTCAGTTCGACTAGATGAGCTCGTCCACAGCTCATCCTCCCAGACCCTTCTGAGTAAAAAGGCCATAACTAGGGCTGTAGAGGTCCGATTTGGGTGATTCAAAGCCCACATCAAGCTTACTGATAGGCTACAATTTCCTATCAAGGATGATAGTCCAAATTCTCACTTTTCCTTAACCGAAATTCAGTCTCAAAGACTAGATGAATCATAGGCTCCAAAACATAACGCTACTCCTACACAGCTCGTCACAAGTGAGCTCGGCCACACACAGCTCATCCCAAATGAGCTTGGCCTGCAGAAGATCATCTCATCCTAGGAGAGCTCAGCTAGAAGAAGGTCAGCTCTCCTAGAGAGCTCAGCCCAAAGAGCTTCGACCACCGCGACTCATTCTCTTGGTTGAGCTCGGCCACACAGCTCGCACTCTCGGACCTTTCAAGTAAAAATGTCATAACTTGGGCTGCGGAGGATCGTTTTGGTGATTCAGCCACATCAAGCTCACTGACGGGCTACAATATAGTGAGGACCACAGGGCCAAATTCCTTTACTTCCAATGAAAATCAGTCTTAACGTCTGACTAGAAATAACGAGTAGAGGAAACATTTGCAATTGTATTATTAAACATATGAAATGAGTTTAATTACAATTTATCTCAATATATCTACAAAAACTGGATATGGTCCAGTACATAACAAATCGGGTTTTACGCAGGCTTTTCTGAAGCACATAATAAGCCATGTGACTATTCTGCAACTAAAGCCTCATGAAGTACACTACTCTTGGTGCACCTCCGATTTGAAATGTTTTCCACGACGGGTGAGGCTATGCCAGTGAAAATGTCTCCTACAAGGCTACTCCCCACCTAAGTGCACATGCAATGACATAATCCACAAAAATCATTCACACACATTCATATAAAATATGCATATCTCTATATGAATGTCTATGTCATATCCGTTCAGAGTCCTCTTATTTGCCTCACGCCTGCGCCATTTTCATGTATGAAATTGTTTCAAAACAAAAGCTTTTTATTTTAAATCCACTGGACCACCTCCGAGTATCAAACCATTGGACCATCTCTAAGAACTCTTTTATTGGACAACCCTCCGATAGAGTTCATTAGTACTTTCTCAGATATAATTTATTAGACTGACCTGGAATATAATTTATTGGAAAAGCCTCGATATAATTTATTGGACAACTCCGATATAATTTATTGGACAAACCTCCGATATAATTTATTGGACAAACCTCCGATATAATTTATTGGAATGACCCTCAATCTGCAATTTATGCACTCCACCCGATTTCACGCGATGTACGGGTGCTCATGCGATGATAATATCACTTGCATAAAATCTCCATGTTACATACATCTTGAAAACTACATACAACGGAACATATTCATGCTTCATTCCAAGCATCATGTTAATATATCAAGCATGAGTATATCAACATCAATATTCACACAATATGCATGTTATTCAAACAAGCAATAGCACACAACAGATCATCGATATCATTCACGTATCGTAGCCATCAGTTCGAAATTGTAATTAAACTACCTAAACTCTGGACAGAAGCCGCTCCCTACCAACAACGGTTTCATCGGGTGTTCTTTGAACCGACCCATCACGGGCTACCTCATAACCATGTCATGGCTCTGAAATGAAAGATTAACGAGGTAAGGAGAACCCACACCTCTCGAAGTGCGAATCCCTTCACTTGCAACTCTTAGTTTGTTAAATCATAGGAATTCCTCGTTCTCTTTTCCCTTTTTCCCTCTTCCTTTCTTCCATTCCACCCCACCCATTTATCTTAGGTGGAGAAGACTTCCCTAGGTGTAGGACACCTCATGCTTCTCTCCTCATGACACATAGCATCCCACATGTCATCATGCCCACTTTTCTTCCCACTAAATTTCTCATGCATAGCCTATCAAGACACCCCAGCATCCTTAACTTTGCCCTCATGCAAGACCACTTTCTTTCATGCATGATTTTAAACTTGACGCAGCTTCACTAATGTGCCAAGTGTCACGCCCTCAAGTGCCATGGCATGCAATCCTCATCTTCACGTGTCACTTTCGTTAGATCGTTTACCTCGAAATAAGTGAAGTGATTGTTTGAATTCGGCCAGTATTTGTGTACCTAGATTTCGCGAGACGAACTCAACGGTATGTCCCGCGTCGTCATCCGAGATCTAGAAAAATTTCGGATTTTGACCGAAATTACATTTTACCCATTTTCAGAAAATTCGAATTTTCGGGAGAAGCTACATTCTCCCCATAAAGAATTTAGTCCCGAAATTCACACACACACATATACATACAATCATGCATATGTAGTCATTTACCATTCAATGACTAATCCGCCTGTAAATGCAGAGGAAAGGATGTCACAGTGCGCATACGTGTCCTCGTGCTCCCGTATTTACTCCTCTCCGCTCCTCATTGCTTCCGCAACACCTTTCTTAGCCTCACGGTTTTGCGTCGCAAAACACGCTCTCGCGCTATCCACTTAATACGCCTGAATCCTCTTGAAATTTATCTATATCAATAACAAGCTGCCTTGATCCACTACATGATCACGGATGCGGGTGTACTTCCAGAGCATAGAGACATGGAATACCTCATGGACACCTGATAAACTCGGCGGTAATGCTAATCGATATGCAACTGCCCCCACCCTCTCGAGTACCTCAAAGGGCCCAATAAACCTCGGCGATAACTTCCCTTGTTTGCCGAATCTGACCACTCCTCTTTTAGGCATCACCTTTAAGAAGACATGATCACCCGCCTCAAACTCCAGAGGTCGTCGTCGCTTATCGGCATAATATTACGTCGGCTGCGGCGTGAGAGGCGTTTCAAGTATCGGACTTACTTTCTGGGTGGTGTCTCGAATCATGTCGGGACTGGGTGGTGGGCTCTCTCCCCACCTCAGTCCAACAAATCGGTGATCAACATGGCCTCCATATAAGGCCTCATAGGGTGCCATCGTATGCTTGCTGATAAGCGTTGTTGTAGGCAAATTCCTGCAGGCAGTGCTCTTCCAGTACCCTTGATCTAGGACACATGCTCGCGGCATGTCCTCTAAACACAGCTATGGTCCTCTCAGGCGACCATGCAATGCGTGGATGAAGCGGTGCTCATCATCAATTGTGTCCTCATGGCCTTAAGGCTTTTCCAAAAAGTGTCTTGTGAACACGGGATCTACGTAAGATACGATGAATCCGGCGCTCCATGTAACCTAACAATCTCCTCGTATGTCTGACACCTTGAGAATTCCTCTAGTGTAAAGGTCATCCCTACGGCTATGATCTTGGAGCTTAGTGAATCGGTCCATGACCCACAGCGTCATGTCTGCGATGTTTTGTGGTAGAGTGAGTCCTGAAGTCCATCGTGACATGCTCCTTCCCTCAGCTACCTCCGATAGGTTTGGAGTAGTCGGTAAGCCTCGGTGCTCGGCCTTTTGCTAATGGCGACATATGAGACACCGTCGAAAAAAAATCCCCAACGTGTCTCTTCATTAAAGCTCCCGATATCTTGGCGGCGAAGATCTCGATACATCTTCGTGCCACACGGATCTTGACTATGGCTTGAGAAGCGTGGAACTCCCCAGGATCTCACTCTCTCAACTCAATCAAGCGGGGAACCACTATCAGTCCTCTATCTAGAAGACTACCATCTCTGGGTGGAGGTCCGGCCCTCATCACATCTTTGTTGTACCTGTGCGATGGACATCTCGCGTCCTGCCCTTGGGACTCAATCCACTCTACTTTCGATGGGGAAGAGGCGTAGCCTTAAACTTCCCATAACACCCTTTGCTCATTGTCTTGTAGCAAACCTATCCCACAGGTCTCGAGCATCAACCACTCCCAGAGGAGCTATAGCCAATGCTCCCGGGCGTGATTTCGGCCCCAGTGCATCGGCCACCACATTTGCCTTACCGGGATGGTAATGCAGTGAGTCATCACTCAAGGAACTCCATCCATCTGTGTTTGCCTCATGTTGAGGTCGATAATGAAAATATACTTGGACTTTGTGGTGCGGGTACACCTCGAACTTCTCGTAGTATAAGTAGTGGCGCGAATCTTGAGGCGAAGACGATGTGCCAACTCCATGTCATGTGTAGAGATTAGTCTGCTCGTGATTCTTATTTGTCGAGAACCATAAGCCTTACCCTCCGGATGCATCAAAACACATCGATCCGTCCTTTAAAGCATCACCGATTACAGTACTTACATCCCTTTCGAGACTACGAATAGGAGCGAAGTAAGCCTCAGTTCAATCACGGAATGCCCTCTCACACGAGTCATTCATCAAACTGACCTCCTTAGGATTCGACAATTAAATGAGTCTTTGTAGTAGGAGAAATCACCGATGAACCTCCTATAATATCAGCCAATCGGCTGGCGTATCTGAAAGTGACTTGGCCTCTCTGACTCATAACAGCCTCGGCTTTCTCGGGGTCTCTTGACACACACAGCGGAAACACGACGTGTCGGAAATCTACCTCGATGGCAAAGTGCACTTCTTGAATTTGGCATACAATTGATGGTCTCTCAGGGTTTGGAGAACGACCCTCAAGTGATCCTCATGATCCTCCTCTATCTCAGAGTAGATCAAAATATCGTCCACGAAAACTACCACAAACCGATCTAAGTAGGGGTGGAAGATCCTATGCATGAGATCCATGAATGCTGCTGGTGCATTCGTCAATCCGAAGGGCATTACTGTGAACTCGAAATGCCCATACCGTGTCCTGAACGTTGTCTTAAGGATATCTGTCTCCCTGGCAGCTCAGCGTGGTACCCGGTCTGGAGATCTATCTTAGAGTACACACCGTGCCTCTGTTGATCAAACAAATCATCGATCCTCGGTAAAGGATGCAGATTCTTGATCGTCACCTGTTCAGCGTAGGTAGTCAATGCACGGTCGAAAGGGTCTTATCCTTTTTCTTATGAACGAAGCGGGAGCGCCCCAGGGTGGAGTGCTCGGTCTAATGAAACCCTTGTCCGACAACCCTGTGTTGGACCTTGAGTTCTAACGACTCGGCGGCGCTAAATCTATGCGGAGTCATAGAAATGGGCGACGTACTAGGGTGTAGATCAATGACAAAGTCTACATCCCTCTGAGGAGGTAATCCGTGGCACGTGCGGAAAAACATCTTCAAACTCACATACCACACGAGGTAGACTCAAACCACATACGCCTCGTCTTCCAGGTAAGGCTTACTAGCCAACCTATTAGCGTCAGTGCCATCTTGAGTCGCCTGCGGCTGGTAAGTATCGTACTTATCCCCACACGAAATGTATCACGAATACCATCCTGGCGTGTGGCGTGCTTTCTCCCTCGATCGCGGTCGATATGGCGACCGGTGTGCCGTCGACCAATCCATGCCAGGTGACATCAAAGTGCGATATATCCATCACCCAGAAGATCCATCGTGGTAGAATCGAGATCTCTAACTCCTGATTCAGGTATATTTGATCGATCTCGCCTAGCTCCTAGGGAGAACTCACATGTAAGCGGCTTTTCCAAGGATTCAACCTTGAGCCAAAAACATTCACACAAGATGCGACAATAAAGGAATGAGATGCCATAATCAAACAATACTCTTGCCATAGGCGCGAGTGAAACATACAGCTATGGCGGCGGATACGTGGGCTCAGTGCGTGGTGTAACGGTGTAAACACGCCCACAGGTCCTGAGTCGACACGTGGTCCTTGCCCTCGACATGACCCATGCTGCGGCCTCGGCCCATTTGCGGCTGCACCACGGGATGATATCTATTCCTGGCCCATGCTAGGGTAAGAAGGAACATGCGTGTGCAGTGTGTCCAATGTGGCGGGGCGAGGTGTCCCGTGACCACAGGATCCTTGCCTGCGTGGGCGGTCAGTCTCACATGTGATGGCGGTGATAACATGTCACCGGTCGACGGCTAGGAGCCACTGATCTAGCTTTGGCCTGGCCGTGACCTTGTCTGAAAACCCTAGGTGGAGCAGAAGTCCTTTGCTTAACTCGAGGCTCGAAGAAAAGTGACCTCCTTAAAACATCACCGGCGCGTATCTCGAATGCTCACGGCATCATCTATCTCTCTACATGGCCAGCGGTCGACCATAGAATCCATGTCTTGCGGGAGAATCTGTGATCTTGCCCGGATGGACAACTTCAAACCATCCTCGAACTTCCTCACCTTGGCCATGCGAGGCCACGTAATCATCCCAAGCAGCGCTAACTCTATAAACTTATGCATTGCTCAAGTCTTGTCATTGTCCCTGTTTCAACTCAGAACTCAGACTTGCATGTCTAGCAATCTTGGGGAAAAACTTACCCATGAAGAGCTCTCTAAACTCCTCCCACGTCATTGCCTCCAAATTTCTCGAGGTTTTAACCTAGTCCCATCATACCTGAGACTCACCCTCTAGCTGAAATGTAGGCGCCTGATCTTTGTAACATTGGGTAATCTCCATGCCTCCCAGCTTTCTCCAACTTCCGTGGAACCAATGGTCGCCACCATCGTCCCTCCTCCCTAAATGCTGGGAGGATGTGCTCAGCCGTTGGAGGTTGTTCGGTCCTCCTGTCCCCAGCTTGCACTAGCACGTGCAATGGCGGCGGCTGCGACGCCCATGGCCTCACAAGGCTGTGTCAAAGCGGTGGTGTGCCTCGTGGGCGACCCCTGCGTCCCCTTCCTTGACTTGCCATCTACATATATCAATAGCAATTTATTTATCTATTTATTTTTAATTTTATTTTTCGAACCCTAGGTTAACTTCTCACCCTAGTGTTCAATACTTCACAGTATACTATTCACAGCTTATCTGATTCACATAATATATAGCATAATATCATGCAAAATTCATTAGAATGCTGATGGATGCATGATCTAAGCCCATCTTATTTGCCCAAGGTAGTCGTGTACCTAAATTTTCCTGATACCTAGCATTGTTGGTATCAAGTGTTCAACACTAAGGTATTTATAAACCTAGGCTACGATGCAAGGCTGTGACACCCAATTTCGGGGTCTTTTTTTTTTTTTTTTTTTTTTTTTTCTTCTAGTAATTGGTGCACTTGATTGCAATGATAAATTTTCAAATTATGTGAGCACCAAATGCCATCCTCAGGTATATGGTTATATTCTAGATTCCAGATATCTTTCGCAGAGTCCAAGAGCGCATAAAACGGACCCCGGACGGGGAAGTTATGGTCATCCGATTTGGCGTACCCAGCTTCGTTCCCTAGACGAGTTCAGCTCGGCCAAAGGAGGTCAGCTCAGCCAGAAGAGGTCGGCTCGGCTATATTTGAGCACTAAATGCCATCCATGCATGTAGTTAGATTCTAGACTCAGGATCTTTCCATGGGGTCTGGGAGCACCTGAAACGGACTTGGGGACTGAGGAAGCTATGGTCGTCCGTGTTGGCGCTTCATATGACGGCCGGCGGTGCGGGGCGGCGGTACCTACTTTCTTTCATATTTTTCGAACAAATATGAGCTCAGATTATAATAGGCCATATATAGATGGAATTCTTTAATCAAGGGCTTTTCAGTAGAGTCTTTGAGCATGAAGCGGACTTGAGACGAGAAAAGTTATGATCGTCGAGTTGACACGGTCGAGCTCATTCCCTAAATGAGGTCGCTCATGCAGCTCATCTTGTGAGCTCATGCAGCTCATGCAGCGAGCTCATGCGGCTATTACCAAGGAGTCGGGTTCGACTAGATGAGCTGGAATCACGGCTCATCCTCCCGGACCCTTACGAGGTAAAAAAGGCCATAACTAGAGTTTGTGGGGTGGGTTGGGTGATTCAGCCCACATCAAGCTTACTGATGGGGCTACAATTTCTATCAAGGATGCTAGTCCAAATTCTCACTTTTCCTTAACCGAAATTCAGTCTCAAAGACTAGACGTCTCATAGGCTCCAAAACAGAATGCTACTTCCACACAGCTCGTCATAAGTGAGCTCGGCCACACACACAGCTCATCCCAAATGAGCTTGGCCTGCGAAGATCATCTCATCTAGGAGGCTCGACGGAAGAGGTCGACTCATCCTAAGAGAGGCTAAGCGAAAGAGCTCGGCCACCTGACTCATTCTCTTGGTTGAGCTCGGCCACCTGGCTCCTTTACTCTCAGACCTTTCAAGTAAAAATGTCATAACCCAGGGCTGTAGAGGTCAGATTTTGGTGATTTGAAAGCCCACATCAAGCTCCTTTGGCAGAGGCTCTGATATAGTAAAGGACCACGGGGCCAATTCGCTGCGCTTGATGAAAATCGATCTTAACGTCGACTAGAAATAACAAAGGTAGAGGAAACATTTACCGAATTGTATTAAACATATGAAATGAGTTTAATTACAATTTATCTCAATATCTACAAAAACTGGATAATAGTCAATTACATAACAAAAATCGGGTTTACATGGGCTTTACAAAACACATAATAAGCCATGCTTGATATTCTTCTCAACTAAACCTCATGAAGTGCACTTCTCTTGGTGCACCTCCGATTACGAAATGTTTTCCCACGGCCGGGGTGAGCTATGCCCGGTAGAAAGTTTCCTCTGAGGGCTACTCCCACCAAAGTGCACATGCAATGACATAATCCACAAAAATCATTCACACACATTCATATAAAATATGCATATCTCTATATGAATGTCTATGTCATGTCCCGTTTCCCGAGTCCTCACCGACTCCCTCACACACGCCATTTTCATGTATGAAATTGTTTTCAAAACAAAAAAACTTTTATTTTTAGTCTCTTGGACCACCTCCGAGTATCAAACCATTGGACCATCTCCGAGAACTCTTTTATTGGACAACCCTCCGATAGAGTTCATTGGACAAACCTCCGATATAATTTATTGGACAACCCTCCGATATAATTTATTGGACAACCCTCCGATATAATTTATTGGACAAACCTCCGATATAATTTATTGGACAACCCTCCAATATAATTTATTGGACAAACCTCCGATATAATTTATTGGACAAACCTCCGATATAATTTATTGGACAACCCTCCGATACCCATTTAATTTATGCACTCACACCCGATTTACGCGATGTACCCATGATCATGCGATGATAATGTCACTGCATAAAATCTCATGTTACATGCATACTGAAAACTACATGCAACAGTTATATTCATGCTTCATTTCAAGCATCATGATAATATATCAAGCATGAGTATATCAACATCAATATTCACACAAATACGCATGTTATTCAAACAAGCAATAACACACAACAAGATCATCAATATCGACTTCACGTATCGGCAAATCGGTTCGAATTGTAATTACGGAAACTACAAACACGGGACGAGAAGCCGCTCCCCTCGCAACAACGGTTTCTATCAGGCTGTTCTTTGAACAGCCCATCACCCGGGGCTACACCTCATAACCATGTCATGGCTCTGAAATGAATTAACAGTGAGGAGGGCCACACCTCTCGAAGTGCAGATCCCTTCACTGCTTGCAACTCTTCCGTTTGTTAAATCATAGAATTCCTCGTTCTCTTTTCCCTTTTTCCCTCTTCCTTTCTTCCATTCCACCCCACCCATTTATCTTAGGTGGAGAAGACTTCCCTAGGTGTAGGACACCTCATGCTTCTCTTCTCATGACACATAGCATCCCACATGTCATCATGCCCTTTTCTTCCCACTAAATTTCTCATGCATGCTTTATCCAGAACACTAGCATCCACTAGCTTTTGCCCTCCATGCAAGACCCACTTTCTTTCATGCATGATTTAAACTTGACACTTGGCCTCCACTAATGTGCCAAGTCCTGCCTCAGTGCCACATGGCATGCAATCCTCATGCTAAATGTGTCTCGTTAGATCCATTTACCGAAATCGTGAAATTAGAAGTTGTTTCGAATTGACCGAAATTATTTGTGTACCTAGATTTCGTGACAGACTTAGCAGTATGTCTCGTGGTCATCCGAGATCTAGAAAGATTTTTGGATTTTGACCGGAAATTACATTTTACCCATTTTCGAAAATTAATTTTCAGGGGCTTCCTGAATGCAGGGGGTGAGTAGAAATTTTGGGCCTTTGTCTCGAGATCCGCCCCTTGGCGACATCTTTAGGTTGTTGCAGACTAATCAACGTGGCTTTCTTGGAATGTTGGGCAGTTTGAACTGTATGCATTGGGCGTGGAAAAAGCGATACAGCGACATATCCACGGAATGTATGCGGCCATGTCCCGAAATGAGCTATTGTGCTTTCGAAGCGATCGCCTCCTACGACTTAATGGATATGGCATGCTTTTAGCATGCCCAGATCTATGATATTAATGTGCTGAAGCCTGTGTGTTTGCTAACTTGCGAGAAGGATGTGGCCCTTTAGCAAATTATACCATAATGAAACCATTCTGATATGGGATACTATCTTGCGAACAGTATATATCAAAATGGGCAACAATTGTTCAATCAATTTACATCCTCAAGAGTTGACTCCGCAATTCTTTGCAAAAAAACATGAGAGTTCTGAAAGGATGTAGAGCGAGCATTTAGGGTGCTTGACTCGTTTGCTATCGTTCGGACTGCTGGTCGGCATCATGAAGACTTGAGTTTTATCATGAAAGCGTGTATTATATTACACAACATGATAATTGAGGGATGAAATTTGGTTGATGACAATGAACTTGTTATGATAGCTTAAGTAATGACGATGACTCGTTAGGAGGCGGAGTAAGCTGCAGTTTGAAGTATCATGAGGCTCGATACCCTTTGATCAATTTATGGCTATCAACCACGTCATTCGAGATTCGAACACCCACTATGCCCTCCGCCATGACATCATTGCACATCTGTGGATGCTACACGGACAAGGCGTTATCGAGTGAATTTGCCTTATTTTGATATTATGTTTTACTCTGTCATGTTATGTTATGTTTTTTGAATGAAAATTTAAGTTAGTTGCATATTTTAATCATTTTTTACTATTAAAATTACATAGATAATTTGAATATTTCATTTTAAGTAAGTAGACAAAAATTGAAATTACATTGAAAATAAATAACTAGTAATCTGGAAGTACATTAAAGTTTGAGCTACATGCATTTTTCATTGCTTTTGTCATAATCGCATGCTTACGTAGTTGATAATAGTGTTTCTATTCAACGGACATATGTGAGATGTCTTTTTCCATAATGGCATCATCGACGATCATCTGCAACCTATCTTGCTCATTCTGCATCCTATCTTCAGCACGTCTAGCAATGTCTAGTTGCACATCCTCCCCTCTGTGCATGCTCCTTGATGGTAGGGCTTTTGCTCCTCATAAAAGTGCTCTCTTTTCCTCTTGCCCGGATAATTCCACGAATCGATTATACGAAATAGGAGTACTAGTATCTGTTGAAATCGCCTTACTTTTCTGTTTGCTTTCTTTAGCTACTTTTCTTCCTAAGGGTCTCTTCCTTGGAGAGCTAACTGTTGCATTGCTATATGGATCTTGATCCGAGTCAAAATCTGGAGTGTATCATGGGTTCCCTCGTAAGCAGGAGCGAGGGCCTCGGGTTGCTTTATGGTATAATCATTCACTTATCACGGTATTTAAGCACCTCGAACAATGATCATAAATCCACGGACTCTAACATCATGACATATTAACAAAAAGCTTGCACATCTTTATTAGAAAAATAAAAAATTAGAAATAAATAAAATTTCTAATATATTTGTTGTATAAAATTATAACAATGAATGGCCCGACCTCGTCGGTGATGTTAACTCCACTTTGCGACTGTTGCGATACGTGCGAGTATCCGCCATTTGTACAATAATGTCGGATTATATCCCATCGATTTTGGACATAACATAAAGTCCGTGGTGGGTCAACTCCAACATTGGTCTCCAAAAACTTAGCCATCACTCGATCCCAAAACTTTGACATCGGTTGCCCAATACCGATCACCGGATCTTGGGTTATGGTCATCTAAGATATGCACAGTGCCACGTCTTCCTCATTTAAGAAAGACTTTCCCCGCCTACCCCGTATTGGAGGAGATGTCATTTTCTGGCTATAAAATCAAACTTAAATTAAGTATGAATAACCTAAGGTGAAAAATTAATAAAACAAATTATTTAATTAGTTAATGGAATATTCAATGAAAAGATATGTATGTTAATGGCAACAAAATAAATTAATTATATCAAATAAAACATTTATATTTAAATTTTAGATTACAAAAATATGATTTATAGTTTTTTGTTTTATTAATCTTATTTTATTTATAATATTATAAATTGAAACTAATTAGGATTGATAAAAATGTTGTAGGCTAATTATTTGAAAAAATGGGTTTGAATTAGCAGGCGTCGTTTGGCCTTTTTTACAGATTACGCCCCTGCTGCAACGACATCGTTTGGATTGCTCGAGTCCCCAGCGGTGTCATTTTGAAGCAACTTTCACATACCCAAAACGACGTTGTTTAGGTTAGTGACAGCTTATTCAAAACGACGTCGTTTTGGACCAGAAATCCCTAAACGGCGTCGTTTTGTTATGTATTTAAAAAATAAAATAAAAATGAAACGACGTCGTTTTATCTCCTCCAGAGACAAAACGACGTCATTTCACCAGCCCACAATGCCCGAAATAGAACTGTTCCTGCGTTCCGGTTCTGCGACAAAGGGGTGGAAGAGCGAGAGTACCTTTAGTTTGGATCGAAGATCTACGCATGATGCGGTAGCGACCGGCCGGTGAATGGGGATTTGGGCTGAATAAGCTAGTGGTTGGTAGGCGGATGGCAGCGGGCTGACGACGGCGATTTTGGCGACCTGCGACTTGCACGAGCCGAGATTTCGATCGTCGACATTGTGGCGGCGATAGGTTGGCTTTCCTCCTCTTCTTCCATTCTTCGAATCGTTTCTTGAGATTTCGATATGGAAATCTCATATCTAAGAATTCTCCCTATATCGTTTCCGTTCTTCTCTATTTATTGATGTTGTTCAGGTTATTGGATCAATTAGTTTGGTGTGCTTGCGATGTATCAGGAATCTACGAGAAAGGAGAATTCTTTCAGTTTTAGTTCAGTTTTACCGCGCCTCGATGGCTATATTATGAGATGAAGTGGTTTCCTACATTTGCGATGAGCGGTGATCATTTATGTTGCCCGAATATAGTTGATTGCGTTGAGAATAATACTTTTATCACAGGATTGCTCCCGCTGGCTTTGGAGGCCTTTTTCTTGTTAGCATCCTAGAATTCGGTTTTGCTCAGCTGCCGGAGATGGTCTTAGAATCTCAACCATTTGTGTTCAAACTTTGAGGCACATTTCATGTGTTTGTAGCATGTGTTATTACTTAGAAGTGTATGAGTCTTTTGATGTGGATTTACTACCACGGATTCAGGGTTCAGTCCCGAACTGAAGAATGTAGAGGATGAGTTCATCTTTCTAATATTTTAACATCGTGACTATAGAAAGAATTGACCCACTTGCTTTCATTTTTAATACATAATCCTCAATTGGTCAGTCTTCAGTAGACTCGTGTGTAGCTTGGACTGCGTGCACCTTAGTGTCATGGACTTAGTCTTCATTAAGCTCGGAGTGCGACGCCGGCAACTCGTCCCTTAGAGTTGCTAGTGGCCTCCCAGCTTGCCTTTGCTAAGCTCGGCCACGCGACTTGGAAACAAGAGGTTTGAGAACACTTGAAGGAAGAAAGCTCTTTATTGAAGAATGACTCTTTACAATGCTTTGGCTCTTGGCTTGGTTCTCGAGTTGGTGGTTTGCAAATGAGATACCACCTCATATATAAATGAATGAGTGTGTAGAACCTATGAAGGTTCTCTACTAAGCTAGAGAATTCTAGAGTGTTCTACTATGTACATGTATTTACAAGACCACCATGGAAGATTCTAGACTACTCTCCCACATTCCATGGTCTTCCATATGCTTCCACATTCTTCCACACTCTTCTACACATGTGTGGACACTTCCAGCATCTTCTACAATTGTGTAGACTTCTCGAGGATATACAGAGACATTCCACATAGCTGCGGTCAAGAAGTCTCCAGAAGTGTCTAGAACATTCCCTCTCGTTATATATGGGCTTGAGGGGCTCTCTTGTGCCCATTGATGGATCCTTCCCATAGGATGTTGGGGTTTAGAGAGTGAGTTCGTGACACTCTCCCCTACCCATGCCATCGACGACCCCGTCGATATCACAGTCATGAACCGTCGATTCCAATCTACGAACTTGCCCAGTGCATCCTCACGCTCCCAGCTAGCCTTCAACTTCAGTAGACCCCTTCCATTACCAAGTACTCGCCTTTGGAGGGACTCCGCATTTCCTAGTGACTGTCGGTTAGGATGGTCTCCACGTCAATACTCTCATGACTTTCAAGCTATCTCTTTGGTACCCATTTGGTCGAGGAGCACAGGAGTGTAAGTGCCTTCTTACTTCACTTGACTTCTCCTTACCCTTAAGGATTTTGTCCCTGCGTGGGTTGGCTACCTCAGCCTGCTCCCCTGCCTCGCTCCCTTGCGGACTAGCCTTGGGTGTGGCAGACCTTATCATCATGTCGAACCCGGCGTGCATCAGTCGTCTTCCTCATTTTTCTCGATAGAGACCTTAGCGCTTTCCTTTTTAGGACATTCCTCGTAAATGCAGACCGTCGCATAGAGCATGAGCTGGCATAGACTCCATTGCCTGTGGCTATCTTCCCACTGAGTGTAGGGCACCTTGCCACCCACCATACTGCTTGATCTTATGGGGCACCTCTTCTCCCCCATCCATGTTGTAGCTATCATCTTCTAAACCAGAGGAGACACCTCTTCTCCCTGACCGGTATGTAGTAACCCTTGAGCCCTCGTCATCGGAGACATGCTTTCCTTGTAATCCATCAAGGATTCGGCATTTGCCATTGCGGTTGCCTGGAGTCTCGCCTCCCTCTTCTCTTATAGCTCTGCTTTCGGCCCGTGCTTGCGGGTTGTCGTAAGTTGAAGGGAAGTTGTTCCATTCATATCGGGGCTTGAGCGTGGAGGAGAACTCCTTGACGTAGTCCCGGATCGAGCCCGTGTGCTTGAGATGCCTTATCTTCTTACGGGATATGTATCGTCCTCTGAGTAGAGCGCTGATTTCTCTCTTGAAATATGCCCGTGTATGCATGGTGCCGTCCTTCTCATCTCTGAACCTTCGACGCCACCATAGAGTTGCATTATCAGTGAGGTAGAGCGTAGCAATGCGTACCTTCATTGCCTCATCGGTTAGTGTTATCGCCTCGAAGTACCTCTCCATGTGCCACAAGAAGTTGTCTAACTCCTTGGCATCTGGTTGCCCATTTGAACGTGCTTTGGCGCTTCACCTTGGTGCACCAGTGATAGCTATAACGAAACGACAATCTTGTCATAAATGGCCACCTCTTACTCGACTCCTCTTCATTCTTGGTAGGGACCTCCACCCTTGACTCCAAGCTGGCGAGCACTGAGACCTCATCTTGAAAAGTCATAGACTCCTCGTGTGACACCGTGGGCCGGCTTGAGGCTGCATCCCTCTTTAAAGTCTTGGATGCACTTGAGATCCTCCATGACCTTCTTCATGCTTTGCTCCGAAAGGTCCATCCCTCAATTCAATCTTGCCACACCTAACTCACAGCGACAATTAGTCTCGAGAAATTTATAAATGGCATCACGAGACTTGTCCTTCCTACCCCGTGTAGAAGGACCAAAGTCCTTGCCTCGGACTTGCTCGCTTTCTCCATATGAGAGCCCGCCATTGTATCCTCCAAGTTACTCCCACAGGTCGCAACCAAGCTCTGATACCAACAATCATAGACTTAGTCTTCCCGCTAAGCTCCCGTGCGACATGAGCAACTGGTCTGGAGGTTGTTAAGTCGGCCTCCACGCACCTTGCTAACAAACTAGAAGCTTCTACCATGGCTTAGGTGAAAAGAGTTTGAAGGCAGAAAGGAAGAAAGCTCTTTATTGAAGAATGACTCTTTACAATGCTTTGAGAAGCTCTTGACTTGGTTCTCAAGTTGGTGGTTTGCAAATGAGGCCACCACCTCCTTAAATACAAATGAATGGAAGTATGTAGAACCTATGAAGGTTCTCTACTAAGATAGAGAATTTTATAGTGTTCTACTATGTACATGTATTTACAGGACCACCATGGAAGATTCTAGACTACTCTCCCACACTCCATGGTCTTCCATATGCTTCCACATTCTTCACACTCTTCACATGTGGTTACTTCCATCTTCTACTGATTGGTAGGCTTCTCGAGGTCATCTATAACATTCCACATAGCTGGTCAAGAAGTCTCCACAAGTGTCTAGAACATTCTCTCTCTTTATATATGGGCTTGTGGGGCTCTCTTGGCACCCCGTGGGGATCCCTTCCTATGATATCAGATCTAAGAGTCAGGTCATGATATTGGGCATTGGTGGATCTTGATAGTGAATAAGTGACCCATTCACAGCAAAATGGGAATCGATGGGCCAGGTAATATATCAACTTGTTGATGAGAGCTGGAAATATACCGAATGTCAAGCTTGTTTTGAGCAACAAGATCCCAGACGAAGTGGACATCAATTTCTATATGTTTGGTACAAGCATGATGAGCCAACGGGGTTAGAGCGAGAGCGAGCGGTCTGGTTAGCTGTAAGTAGTAGTTCGAGACGGAAGATGCAGAGCCTATATTCGATAATGTGGAGTTGGGCAACTGAATGTTGTTCTGCCTTGAACTCAAGTGATAACCTTCGCCCTCATGGATTTCTGATTATTTGCAGGATCATGAACAATGACCCAGTGAGGCGGAAGCGTAGGCGCATGAAAAGACAGGCCATGATCCAGTTTGCCCTGAACATAGTGTAGGACACGTTTGCAAGCTGCCCAATGAGCAACCGTGTGTGCTTCAAGAAGTTGAATTAGCTTGCTTACGGCAAAAGGTGATATCTGAGCGAGTGTCTGATGAGTCCAAAAACTCATTAGATTTTTAATCCATTTTTCTGAGTTTATAATGAGAATAATGATGAATTATCTGAGAAGCGATAATTAACTCAAATTCAATTTGCGAAAATACGTTGAAAATCAAATTTTGCTTAAAAAATCATAGAAATCGGCTGACCCAGGCGTCAGCTGGAAATTTAAGTCGCGACGAAGAGTGCGATTTCCAGCAACTCGAATCCTTTACGCCAGCAAATTTGGCTTTGAAGAAGAAAGCGGAAAGAGTGAACAAGCGAGGAGTCATGACTGAAGAAGGAAGTTGAGACAAAAGAAATGACTTGGTCAAAGAGATTTAAAAGCAGTCAAAGAAGAAGTTCATGTGACATCATTCGATGTCGCGACACCAGAGATAAATGATGTCACGTGATGCCACCATGAGGTGTCGCGACAAGGAGGCTGACTTCACAAAGCCACAGGAAGCGGCCTTCTCAAGTACGAAGTGCGAGAGACTCTAAATCAGACAGCGAGAATTAGTGAAGCGGACATGATGTCGGCGACACGCCGAGTCGTGACCTTTGAATAGAGTTGCGACAAAGGGTGAAGGGGCGAACATGGAGTGCGATAGTTAGAGCGGATAGAGACATCAAACCTTTGAATCGAGGAAGATGTCGACATCCTTGATGTCATGACGTCGATCTGAGAATCGTAATTGCGGCGTCCTTGGTGGTCGCGACATGCGGCTGCATTTAGTGAAGAGGTCAGCGGCGTCAGCCCGATAATCGCCGACATCGGTACGTGAGTAGAATTACGCGGCGATCCTTGATGTCAGCGACGTCGGCGTATGAAGAAGGTAGCGACATCGATCGGTGGTGGCGACATCGAGATCGAGATCTTGGGGCGAGTGAGACAAAATAAAGCCTCCAGCGACATCATAAGAGCTCATAAGCATAACATTGGAAGTCGCGACATTATGATTAAATCAGCGACATCAAAGCAGTTCTAATGCGGGCGGTGAAGTCCGCGGTCGAGATTAAAGTCGCGACATCAAAAGCGACTCATAAGCGAGAGCGTGATGTGACGTCCAGCAGAATCCCGCGACATCAAGTCAGTCGCAACACACAAATGATCGCGACATGAACAAGCGGAAATGGGCCGGTTATTTTGAAATCTACAAATAGGTGCATGAAGTTAGGGCTGACTTGAGCTATAAATGGCGCTACTACAAAAGCAGCTCTTGGCGGCTCAGAAAGAGAAGTCTGGGTAGCCTAAGGCTCGTGTATTTTTAATTTTCTGTTTCTTTTTCTTTTTTTTGCATTTATTTTAGATTAGATTAGATTAGAGCAGATTTTTTTTTTTTATGTAGTTTGAATTTCTGGATCTGGATGTTAGTTGTTGAAGTTGGCGAGATACGAATGTTATTTTCCTCAAATTCTTTGGATTTACGTTTGAAGTCAAACAAATTTTGGAATTCGAGCGTCCGATTCCCGATTCTGATGGTTCTTTTGATCGGGGAGCTGCAGATTAGTGTAATGAAGTAATTTAGAGACCTAGTTTAGTTGAAATTGCAGCTGTACGATAGAACAAATCTTTCTTGCGAGAATTTTATCGAGAGACTTACAGACTAGTTGGAATTTGCTTCTTTGGTTTGTTTATTTTTGTATCTAATCCAAATATAAGAGTCCTATACCTGAAATTGGATTGTTTCATGCTCTGATTTCCAGGAGGCCCTCTGAGTGACACAGAGAAGGCATTCCTGAGAGTATTGAACAATTTCTAAAGGGTATGCAAACCTAATATTGGGGATCTAATGGGCTCTGTAAATTTTAATCGATAAATCTTCTTCTCACTTGTAACCGAGAATGAGTTGAATGACTTATCAATTAAAATGAGCAGAGAGTTCGCCTCGATTCGAGCAGTAAGTTCAATCCCGTGTTAGCAAAGATCTAATCAAGGAAAAGATGAAGTTGTTTCAATTTGAGGATGAGAAACCGAGTATAGTGTAAACCCATGTAGCCTGTGTCTTGGGAGTTAAGGTTTACAGTCCATGTTCTGGGTATGAAGTATTGAAAAGAAAATATCGAGAACAAGGCCTTTCGGATTAAAAGTAGTTATCACAATCCTCTGTATTCCTAAAAGCTTGAGAAGATTAGATGTGAAATATGTCATTAAAGGAGAGATCCATGGCGTGCATCTTCCTTGAATGATTCATCGGGGTTCATGAAGCAAAGTTACAAGGCATCTGCGAGGAATTGATGTTTCACAATAGTGTATTTTTCAATGATCCCTTTAAAAGCTAACTGATTAGTCCAATTCTTTAATTTTTTTATTTCTTTTATTTTCAACATTATTTCATTTTGTTCTTAGTTTTCATATCTTTATTCTTTCATTATTTTAAAGGTTGTTAGGGATACATCATTTGCAAATCATAGTCCAAATAGTATAGAGCTTAAGTAGTTAGGGTAGTTGATAGAAAATTCTTGAGATCTCTGTGGGACCGATATCTGGACTAAAATCCATTTTATTTCTTGTTCGACCTGTGCACTTGTAGAATCATGGATCAACTTTAAAAAGAAATTTATCTATTCTTAAGGAAACAGTTTTTCATCAGTATAATTGCAAAGAAATATAACAAACAAGTTTCATGGCATTATTGATGGGGATTAGATAATAGTCTATGGTATAATGCTATAAATTTAATAATGGGTTTTTGATCCATCACTCACCGCACGTGCCAATGGGATGACTACCATCAACAAGTTTTTGGCGCCGTTGCCGGGGATTAGACATTAGTCCTTTGGTAATAGTGTCATAAATTTGTGTATGTTAATAAGTGTGGGTCAACAAGTTTTTGGCGCCGTTGCCAGGGATTAGATAATAGTCCTTTGGTAATAACGTCATAAATTTGTATATGTTCTTTGGTCCATCAACAAGTTTTTATTTTCGTTGTCAGAGGGATCGAAAGAATTAATTGAATCAATATTCTTGAAAGAAGGAAATACTAATTTGGACATTTTTAAGAAAAGAGTAAAAATAGTTTTTCAAGCAGTGACTACATTAGCCACTAATTTTTAACAAGCCATGTTGAAAATATTTGTGAGGTTTGTCTAATCCTATTAATATGAGTATGCTTTCATGTCAGGAAAACCTTTAATGCATAGGAAACGAGGGGATCGGCGATTCCGGCGGACAGCGAATTTAGAAGGCGGACTCGGGAGCTTGAGAAAGACAAAAAATGACATAACTATAGCGAAGAAAGACATGACCAAATAGAGGCAGGACGGCGGCGGCGGAAGACCCCCATTGCGACCTGATGGAGGATTTAGGAGGCTATTATTCAAGAAGAGTGATACCATGATCGAACTGACCTACAGGTTGATCATGACAATTTTGAATTAAAGCCGTATAATTACAATGATTCATGACATCGGTTCTGTCATCCGAAGACCCAAATGAGCACACGGAGAGATTTCACGGGATGGCGATATAGTGAAGCTGAACGGTGTGAGACCAGAGGTGATAAAACTACATCTCTTCCCATTTTCTTTGAGAGACATAGCAGCCACATGGTATGAATCATTACCATATGGTTATGTTGATACTTGGGAAGAGTTGGTAGAAGCTTACTTAGGCAGATTCTTTCCCCCATCTCTCACTTCAGAAAGACGAAGAGAGATAATTGTATTCCAACAAGGGGAAGATGAGAGCCTGTATGTCGAAGCAGGAAAGATTCAAAAGATTCTTGAAAAGGTGCTGATACATGGAATAGACTTGAAGACCCAGATGGATATAGTGTATCACGCTCTGAATGATACATCCAAGGGTATTATCGATGCTTCATTTGATAGAGGACCTGGCAAAATGCAATATGAAAGCTCCATTTGAGTTTTGAGGTGATAGCCTTGAGAGAAAAGGAGTCATCGTTTGACGAATGACAGCCATGGAGGCTAAGTTGGATGCTATAATGCATGAGATGGACAAGCAAAGAGAGAATGCACAGTGCTCACGAAATAGGAGGCGAGTAGAAAAGGAATTGATGAGAAGAAATGCTGATGTGCCATGAGAAGATTCTTATGGTCTTTGAGGAGGAGTTAATTACATGAGCAGGCAAAGTTATCATTTTCAGCCAAATCCTAACTTTGCCATGCACTACAATCCGACGAGGAATCAATGAGAATTTCTCATATGGTGGAGGGGCATTACATGAGCCCAAGGGCAAGGACAACATCCACTCCAACAAGGATATCAGCAGCAGCCACCAAGGTTCCAGAGGCCGGCGGCAAGGTGAGGGCAAAAATGAATACCGGGGTCGGGGAGGAGGGCAGCGGAGTTCGAAAGAACAAATGTTTGCTTGATTCATGGGGGATAACAGAGGCTATTACAATTCCATGAACAAAAACTATCTGACTTGAAACTTTCAAAGTCGATACTGGATGTTTCAAAGAATGCTGATGCTTCACTAGAAAATCTAGGGAACCTGAAGTAGAGACGGTGGCCTTGAACGAGGAACCTTCCTAGTGACACCCAGGAGAACCACTAAGAAATTTGTGGCAATTCCAATTGAGAAGTGGAAAGAGTTTGGCGACGCGAAGAGACGGATAGAAAAGAAGGGGCGGCGGAGAAAGAAGGGCGAAAGAAGAGAGAGGAAAGCCTGATTGAGCAGGATGAAGAAAATGACGGAAAAAGAAGAAGGAGTACCGGCGTATGTTCTGTGGTGCCATTCCACGAGACTTGAAATTCAAAGAGAGAAAGAAACCGGAGTTTTTCTTAAATTCTTGGATCTTATCAAGAAAATAGAAATAAATATCCCATTCTTGAGGTGATCGGTTAAATGCCTCTGCCTTAAAATTCTGAAGGAAGTCTTTGACGAGAAAGAAAGATAGCATTTGAGGAGGAATTATAGTTAACTTGAGCACTTCATGCGGAGTGCCATTATCAAACGGCTCCGGCAAAGATGAAAGACCGGCAATTTCACTATTCCACTGTTCTATAGAAATGTGAATTAACTTATGTGACTGCAGGCAAGTATTAATTTGATGCCTCTATCAGGTTGTGCAAAAGACTTAGTTTGAGTGGAACCTTATAATAATTACTGAGATGGGCGATAGATCAATGGCACAACAGGCGATACGGAAGATGTACTCGTCAAGGTTGGGAAATTCATTTCCCGGTAGATTTTGTTATCATGCGAGATGGAGGAGAGATCACCGAGTTCCTTTGTTCTTTGGGAAGACCTTTCTTAGCGAGGGCTGCCTTGATTGGCTTGTCTGAAGGTGGCCCACGACACTCAAAGTTGGGAATGAAGCGGTGCATTTAAAATTAATAAGTACGGAACATCCTAATGTAGGAAAACTGGAGTTGTATAGGTACATGTAAGAAGCAATAGCCTTCTCAATGATGAAGTGAATTCGATTGTATCATTGAAACTCTATCATTAAATTGAGATGAATTTTCGATACCTTGAGCTTTGATTGTGAAGTTCAGCCTTCAAATTTGTTTAATAATGAAACAATCTAGTATAAAAGAAAGCAGTCAAGATAAAGTGAAGCGACCCGGACACGACAAACTCATGGGGCGGGAAACTAGTACGGAAGGGTTAACATTGGAAGGAGTTGCGGAGTCATTTAAAATATAAGTTTTAGAGCCGAGAAAAGAAAACCAGTTATCATATCAATTTGCATTATTTGGTGAAGAGCAGTTGCTGGTAATTTTGAAAATACAAGGAAGCTATTGTAGTCGAGGTGAGAAGATCCCGAAGAGTGCTCCGGTCCCTCACATTTGTATGCACAAAGCTAATGGAAGATAATCTAAAACTTACATTGAGCATCAAGAAAAGTTGAACCAGTCATGAAAAGAAGTTGTCGAGAAAAGAAGTTGAAATGGTTAAATGCGGGTTTTATATATGCTATATCAGGCAGTTCTTGGGTAGCCAGGTACATGTGGTTCCCAAAGGTGGATTCCTTTGTAATCGAAATGAAAATGAACTTATTCCTCTGAGGCGCGACGGAGGATGGAGGGTTTGTATCGACTACAGAAAATTAAATACTGCAACCAGAAAGGATCATTTTCCCCTACCTTTCATTGATCAAATGGTAGATAGGTTGGTAGAACATCCTCATTTCTGTTTTCTTGATGGATACTCTGGATATAACCAAATAGCTATTCCACCTGAAGATCAGGAGAAAACCACTTTTACATGCCCATTTGGTACTTTTGCTTTTAGAAGAATGCCATTTGGACTGTGTAATGCTCTTGGTACCTTCAAGTGCATGATGTCTATATTTTCTGATCTAGCGAGAAGAAGTTATGGAGATCTTCAGGATGATTTTCACGGTGTATGGATCCGAGTTTTGAATGATACTGCATAACACGAGGTGATTACTTGAAAGGTGCGAGGCAAAAAATCTAGCTACGAATTGGGAAAAATGCCATTTTATGGTTACAAAAGGGATTGTCTTAGGGCACATGGTTTACCAACGACGAGTGGAAGTAACAGACCAAGCAAAGGTTTCAATTATAAGAGACTTAATGCCACCCACTACAGTCAAGGGAATCAGAAGTTTCTTAGGACATGCTGGATTTTATAGAAGATTTATCAGAGATTTCTCAAAAATTGCCAAACCACTATGCAGATTGCTGGAGAAAGATAGTAAGTTTTATTTTGATGAATCCTGCCAGAAAGCATTTGAAGAAATCAAATCCAGACTAGTGGAAGCTCTATGTGTAAAACCCCTGATTAGGCAGAGAATTTGAGATCATGTGTGATGCCGGTGGTGTTTGCAATGGGAGGCGCTGTTGAGACAGAAAGATGAAAAAAAGTGTTCAAGGCCATCTACTATGCTAGCAAAACCTTCAATGAAGCATAAAAACTACTCTACTGCGAAAGGAGATGCGTAATAGTGTTTTGCATGTGAAAAAATTCGGGCCATATGTGCAGGGTCCCATGTATTTGACATACGCGGTCATGCGACGATTAAATATTTGTGGCAGAAGGAAGCAAAGCCAAGATTGATCAGGTGGGTATTATTGTTGCAGGAATTTCGTTTAGAAATTAAAGACAAGAAGAGCCGAGTGACAATGTGATAGGCTTTGATCACTTGTCAAAGTAGAAGGAAACCAACATGCGAGAAAAGGAATAAAAATAGCAGAAAATTTTTTCGGATGGCGTTATTTTGGATGTCACTCTCCAATCACCATGGTATGCTGATATTGTGAATTTCTTAGCTTGTGGAATTATGCCACGAGAATTCAGCTACCGAGAGAAAAAGTTAGGGTGACGGCAGGTACTATATGCGGGATTATCCATATTTGTTTAAAAGAGGAGTTGATACGACTATAAGAGTGTGTACGGAAAGTGACGAGCAAGATTTTAAAGAATGTCATGCATCACCTTATGGAGGACGCTGCGGGAGATAAAGCAGTCCACAAAATTCTCGGTCCCTACGAGTTTTCTTGTCTCTGAGTTTTAAAGGCTGTTTTGAATGGAGTAAAGTTATTGTGATCGATGTCGAAAAGATGGGAATATCGACAAAAGGCATGAGATGCCCTACAAGTATCTGGTGGTCACGATTGTTTTGATGTATGGGGAATGGATTTTATGAGGCCTTCCGGTGTCATTTGGAAATATATACATACTCCCTAGGCGTGGATTATGTATCAAAATGGTAAACGACTGACTTGTGCTAAGAATGATGCAATCTGATTTGTGGGGTTTTTGAAAATATTCTTAGCGGTTGGGACACCCCGAGAACCATAATTAGTGATGGAGGAAGCCATTTTGCAAATAAGGTGTTTGACAAACTCATGACGGATATGGTATCAAACACATTATGAGCTGGCTTTATCATCCTCAAACAAATGGGCAAGCTAAAATTTCCAACGAATAAAAGAAAATTACAGAAGAATGTGAGTTAGCAGGGAAAGGTGGTCTTGAAGGCTTGATGATGCATTATGGGCAAACGGGGCCCACTTTTAAAACTCCCATTGGAATGTCCCCATCTGGACTTGTCTTTGGAAAACCATGTCATCTCCTCTTGAGCTGGGGCCACAAAGCCATGGGCCATCAAGCGACTGAACCGATTTCAAAATTGCAAAAGGAAGAGACTTCTCCAATTGAATGAGCTTGGAAAGGCGAAAGCGAAGCCTATGACAAATGCTAGAATATACAAGGACAAAGCAAAGAAAGAAATGGCATGATCAAAGTTACGAGGGGAAAGAGTTGAGCAGGGATCAGGTCTTGCTATTAACTCAGTTAAGATTATTTCGGGAAGAATTTGAAATCAAAGTGGAGTGGACCATATACGGTGGTGTCGAAAGTACTATCTTTGGAGCGGTAACACTAGGTCGTCTTTGGGGAAGAATTCAGATTAATGGGCAAGGCGAAGCACTATCTTGACGGGGAGAAAGAAAGGAAGAACTCCGGTGGTGAATTGAAAGAAAGCTTAAAGCAGGTTAGATCAATTTAAGACTCAAAAGCGGGCGACTCATGGGAGGCAACCCATATTGATTTTTTAGTTTCTTCGTCGACTTGGTTTTTATTACGCATTTTTGAAATTTATTTTTTTAGTTCTAGTCATGATTTGTTAGAAATTGCTGGGTTAGTACTAAATGAATTTAATCCTTTCTGAAATTATTGCAGTATGCCGATGCAGAATCGAATTGATCAGGCGAGAAGGAACAAACTTCAGGACTACTCCAGCACTTCACAGGAAAGAACAGCTCGAAAAAGGGGAGTACTTTTCTCCCTACATAAATTCTGTGAAAATTGAATAGAATACATTTTGAATTCTTTATTATTAGAATGATTAAATTGATCTTTAAGAGTGTGCGAGTGTAAGAAATGAAAAGTTTATGCGATCATTAAAATTATGGCAAGTGCAAACTAGGTCGCGACCAAAAAGTTATGTCGCGACAAAAATTGAGGTCGTGCGAGCTGCGAGTCGCGACAGAGCCAATCCTCAAAGAGTGGTGAAATTCGCGGCTTATGTCAATTATTTCATCAAATACGTGTCGCGACAGTGATAGCTTGTCCTCCCACAGTTTAATTATGTCGCGACAGACAATCATAAATCACGACATAAAAGGGAAGTTTGCCAGCTGGGCAGTTTTTAATTTTACCCTAAATTGAATGACAGCACACAACCACAGCCTGAATTTAAGTCGCGACAAGCGCAAATAAATGAAGCAATAAAGAGCCCTCAATAATAATTGAATTGCAACTGTTGAGAAACTCCCTCCACTACCATTTCCTTCCTTGAAGTAATTACAACCTTTCATCTTCACATATTCTCTGGTTCTCAATTCTTGCAAACCCTAAACCCAAACTCTTCCTAAAAACCTTCCGATTTCTCTAAATGGCCGGAGCAGCTTCAGCTCATCCAAATGCGAGCGAAATCATGGAGGGTATGTCGAATGAAGTTCATCTGGAACCTGAAAGGGAGAACAGGCCGTCGGAACAACTAGAAGTTCAATCAGTTACCAGGAAACAGAAGAGAAAGGGAAAAGAAACGTAGCAAGAAGAAGAGGAAGACGAGTTCGTCTCAAAAGAAGCTTTCTCAGTCTAGAAAAAGCAACATCTTTGGAAAGGTTGTAGGAGAAGAGGTTTTGTAACTCATCTCACCGTTCAAGATTAATAGAGAAGAGGGTGGGGAGAATTCTGCAAACATAAAAAATCTGGGTATGCAGCAGTCGTCTGAGAATTTTACTCGATGCGAGGTTGGAAGGAAGGAGAACTCAGTTTATGTGGAGGAGTGCGGGTGCCTTATGGGCGAAGACTATTAATGAGATGTATGGAATGGAAGGACAGAAAAAATGGATCAAAATTCAAGAAGTTGATGAAAACCCTAGCAGGTATGGGAAAATTGCGAAAATTGACATACGCGAAAGGGCAGTGGAAGAGGAAAGGGAAGAAGCGAAAAATTACGGCGGGGAGATTTGTGAGAAGAAGCGAGTGTGGTTTTGCTTCCTAGCCTGTGCGGTCCTACCAAGCACGCGTATGCCTGATCAAGAGGCAAAATGTCATATATACATCTTGAAGGGATATAAGATTGATCTTGGAACGAGTTATTGAAAATTCTATAATGAGGTACCATGAAGAGCAAAAGGGTTTGATCCACTCATCGACTATACAGGTTATGCTTTAGGGCTGGGTGTGAAAGACGTGGGAAGAAGAAGAAGAATGCCTCAAAATATGCCACTCACTCGACATGGTGACGAGGCCAGAGGAATCAAAGAAAAAAGGGGTATAATAGAAAGCTGATTGAGGAGATGAAAATGAAAATGCAATACGGGAAGAAGACACCGCCGGTGCGAGCAAGAAGAAGAAAATCTAGAAAAGCATAAGAAGGAATACTTTTATGTTCTGAGGATAGAAACAGAAGATAGAAGCCCAATAGATTTCTATTATTTGTGACTCTCCCACATAAGGGAACCGGTAATTTAGAGGAGCACCGGTGGCTCGAGGAGCCCGGGAGAATAATAAAATAATGGATGCTGATTCCATCGAAAGAAAGTGGAAGAAAGGGAAGAGCAATGGAACCTCCCGTAAAGTTCGAGAAGAGTTTATGAAAAGTGCGGAGAAGTGATCGACAATGGGAAGAGGAGTGGCAGGAAAGAGAGAAGAAGCATATGAAGTTGAGATGAAGAGAAGGGATAAACAATGGGAAGAGAGAAGAGATGAGCGAGAAAGGAGGAAGCGAATGAAAAAAGAATCACGGGTAGCAAGAAGAAAAATTTAAGAGAAATGGAGGAAAGAGATCAAGATTTATTCTTTGAAGAAGTTAAAGCTAAGCCATGAATCATTCTGACAATCGAAGGTATAATCGTGATTCTGAGCTCCTCAAACTTATAAAGGACATGGATACGGTCGAAGCCAAGACTAAGGGGCTTGGATTAAGGGTTCAAGTTCTATACGTCAATGTTCGAGATTTTGAAAGAAGATGAAGACGGAGATCGAGAGCTTGATGATAAGGATGCCTCTGAAGAAAAATGCGGCTTGAAATTTGGATTGATCAACAATAATCTATCTCAAAATTTTAGAAGTCATAGTGAAATGGAGCATACAGCGAACACGTTGGGCATGCGAGGCGAATTAATCCCCGAACAAGAAAGATTGATCTCACAAATGAGCGATACTTGAACGACGAGAAAGGGAAAATGACAAAGAAAAAGAAGGCGAGATGAAATTTCAGTTCAATCTAATGCAGCCTCTTGATCTGGACCCTCAAACATTTTTGCTCCTCCCGAAGAAAAAGATGATCCTCCATTGATTTATCCTTCTTTTCCCTTCTTCCTTATTGTTGTTCTCAACTGTTGCATAACATCATGAATAAAACAAGAAAATTTGTGAAAAAGGAAATGTTTGCTTGTTTGCAGTTAGTTGTATTGTATTTTTGTTGCTTCACTTGTTGGGAGAATAACATAAGGAAATAGTTCAAAAAGGAAAATGCTGAAATATTATAATTTGAAACTAGTTGAAGTAGTTTGACTAGTAGATAGACTTGAACACAAATAGTGAATCGAGGGCATGAATAAAGAAGCTGGAATTAGGAGTATTCTGATTCTACATTTAAATTCAGTTTAGTTGCAAAACAAAAATTGGAAAATTGGTTATTGCTTATAGAACAAAATGCTTGGTTAAAATAATGTAAGTAGACAGTGAATAAGTCTGAGTCTTGAAGGAAATAATGTATTGTTAATGAAACTTATGAAACTTTTGACAGGAATTGAATATCTTACGGGGTCGGATTTAGAGTCCACAATCCTAGAACTTGTTTTGATTATTGATTGAGCGCAGGAAATCCTAGGTGAAAACAACCCAGCGAGGGAAATGATAGAGCCATCCTTGTGAGCTTTAGACCTTTTCGGCCACCTCGAAATATGCTTGACATATTCTTTGAATTCTGTTGAGCCAAATGAGCCTTATTTCTTCAATAAACAGCAATTGGCCAGAGATTCCCTTCCTTGCAATAAACTGTGATACAGAACCCAGGTATCCGGTTCTAGTTAGGAAAAGTTTAGTATAAAGGAAGAGAAAGCAGTTTGGGAATAATTTTCCCAAATTTTGACAAGAAGGGATTGAAGAAGTAAAGCCAAGTAGTAAGACAAGGAATAAGTTTTGTCTTGTGGCCTATTTCCCTTGAACAATTAAGCTCGTAGGGGTGTTTTAACACCCTACCACCCTAATGCCAAGCGGTATGGGGTGCTAGCCCAAAGTTCTCTAAGAGTAATAGAAAGCCTAAGAAGACAAACAATTGCACTATTCCAAATCTTAGAAAAATAAAAGCAAAAGAGCTAAAGAACAAAAGAATCTGCTGGAATAAAGTACATACGGAAGTAGAAATTCCATAAAAAGAATTCAAAAAGAGGAATCGGGCCTAAGATTAAGAGGAGAATCGAGAAAAGGAACAAAGAAAGAAAAAGGAGAGAAAGTTGGAGGAAACAATGTAGAGAAAAGATGGAAAGCTGGGTAATTTACAACCTAAATTCTTCCATTATCTTGATTACTAAGCCCGACATTACGAAACTTTGAAAGACCTCATTGATTTTGAAGGTTGAATTTACTATATTAGTGGAATCGATATGAAGAACAAGCATATAGGACTTTGATAAACAGTCTAAGAAAACTCTAGGAAGATTAGCAAGTGGCATAAAGATGAAAAGGATTGATGACACGCACACACCTGCATGAAACAAGACTTGTTAAATATTGTTTAAATACATTAGTTTATTAAATTTTGTAATAGAAGTACATTATACCTTGTTCTTGCATCTAAGCTGGGAAATTTGAAATAATACTTGATATCTCTCTTAATTCCAGAGCAGAAGGGTGTAATGAGAAGGCGTGGAAGAAATCGAGAAAAATGTCCTTAAAATTTCCTAAGCTTATTTGTTTGAGGACAAACAATTTCTTCTTTCTTTGGCAGGGATGAGCAAAATTTTAAGTTTAGGGAATTTGATGAGTCAAAAACTCATTAGATTTACCCCAATCCATTTTACGAGTTTATAATGGGAATAATGATGAATTATCTTTAGAAGCGATAGTGCTCAAATTCCAATTTGCGGAAAATACAGCGAAAATCAGAATTTTAGCAAAAATCATAAGAAATCGGCTGCTGACCCGAGCTGAAATCGAAAGCGGAATTTGGTCGCGACCAAGTGCGGTTTCCAGCAACTCGAGTCTTTACATCAATAATTTGGCTTTGAAGAAGAAAGCGAAGAGTGAACAAAGCGAAGTGCGTGACTGAAGAAGGAAGTTGAATAAAAGAAATGACTTGAATTCGAATTTAAAGCAATCAAAGAAGTTCATGTATCGCGACATCATTGCGATGTCGTGACACTAAGAGATAAATGATGTCGTGATGCCACCTGTGAGGTCGCGACAAGGAGGCTGACTACAAAGCCCACGAGAGCATTCTCAAGTATAGGAGAATTACATGAGACTCAAATCGAATGACGAAGGAGTGGTGAGAAGCGGACATGATGTGGCGACACAACTTGAGTCGTGACCTTCGAATAGAGTTCTTGACAAAATTCCGAAGGCGAACATGGAGGTGCGGCCGGTTCGAGCGAATAGAGACATCGAACGAGATCGGAAGATGTCGCGACGTCATGATGGTGCGACGTCGATCCACAAGGAATCATGGTGCGGCGTCCTTGATGAATCATGACATCGGTTGCATTTAGTGAAGAGGTCGCGGCGTCAGCCCGGTGGTCGCGGCGTTAAATTTTGCGTGGTAGAGGTCGCGACGTCCTTTGGTAGTCGCGACATCAGCAACAAGGAAGAAGATGCGACATCGGTCGGTGATGTGACATCGAGATCGAGATCTTTGGAGACAAAGTCAAGACAAAATAAAGAAAGCCTCGCGACATCACAAGAGCTCATCAGCATAACATTGAAGTCGCGACGTGTAGTTGAGTCGCGACATGAGAGCAATTCACAATGCGGGCGGGTGAAGTCGACGTCGGATTGGTCGCGAGGCATGAAGCGGCTCATGAGCGGAGCGACGAGTCGCGGCGTCCTCGGAGGTCGCGACATCAGAATCAAAGTTACATGACACACAAATGAGTCGCGACGTAGGCAGCGAATGGGCGGTTATTTTGAAATCCACAAATAGGTGCATCGAGTTAGGGCTTGACTTCAGGCTCTATAAATAGCATTTTGCTCTGAGAGAAAGAAAGTAGCTCTTAGCGCTCGAGCGAGAAGTTTGGGTAACTAGGCTCGTGTATTTTTAATTTTCTGTTTCTTTTTCTTTGTTTTGCATTTATTTTAGATTAGATTAGATTAGAGCAGATTTTTTTTTTATTTCGTTTGAATTTCTGGATCTGGATGTTAGTTGTTGAAGTTGAAGTTGAATGCAGAATGTTATTTTCTTCAAATTACTGCCTGGTTCATTTGAAGTCCAAACAAATTTTGAGTCGAACGTCCAGGTTTCGATTTACGATGGTTCTTTTGATCGAGGAGCTAACGTTAGTGTAATGAAGTAATTTAGAGACCCAGCTTCCATTGAAATTATGCTGCTGTTAGAACAAATCTTTCTTGTAGAATTTTATCAGAGACTTCTTAACTTCAGATTGGAATTTGCTTGCTGGTTTTGTTTATTTTTGTATCTGATCCAAATATAAGAGTCCTATACCTGAAATAGGATTGTTTCATGCTCTAATTTCCAGGAGGCCCTCTGAGTGACACAGAGAAGGCATTCCTGAGAGTATTAAACAATTTCTAAAGGAGGTATCACGAGACCCTATCTTGGGGGATCTAATGGGCTCTGCGTAAATTTTAATCGATAAATCTTCTTCTCACTTATGTAGGAATGAGTTGAATGACATCAATTAAAATGAGCGAGAGTTCGCCTTGATTCGACGGTAAGTTCAATCGTGTTAGCAAAGAGATCTAATCAAGGAAAAAGATGGTATTCGATTTTGAGGATGAGAAACCGGTATAGTGTAAACCCGTGTAGCACATGTCTTAGGAGTTAAGATTTACAGTCCATGTTTTGGGTATGAAGTATTGAAAAAGAAAAATATCCAGAACAAGGCAACTCAGATTAAAAGTAGTTATCTAATCCTCTGTCTTCGAAAGAAACAGAGAAGATTAGATAATGAAATATGTCATTAAGGAGAGATCCACATGGCATTACCATCTTCCTTGGACGGATTCTAAATCTGAGGTTCATGAAGCAAAGATTCTGGCATGCACGGGAATTGATGTTTCACAATAGTGTATTTTTCAATGATCCCTTTAAAAGCTAACCGATCAGTCCGATTCTTTAATTTTTTTTTATTTCTTTTTATTTTCAACATTATTATTTCATTTTTGTTCTTAGTTTTCATATCTTTATTCTTTCTATTTTAAAGGTTGTTAGGGATACATCATTTGCAAATCATAGTCCAAATAGTATAGAGCTTAAGTAGTCAGGGTAGTTGATAGAAAATTCTTGAGATCTCTGTGGGATCGATATCTGGACTAAAATCCATTTTATTACTTGTTCGACCTGTGCACTTGCAGAATCATGGATCAACTTTAAAAAGAAATTTATCTATTCTTAAGGAAACAGTTTTTCATCAGTATAATTGCAAAGAAATATAACAAACAAGTTTCATGGCATTATTGATGGGGATTAGATAATAGTCCTATGGTACTAATGCTATAAATTTGTGTCGATTTTTTGATCCATCACTCACACTTACATTAATGGGATGACTACCATCAACAAGTTTTTGGCGTCGTTGCCAGGGATTAGACAATAGTCCTTTGGTAATAGTGTCATAAATTTGTGTATGTTAATAGGTGTGGAGTCCAGCAAGTTGCAGGCGTCATTGCCGAGTTAGATAATAGTCCTTTGGTAATAACGTCATAAATTTGTATATGTTCTTTGGTCCATCAACAGTGTCAGTCAGATTAGATACTGCAAGGAACCTATAGTGAGTGCTACGATAGAGATTAGGATGAAAAAAAAGGACCATTTGAAAGGGCTAATCTGTGACTGGGGCATAGGGGGTGGAGACGGGCTTAGCATTCTCCATGTGTGTTCTGAGTAGAATATTAGATGCGTATTTGGATGAGTTTTGTACGGAAATAGTGCATTTAGAAAAAAAATTTCAAAATATAATGCTGGTTTCAAAAATGTGCCAAAACTAGTGCGTTTGGGAATGGGCTGGCAATGGACATCATTGTGAACGACGGCCTTTAGCAAATTTAGATAAGCGTTCTGCGCCGGCTTTATTGAATTTAAAAATTTTCAAAGTAGGCGTTAGGAGCAGCTAATTTGTGGTACATTATATTCACTGTGATTTCCTTCTCCCCCTTCCCCCGCATTTCTCCTTCATTTTCTCCTTGCTCTGCTCCCTGCTCCACCAGACGGCACCTCGGCAGCAGGGTACTTTTTGTAGGTCGATCCAGCAGCTCTCTATAAATCTCGCCAGGGTTTGTTCTGGTTCCATTGTGTTTCTGCGATTTGTCCCTAGCCAGAAGTATCTAACAAGGGCGTGTGTGCTTTACAGGGGTTTCATTTAGGATTAGAAGCTAGGGCTTGTGGGGTTATGTGGTTTTGTATGCGTTTGGGGGTATAGTGATTAGATTCCATGAGGAGACGACAAACTAGGTAAGCTATTGTTTCTCTGTTGGATTCTCAGTTCATTTTAAGTTTTGTTTGGTTTTAATTTAGGGTTTTTTAGAATTTGGTTTTGAATATGAAAAAGCTTATTGTTTATATAATTTGGGCAGATAATGGGATTAGATTCTCTGTAGTGATTAGATTATATGAAAAACACACTAGTTATTTACATCGGAGGCAAAATATTACATGATTGTACAAACAAATGTCATCAAGTAAAAAATTATTATAATTATAAAAAAAACAATATATATCGATGAATGGATGTATAAAAAAAAGAAGTAAAAGGGCATAGTGTAAAGTGCTCTTAATAAAAATACGGCAGGATTTGGATAAAATATTGAATTCAAGAAGAGATTCAATAAACGGAGAACTTTCACATTTATGTTGCGGTTTTGTTACTATCTTTTAAAATCATAGCAGTTCATTGTAGATTTTTAATTTAAAAGACTAATCCACATATCATCAAAAGTCTGTAATTTGGTCAGCTTAAAGATCTAGAAGAAATAAACAGCTACAGAATATGTATTGAAATTTATAGGTCGATCTTTAAAAGGTATATGGACTTTTCTTGCACAATTTCTTGAATCTTGTATTTTGCTCCTTTCATATGGTATATAAAAAGATAAAGTCGTTTCTATCTTATGAACTTGACCATAAGAAGATTATTATCATATAACTTCTTTTTTTTTTTTAAACTAATCACTTTAATACAATATAGTAAATTGTCTATTCCGAGACTCAAACCCCTCTTCACTCCCATGCCTTTAACGTTGAGCGCTCTAGCAATCTGAACCCAGAAAATAAAATAAAGAGGGGCATAAAAATTTGAAAGGGGGATTGTTATGCAATGGTTAAGGAATTTACCTTAAAACTAAAGTTCATTGGTTAAAAAAAACATGGATTAATATGAACCAAAAGAACTCAAACAAAATGATGTCCATTTGAGCTTAGATTGAATATCTCTAGTTAGAGTTCAAATTGAACATGAGGTGTTCCCAATTGGGCATCCAATTCTATATGTTGTTGTTATTTGTTGTTATTATTGTTATAGAAGAATGGGTCATTGACCCTTTGACTCAAATTTGGACCCACTGAGGTCATTGTATGATATTGAGCCATGTTGGTTGTGTTTTTAGGACAAATTGTATTTTGGGTAGAGCTCCCCGTACAAAGGAGACTGCCTGATTTTTCATTAAATCATGAGTCCCGGAAAGGGGGCACGATTGGGGCCATTTAATTTATAAACAAAGTATCAAGGATAATCATCTCTCATACTATTTAATTTTGTTTTACTTCATTTGAAAAACGGAGTCCAGTATATACTGTTTCCTCTATTCCCGTAATGTGTTACTACAATGGACATATAGTGAGGACTGATAATGATGTGAAATATGATGGAAACAAAGCTTCCATTGTGCCTTTGGAAATACCGATTGACTGCACGTTTGAACAATTGGGTGATATCATATTTTCAACACACTGATGACAACGGAAGTTCAACTTAGTCCCTCAAGTGTAGTATCCTCTAAAGTGTGAAATAGGTTCCAACCTCTTACAATATGAGATAGCGGATACATGCACCTAATGTTGAACATAGTTAACACAAGCGCAAATAGAAATTGAATTGTTTTGTTGAGGTCGTTAGAATACACCGGCGAGTGAATCAATCTATTGGCGTTGTAGGGAGGTGAGGGTGGCGGTGACTATGGTTGTGGGCTAGTGGCGGTCCGGTACTGAATCACGAGGAGCATATGGAGATGATGATGCTTGCACTTATGAAGAAGGTAATGATGAATCTGATGAAGATGTTGATGATGAATATGATGATGACTTACATGTTGAAGCCGATGGACATGTATCATCATTCCAGACTACAAATAAAGTTTTGGAGAATGAGTGAGGGATATTTGTCTCTGCACATGCATTATCTTGTGATGTATCGAATATCGCAGATGATGATGAGGACCGGATGGTCATTTCCTTCGGTATCACCTACCACCCAGCACCTTGTTTTGAACATGTTGAAAACATAGATATTGTTATTTCAAGTGGTTGGACTCCATGGGGGCAAGAGACAACCAGTTATGCGAGTGGTGAATTTGTAGTTGGGCAAGTTTTTAATTCTAAATCCGAATTGCAAGAGGCTACAAAGATTTACTCAATTAGAGCACATCAGGAGTTTGTTGTAGTTGCCTCCTCAAAAAAATTGCTTGTCTTAAGATATAAGAAGGCCGAAGAATGTCAATGTCAATGGAAGAATTTCACGTGCCATGGTTGTGAAAAGATACTAGCTTATTTGCTTGATCAACAAATATAAAGGCATATACTTGTGTAAATCGTGTTTAATTTGAGACCATCATCAAGCCCGGACTCAAAGTTGGTTCTTGCTCACATACGAGCCAATAATTAAGGCCTGATTCACGTTATCCTATTTGCTATTCAAGCGTCGTTATGGAGAAATGGGAATATGAAATTTCATATAAAAGGCCTTGGATGGGAAGCATAAGGCATGTAGACACTATTTGGTGGTGCCAGTCATATCTGAGATCTCCCACGTTGTTCTTGGCCATAGAACAAGCCAATCTACGGATGTTATCATTTGAGAAAGCCACCTCGCAGTGTAAACGATGAGACATTCAGTACGTCGTGCAGGCGTTCAAGCCATCTATTAAAGGGTTATGGTGTCGTCGATGCGGGTATTGATGGTACACATTTGTATGGGAAGTATAAAGGGATATTGTTGGTTGCTTTGGGATGTGACGAAAATAATAAGTTGTTCTCATTGGCATTTGCTATTACAGAAGGCGAGAATATTGATAGTTGGGGATGGTTCTTAGCATGTATCAGAAACAGAGTTATTCAATGGACGAGGATTTGTGATTTATATCGATAGACATCCGGGTATTATAGCGTATGAGCGATCCTCATCTTCGTTAAGGATGCACCATATGCCTATCACGGGATACGCATCGTCATGTACAAGCAATTTTATGACTCGCCAAAGATAAAGCTGATTGAAGAATTTGGTATGTCGCGGAAGCATTTGTTGCGTGACACACGGAAGATGAATGACATATGGCTACAATTGGGAGAATTAATCACGAGGCACTACAATAGTTAGGCGATCCCTCTTCCGTTATAGGCACTTTCACATGATGGAGGTGAAGATATGAGATAATGACCTTGATATGTCAAGGTATTTAGTGTTCTTAAAGGGCTCGCGACTTTAATCTACGCATTAGTTCGATTGACATTTTCCGCGTGCAGTTACTTTGTTGCGAAAGGGAACAAGGTCTTTCGCTAGATTGGCATCGATGAAGGCGTTCACTCCGTATGTTGATGCTTTCGATTCAAGGTCGTTAATGGTTAAATTTGGGTCGATGAAATTGTTCTTCTGATCAACTGGGGGTAATTTCACGTAAAGATCGGGGAGTGGTCGCATTCATCACTTGAACTTAAATGACAAAAATGCACATGTGGTAAGACAACGATATATGGATTCCATGGCCATATCATAGCAGCATGTCAGCATCGATGTGTTGATTTTAGGTTATTTGTTCAAGGCTACTACTACACTCGTAGTCTTACTATGACACTTGATGACTTGTTTTATCCCATGTGATGAAGATGAGTGGCCTCTTTATGATGAGATTACGGCGATGGCGGGGGGAAGGAGTGAGAAGAAGGAAGAGGCTCACGCTGCCTGCCTTACCTTACTGCTGCGTACGTGTAGATCGATGAGCTGACGAGTCGGTTGACGTCCTAAATCAACCCGTTTGCATAATGAAATGGACGAGTCCGCAATCGGCCGGTCTTGTAAGAATAGAAATCAAGTTTAGTTATAGATGTGATGTAAGACCCGAGAAATTCCAATTTCTGGAATAAGGGCAAAATCGTAATTTCAATTATAAAAATTGAAATTTCAGCTAAAAAAATCCGTAATTTATTCTCTAGATCTCAGATGATGAAAGCAGTTTCGCCATTGAATCGATCTCGAAAAATCTAGTTAACCGCGTAAAATTTTGTAATATTCAGAGACGGTCCAGTCGGCTTACGTTTCGGGCATCGCGTTTGGTCTTGATAAAACGATTTTCCACGATCTGCGACGAAAGTCACACATAACGAGTACTCATGTACCATAAGTGGTATGAGTAGAGAAATGATGGAAATGGATGGCCAAAGTAGTGCCGAATGTCAAAATTGGAGAAAGAAGGGAATTAATTGATTTAATTGGATTAAATGAGAATTAAAGGACAATGAATAGTGTTCTTCTCAAATTCAAAAAGGCCAAAACGTGAAATCAAAGGAGAGGGATGCAGTAGCTTGCAGGAAACGAAAATGGTGGTTTTTAGAGAGAAGGTCTCTAACTTCTCTAGAAATCTGGCGTAATCCGGCGGAGTCGGCAGGTCTTCGGGACAAGAAGAGGCGCTCTGCAGCGGGAGAGGGGCTACGCGTGGGTATCGGATTTGTGAGTTTTAGACAAACTCCGAGAAGTAGGGGTTTCTCTCCCTACTTGAGTTTATTCCTATTTTAAGTGTTTTGTGATGTTTGGAGTCGAATGAAGGGCCGTGAGGCCGTCGTCGATCCCAAACACTTGAGACGAGGGAGTGATATAAATTATGAAACAAAAATGGAAGCGATCGTGTATATGGAGTACGGGCTGTTTGGGTTGTGGTTTGTGTTAATTTGTGCATTAAATGTTTGCTTTGTATGTATTGGGCCGGGAATGGCCGTGGATTGTGGGTTCACTAAGTGAGCTTAGTTGAGTTCATGATTTTTAGAATGGCCTTAGGGGTTTCACTATTCCCAACTGATCTCTAGTATATTTTGGTGAAAAAAAACGTGTTTGGCCGAGGTGATTTTAAATAAAATTTTAACAAGTGTTTGATCATTGCGCCCAAGTGAGCTAATTTTGATGTATGAGTTGTATAATTACATAACATGATTGGTAATGATTTTAATTATGCGAGTATATTCATGTTGCTCTGTTGCATGTGATTAGGCTTGTATTGGAATTGGCACACATGCATTAAAATTTTAATGCACTAGAACATCCTAGGACTATAGGGTGCGTGCATGAGATTGAAATCTAGAAAATGGTTCGGAGGGTAGTCTAAAATATTAATTATCGGAGGGTAGTCCACAAACTAAAATATCAATCGTCGGAGCGGCCCAATTGATATTCATCGGAGGTAATCCCTGAGCAATTAATATATCAATCGTCGGAGCGGCCCAATTGATATATATACATCGGAGGGTTATCCATTAATAAAACAATAATTCTCATACAAGGCTTAGGCGAGTGTGTGAGAGTCGGTGAGGACTCGGGATCTGAGTTGGTCATGTAGACATTCAAGTAGGATCATGCATTTGCTTGAATGTGTGTTTGCTGGAGCATTACCTTTGCGCTTAGGTGGTGGTAGCCAGCTTAGAATGATTCTCTACTGAGCTTTAGCTTGCAGTCGTGGGACCCCTTTTATTTTGCAGTGCAGGGAAGCGTGCGAGGGGACGGCTCGTCCTAGAGATTTATTGTGAAGAAAGCCGGGATGTGGCTTTGGTGTCACGTTGTATACATGTATTAGAATGCTTTTCATTTAATATATGTTGTATAAGAGTAGTTTATTAACTCTTGAAACTATTGGATATAGTTTGGATATATATTGTGATGAGTATTGTATTATGGGCCCAAGAGGTCGTTTTACTCATGTTGGGATTATATTGGAGTATTTGGGGCAGGGTATATCACAGTCTTGCATTTGAGTAAACTCTCCGTTACAAAGGAGACTACGCGGGATTTACTACAGTGGCGTCGGGTAGCTTGAGCATCCACTTGTATTCCGCGGGTTGACGGGTAGTCAAAGGGACCCCCAGGTTTGGGGCGTCACACATGTGAAGTAAGGCAATTAGTTGTTTTGTTTGTAAATGAGGCCTCTGCTTTTATTTAGTTGTTACGTATAAGACTTATCACTAGCGTTTATTTCTTGTAAATGAGGCCCGAATATTTTGTAGTTGTCTTTATATGGACTTATTCTATTGAATGAAACATTCTTATTATGCAGGTGTGTATTGTAAATTGTCATTTGTAATTAATATTGACAACCATATTTGACAATTATTACGGATTTGTTATACTTATAGACAAAGGCGTTCGGGGGGGATTCATGATCTTGGATCAGTCGGATCACATCTGTCTTGAGTATTGTAAGGCCAGGACCATAGATCACACTTAGTAGATACAGAGCAGGTACGTAATTTGTTAATTAGCAATTACTATTAGTAGTTGTAACATGTAATTTATACATAACCACTTTTAAATTTGGTTGTTTCGTTGCTTACAGCTTCAGGAGATCCTCCGCCCTCGACAGTAAATGAGAGCCTTCATGACTATGTGGAGGATGGATATTCGGATTCAGCCATACATGATTAAGAGTTTGGATTTCTGGTACTCTCCCGTTTGGAGCCACTGTCGATTGGCCACTTATCACATCACTAGTCGAGAGATGGCGACCCGAGACACACACGTTTCATGTGCGATAGGGAGATGACGGTACGCTACGGGGCGTCGCCGGCAGCGCCGTATCCATGGCCGATCCAGCACATGTGTGTTTGATGTGGCGGCGTTGTGCGCGGAGTTTCTCGGTGTCATCCCACCCGCCGATGCTATCAGAGGAGCCACTATCTCCTTGCGGTGGTTATGTTTCCAGTTATCCACCCCGCCACCTGATGCAAATGAGGTCACATTAGAGCGTTGTGCGCGTGGGTTCATCTTAGCGCTGATCGGATCCTTCTTGTTTGCGGACAAGAAGGGTGTGCATGTTCCCATGTGCTTTCTCCCGCTACTGCGAGATTTGACGCTTACTGCGACATATAGTTGGGGTGGTGCAGTACTACTTTTTATACATACGCTGATTATCTTGGGAGCCAACTTGGATCGTGGCAGAGTGGTATTAGCGGTTTGTAATGCACTCATCTGGTATCAATAACTGGGAATGTGTGTTGTTGTGTATGGATGAATTGGGCTGCTTATGCCACTATTACTCATAATTCGACCTACTGAGGTCATTGAGACATGTTGGTCGGTTTTTTTGTACATGTTGTATTTTGGTAGACACCATCGTACAAAGGGACTGCACTTGGGTTACTAGATTAAATCATGGGTCCAGAAAAGGGACAAGATTTATATTATTTTTCCTAACAATATAAAGCTTCCAATTTTTACCCACTTTCTCATTATTTGTATTCAGCTATGGTCTTGGGAGAGACTTCACGTCGGGCGACCCGATTTTGGGGGACCACATGCAGATCTAGCACCACCACCCGCTCATGCCTTGCGATCGCAGTGTCGATGTATGGGATGGTGACCTACTGAGGCTGTCACGATGGATTACCGGCTCAGCCTCCGGTGGGACGAGGTAGGCTAGCTCTTCCTTTCGGGTGTAGGTGGAGAGTACCTTTGACACGGGTGCATAACCCATTGGGTGTACTCCTCCTATATCGAGATCAGCTAGATGCACAAACTCCTGATCAGATAATGTTTATGTAAAATTATATGGTTCTATATTAATTATATTCATATTCCTGTAAAATTTATTGATATAAAGTGTTCACATGTAGGTCTCGTAGCGGCCGTACGTGGGAGAGTTATGACCGGCTCCCATATACCTTAGGCGTCGGGAGATCACGGCGGTGATGTCATAGCTCATATGTTTCGAGATTGTTGAGTGGCATCGATCGGAGAGTCTTGCGCCGACAGGATGCATCGAGGAGATACCTCCGGCTTGCTCTTACACGAATACTTGATTGCATGCAATGGATGCACGTGGGCGACACGGTAGCGATTGGGTGGCGTATCATGCACCATACATAGCATTGTGTGGGAGAGCCCTTGGCGGTAGGATCATCGCACCCCTATGGTGGGTTTGATGGACTTTCATGATCCATACATGCAGTGGTATCGTCTTATTACACGGCGTTTTATGACACCACGACTGCATAGGGATGATATGAGGTTCCATACTATAGCCGGTAGTATGGATCTTTTGGTAAGTTAGAGTCATGTGTTTAAATATTTACCTAATTTTAATTAATAGATTATGTAATTATAATTCTTTCTTTAGTTCCTCATATTACTTATCGCCGACACATAGCCATTCGCTCTGCGTTTTGATACCCCTGTTGCTTTATCGACATACATCATATTACTTGATCGATTGTTACACGGTCGGTGAACCATCGCATTCTTGAATTTTTCGGGAGGCCCCGACATCACATAGGCCATTTATTATACCTCGATTAATAGTCCACACCATCACGTATGCAGCGGATTCGAGTGGGGGAGGAGAGGAGAGAGTTGATGTGGGGTAAATTTTCGAGATGGTGGAGTCGAGTCATAGTCCAGGACGGTGAGAGCGGTCTGGGTACACTTGGTAGGAATAATACTTTGCCGACCCTCTTATATACCCCTCACATTTGTTTTATACCCCCACACACCTGCACATCACCTTCCACACCCACTCACATTGACACATCACCTTCCCTACCAGCACATTACACATCACCTTCTATACTCCCATAGACTTACACGTCTATACCTTATCCGGTGTCAGCCAGGCAGGCGTCCATAGCGATAGATATCCCATTATCACGCCTTACCATCTCATACATTGCCCCATGTGGATGATACCATCGTTGACCTTTTACGAGTGGGGTAGACTTACCGGCTAAGCACGACCTCGTACTCGGCCACATTAATGCATCGACTACTTCATCTATCGGATACCTCGTACAAGTGACTCCCTTAGCTCAGTCTCGGACTCCATAGGACCACATTGGCGGCGGGCTATTTATTTTAGGCGATCTAAGAGAAATATAAAGAGGCGATCATCTTGTGGGACACATTGATACATATTATTTTTATATATGAAAATTTCTATAAAATAATTTAATATATTTAAATGTTTTGGTATATGCATGATTTGGTAGATACAATGTTTTGGTATATGCATGATTTGGTACATTTACAACAAAACAAAAACAACAACCAAGATGGCATAGTGGAACATAAGAATATCACCAAAGCACAAAGCTGATCTACATAGTGGGTAATTTGTGCGAGATATTCATAAATTCAATCACCATAACAATTCGAAGGAGATTAAAAATCAATTGATAGAGTGTTTCTTCATAATAAGGTGCATGTAGGAGGTAAGCTCTCCACGGGTTTCAAGCATCGAGAGTGTTTGCAGTTGCATTGTTTTTGCTTCTTTGGAGTACCATCTTTTACATCAATATTGGGTCTTGGTCGTGATCTGGGGGATTATGGATGAGCATTTAGAATTGGACAAAGTTCAAGTTTGTACAAAAAATCCTATACATAAATGCATCATATATTCAAGAGAATCAAGAGTCCGGTTCCCCCTTTAGAGCCTGTTGGACACGAGAACAGAATCCTTTGCCTAAGCCGGCGGTTGAACCCATCGGCTTAGCGACGGGCGGTTTGTTGGAATCAGACTGATGCAGGCTTAGCATACGGGACAAATTGGGCTTTTTGATCACCTGTGTCATAATAGTAGAGCTTTAAATGCTTAAAGTCCACTATTATTTTTAGTTGGGCCTCATTGGATCCCGATTTATGCATCCATATATGTGTGGATGTTGTTTATAAAGACCTTGGTTTTTTGTAGCCAGCCAGATGTGGGATTCTTATTAGTGTCTGAAAATCGAGAAAAATGCTGCATTCAAGGGTTTGAACTCCCAGGACCTTGAACTTGGGGAAAACATGGAGAGTCCACTAGGCCTTATTGGCTAATGTTAGATTAAATTAAAATATTATATATATCATTTCCTCTTGTTATGGCTAATTGCAAAATAAGCATATATATATATATATATATATATATATATATATATATATATATATATATATATATATATATATATATATATATATATATATATATATATATATCATTCATCAACTTATTATTTTATTCTAACTAATATATATATATATATATATATATATATATATATATATATATATATATATATATATATATATATATATATATATATATATATATATATTAGATTAGAATAAATAATTAATTACAATTCTTTAGGATATATTAGGTTTAAACATTAAAATTATTTCATTTATAAAATTTAAAATATTATTATAATTACACTTATATTTAATAATATCAAGTATTAAAGATAAATATTTCAAAAAACAGTATTTGCTAAAGTATTTAAAATATTTAATAATATCAAGCATTTGCTAAAGGCTTTCGTTCACAACGACGGCCATTGCCAGCTCATTCACAAACGCATAATTTGGAAACTAGGCTTAAATTTTGGATTTTTTATTCTAAAGGAACTATTCAAGTCAAAAACTCGTCTTTTTTAACAAAATAATAATAATAATAATAAAATTACTAAAAATTCAATTACCCCAAAAACATCATTCTTTTTTCTTTTATAACATCATCGTCCCAAATTGGGATACAAATTATAACGTGTTGCATGTACAAGAGTGTTGTGCCGTGTTGTGATTCTCTAGCTGTAAAACCATGCATGTACAAGAGTGTTGTGCCGTGTTGTGATTCTCTAGTTGTAAAACCATGCATGGATCACGTAAAAAACATTAAACTAATTATTAATTATTTTTTCTTCAAATAAAAACATAATTTAATTGTGAACAAAGGATTATTTTTACAAGAAAATAGTGATGTTATTTTTGTCAAAATGTGCTAAAAAATTGGATGAAGGATTAGATTTCCCAAATTCATGTTTCAAAGGGTTTTTTTTATGTTTAAATCATCATTTTTTCAATTTTCTTGAACATACATTAACAAGTTCTTCCATTAAATGATTTCAGCATGAATTACTTGAACTGAGATATCACATTTATGCTGGGTCTAAGCGCAGGGGCAAGGTGGGTAAATGTGAATAGTATCCTCTGTTTTTCTTAGCAACTAAACAGGTATGAATAAGCATGTATTAATAGAATCTGTGGATTGCAGCGTCCGAGTCAGTAATGAGCTTGGAGCTGCTCATCCACTCGTGGAAAAATTCTCAGTGTTGGTGGTGAATGCAAACAGCATAATCATAAGCTTATCTTTCAGTGCGATCGTTCTGATCTTCAAGGTTGGATTGAGTGAGATGTTCACAAGTGATGCAGAAACAAAAAATCTGAGGGAAATAGGCTCGATGAAGGCTCCAATGGCCTAGTCGTTCCCAGCTCCCAGGCCTTTGAAAATTTTAAAATTCGATAGTCGGGCGTTGTGAGCGTCGGCCTTTAAATTGCTAAAGGCCGTCGTTCTAGCGACGGCCATTTACCGACTCCCATTCGGCTTATTTAGTTTTGGCATATTTTGAAAGCCCAGAGCGTTATATTTTGGATTTTTTTTTTCTAAATGCACTATTTCCGTACAAAACTCTATTTAGATTGGCGCAAGTGTAGAGCAGAAGATATACACACCACCTCAAAGCCAGGGAAGTATCGAATTAGAGCCAAGGGTTTTTAGGGCAAAAGAGTTGTTGAGGTTGTGGATTAACTGTTGTAAGTCTACAGTGTTGTCACCAATGATGGGTATGTCATCGACATACACAAGGAGGAACATTTGTTGGCCATTTCGTGTGGCAAAAAATAGAGATGTATCAGATAGAGAACTCTGAAATCCCCATTGATGGAGAGTGGTCTTGAGGCGTTCAAACCAAGCCCTAGGGGCTTGTTTGAGACCATACAGAGCCTTGCGAAGTTTACAGACATGGTAAGGTTTTGATGGATCAATAAAACCTTTCGGTTGGTGCATAAACACTTTCTCATGAAGGTCTCCATTAAGGAAGGCGTTGTTGACGTCTATATGTTGAATGTCCCAGCCACGAGTAACTGCAATGGTGAAGATAAGACGGATGGTGGAGGGCTTGACCACCGGACTGAAAGTGTCAAAGAAATCGATGCCGGGGGTTTGTTTGAAGCCCTTGGCAACAGCTCTGGCCTTGTAGCGGTCAAGAGAGGCATCGACTATGAACTTGAGACGAAATATCCACTTGCACTGGACCAAGGTCTGATCAGGATGAGGTGGGACAAGTTCCCACGTGTTGTTGCAGATGAGAGCCGAATATTTCTGCTCCTTGGCTTGTTTCCATTATAGCATCTTCGGTAGTTGAGCAAAAACAAAATTATAGATGCTTATTTGAAAAAAAAGCTTCTCTATTAGTGGAGCAATCCTTGAGAAAATTTATTGGTGAAGAGTTATGCGTATTATTTGGCAGTAGAAATATTCTTTAGGAGCTTGTTAGTAAGCAATCTTAATTGAAGGATGGAAAATTCCATTTAACCCTCAGTAAGATAACCGTTGGAGAAGTGTTTCTAGGCCTTTTAAAGTGACTCTCGCGATCAAACACGAAAATCAATATAAAATATATTAACACCTGAGCATTCCTGAATAATCCGGTATTTCTTTTGCAAACAATCCAGTAGTGATATTATTTTTATTTTTAATTAAATATTTATTTATATTTTTAAATAAAATTTATAGTGTATGAAATGATATAGATGAATGAAGAGTATATGATGTAATTATTAAAAAAGACAAATGATAAAATTGGAATAGATTTAGAATTACTAAAACTTTAGATGGTCACTGTTGGAGCTCACACCCTTTTAGCTTTAAGCTAAATCTCAAAAAGTTGTTTTTTGAAATAAAAGATAGTTTTAGATGCTGAAAATGATCTTAGGGTTGCGAGAGAGAGCTGTCAAGATAGAGTTGGGTTCATGGTGTTCAGAGAGGGCTGTAGTTGTGTAAATGCGGGGTTTGAAGATCCCAGACTTGGCCCGGGTTTGCATAGGATGATTGGACCGGACGGGAGGTGCGTTAGGAGATGATGGGGTTGGATTGTGGAGGGTGAGGCAGAGGGAGTGGGGAACCGAAATGAGATGTACCGGGTTGAAAAGAGGTGGGGTGGAACATGGGAGTTCCAAAGGAAGAGTGCTAGATGGTGGTGTTGGACTTGATGGAGGGAGACGTGTAGCCGTGTAGGAGAGGTATTGGATGAAGAAGGTCATGAAGAGATAGGCGTGGCAGGAAGTACTGGATGGATGTGTAGGTGAGATCAAATTACTAGGGCTAGGAAAAGGAAGGAAGAGGAGAAGAAAGAGAAGTAGTAGGGGTTGCTGTGAATAGCGTGGGGTACGGAAAGTGTCTCATTGAAGGTGAGACTACGGGCTATGTATAGACGGCTACATGGGTGAAGGCATTTGTAGCCTTTGTGGCCTTTGTGGTGTGAGCTGTACCCCGGGAACGCACAAGGAGACGTGGGAAATTGTAGTTTATGGCGATTGTAGGGACGAAGGTAAGGAAAGCAGGTGCAGCCAAAAGGTTTGAGGAAGCGATAGTCGGGTAGCTGATTGTATAGAAGTTCAAAAGGAGAGTGATGATTGAGAACGGGGGTGGGGAAGACGGTTGATTAAATGAACTGCTTAAAGGAATGCATCCCACCAGAATATCATATCCATAGAGGCATGTGCGAGTAATGTAAGGCCAGTATAAGGAACAAAATATGGTAATTATGAATATATCGGTATTTTGATTTTATGGATATATCAAAAATATTGACGAATATTTTGATAAAAATATCGATATAGCAAAAATTAACAAAAATACTTTGAAATTCATGGAAATACTTTGTTGAACTATAAAAAAGACATAAATAAGCAAATATACACTTATTAAAAACAATATTCATTATAATTTATCGAGAAATTATATTACAATAGTCAATTTAAAGCCAAAAAGAAATGAAACTGATGTGTTTCAAATTTATATTATTTGATGAAGGGATCTTATCTTGATGAAGACAATATTTATAACAAGATCTTCAAAATATTAAGATAAATCACAAAGAAAAAATAATTTGAGAGTTAATATGGATGAGTTTGTAAAGAAATTTTTATAATTTTAGGGGTATTTATAGAATTTTTTGGAGTTAAAATAGTAATTGGATTATCAAAAAAGCATTGTGATTTAATTCTAACCGTTAGATTTAATTTAAGTCAAAATAACCGATATTTACATATATTTTACCGATATTTATTGATATATCTCCGATATTTACCGATATTTATCGATATTTACCGATATATCTCCGATATTTATCAATATTTTTTCATAAATTCCAGCACATGCTGTAGCGTGAGATAAAAGTCACCGAAATTTACATGAAATTCGGAATTTGTGATATTTAGCGATTTACCAATTTCACGATTTTTCCTCAATGGGTGTCGGTTGTGCCAACCGTTAACTAATTTTTCGGCGATATTTCGACCGAAAAAACTGATTTTTTTTGTCCCTGACCAGTATTAACAATATTCTGATGTTTTCTTCCAAACTTGCCCTGTTGGTGATGTGTATAGGGACAAGAATGGCGAAGTTCAATGCCAAATTAAATGGTCGTAATAATGTGGTTAGTTTTCTGTATTCGCCCCTCGAGTCTGATTGAAGCACTTAGGCCCTGTTTAGTAGGTAGAAAATTTTATGTTTTCTTTATTCAAACTTTTTAAGCAAGGGAAAGCGCGTTTGATTACGAAAATCGAGCCAAAAGCAAATTTTGAAAGCAAAGAAAATGGAGTGTATTTTCAGCTTTTATATATGAATGCAGCAATTAAAGAAGTTGTTTTCCTTGTTTTCGAATTAAATCGAAAACATGGGATTTAGTCGATTGGGATAAAATGAAAACACGGGATAAAACAAAAAAGTGTAAAGCAAATTATAAGTGAAAAAAAAAGTGTAAAGCAAAGCATGTTTCGTTGTTTTTCGATTAACTTTATTTTAAGAAAATGATTTTACAAAGCGGATTTTAACACATTAACTCATTTTATTGAGTCGATCTGAAACGTATTTTACGAAAATGAAAGCCCAAATATTAAAATACGTGGAAATTTTTAAATAATCTGAATTTTGGATAGAGTTAGAAAATTTTAAGTGAGCCATAGTATTAACCTTGCGGGAGAATTTTTTGTACATTTAATAAAAGTGTATCACAATAGAGGGAACCTCAGATTTGAGACATAAAGGAAAGATCCATACAAATCTCGTATAGTCATCAACAAAGGAAATATAGTAGCAGTAGCCATCTTCGTGAAATAAAAGAGGAGGGACCCATACATCAGTGTGGATCGATTGAAGCTGTTGTGAAGTCTTTGAGTGAAGAAGTGGGAAAATTGAACTGATGCAACTTCCCAAGCTTGCAGGCGTCACAAAATATAGTAGTAGATGACAATACTGAGATGTTCATGTCTTGTAATGAGGATTCCCAAGACGGTTGTGCCATAGATAAAATAGTTGATTACTTTTAATGCTGTGAGTTTTAGACTGAAATAATTTGTTTAAAAAAAAAATTTATTAAATTAGTTTGGAAATCAAAATAATTATCAAAGTAGTACGTAATATTATTGTTATGGATAACGACAATTTGATTTATAGAGTGCTCAAATCACATTGGTATGAATGACGACGGTGGATTTATAGAATTGTGAATACCACTATTAAATGACTACGGTAATTGGTTGTAAATGCTGTGGATAAGCGTAGGTGAGCTTTCAAATTCGCACCTGTAGCGGCAGTGGGTATAAAATTTACGTGTACATCTGTCTCGATTGTTTACCATTTCAACTTGGCCTTTTTCAAAATTTCCGCACACTCGCCAAGGGGAAAGCTACAAATCATCTCCGATCGTTTCAGCCATGGCAAGTGCATTCTTCCCTTCTGGTCTTTGTGTTCTTGCTGTTGACGACGATCGAGCTTTTCTCAAGACTCTTGAGAAAATGCTCAAGAAATGTTCCTACGAGGTTAGATTGGTTATCTTTTTCTAGGGTTTCTTGATCGAAAAAGTTGGATTGCTCAGAATATGTTGTAAACGAGAGAAGAGAAGAGATGTTACATTGAAATTGATTATAAGTTATTGGAGACACAAAAACATTCAGGCATAAAGACTGCTTAATTTCGGGCATCAACAAATCCCTGTTTCTGTTCAGGTCTGACATGGCCTGGATGGATGCAGGGGATTCAAGTTATTGGGTTAAATGATTGAAGCTGTTTGTGCAAGATTTGCAAACCATACTTTCTTGGAACTTTTGATCTTAGAAAATCTGATTACGTAATATGCGATATTTTTTTCTCCATGTTGTTATTTAGCAAGAGATGCTTTGAACACGCTTTGGGGAGAGAAAAGACGATTTTGATATTGTGATTACTGATGTTGACGGCTTCCAACTCCTGGAACATGTCAGAATTGTTTATATACCTAATTATCAAAATAATAAATATGGATATATCGGTAATTAGATTTTACGGATATATAAAAATATCGATAAATATGATAGATATTTAACAAAAATATCGGAAAAGATAAAATTATATAAAATTTATAAACTCTTAAAATTTTTTTAAATGACAAAAATAAATAAAATACATATATTAGAGTTGGTAATAATATTAAATGAGATATATCAACTAGATAATGTAACATAGATAATAAAAAATCAAAATATTAGATATTATAATATTAAAAAGTATATCAACTAAATAATATGATAATAGAAATTTAATTATATTACTTTTATATTTATTGATGAAGTATTTATTAACAAATAAATTATTTTATTTTTAACTTCATTTATTTTAGTTAGAAACATATTTAATCAAATTTAAAATAAGAAATATATTATTTTATTATTTATACAAAATATTTTATATAAATGTTGATTTCTAAATTTGATAGTTGTGATGTGAATATTATTACATTGATATTATTATAATTAAAAATTATCTTAATATTTTATATTATCAGTATTTAATTTTCAAATTTTGAAAATATGAAGAAAGGATTCTTGAAAAATAAAATGAAGTGATAATGTAAAAATAATGTGAATAATAGAAGAGCATATAAGTTTTATTTGCACCTTATATAATGAGAAGCTTGTTGGCTTGGTGGAGAAGGATGGCAAACTCCCCAGTTTTGGCCCAGGTTTGCAACGGGAGACCAACAGAATTTTGATGTTTTTTGGCCCAAAAAAAGTAGCCGAAATATCGGCGACGGCGAATTCGCCGAAATTTTGGGAAAAATCGGTGAAAAACCAATAAATCGCTGATATTTCGGCGATTTCACCGAAATCTGCCCGAAAATTGATCAAATTGATTATCGGTGGAGGATATCGTGTCGACCTCCACCGATAACCGAAATATCGGCGATATTTCGCCAATATTTCTCGAAATTTTGTTCTCTGCATATACCTTAGTTTTTGTAATTTCTAAAAACAATTGCTATGTAACTGCACAGTGATGTCTATTGATGGGGAAGTAGATAGAGTGATGAAAGGCGTTCAACATGGAGCTTGCGATTACCTTCTCAAGACCAGGGACAAAAAAATCGGTTTCGGGCGGCATCGGAAAAAAAAAACAAAAGAAAAATCGATCAAAGGAAAAATCGAGGAAAAATCGGTAAAATCGCCGATTTTTTGCTGAAAAATCGGAAAATACATATTTTTCCACCGAAAAATCGTAACTGTGGAGCAAGCGCACTTGTGCTGGAATTTCTGAAAAAATATCGATAAAATATTTGTAAATATTGGTAATGACTATTTTGATTCCAAAAAATTCTATAAATACCCATAAAATCATACAATATCTTTACAAACTCATCTATACATATCCAAGCTCCATTTAACTCTCAAATTATTTTTTCTTTGTGATTTATCTCGATATTTTGAAGATTTTATTATAGATATTATCTTCAAGTGAAGATGAGATCCTTCGTCAAATAATGTAATGGAAGCCGCATCGATCTTAAATTTTGGGTTTCGTCAAATGAATTTATCATAATCCCTGTGTAATGTAATTTCGCCGATAGAATTATAATGAATATTGTTTTAAATAAGTGTATATTCTTATTTATGTCTTTTTTTATAGTTCAATAAAGCGTTTACATGAATTTAGTATTTTTATTAATTTTCGTTTGCCGATATTTTTGTCGAAATATCATGTAGATATTCTGCGTATTTAAGTATGTCAGTAAAATCCAGTGGAATATATCAGTAATTCATAGATATTTTGTTCGCTGGCGAGCCCTATTTGAATGGAAGAGCTTCAGAGTATATGGCAGCATGTCATAAGGAAGAAAATACAAAAGGGAGAAAACATTCAGGTGATGATAAGTGGATCAGATGATGATGGTCAACAACAAAATGCAGGTGAGACGATTGCAACTAGGAAACGAAAATATATGGAAGAGCCAGAATCAGTAGATGAATCAATAACAATAAAGAAAGCCACAACCCAGCTCGGCTTTGATAGTAAGTTTTGAATTTCCTATTTCACTAGTTTGTTTCAATTCAGATCATCGACCTTTCAAAATTCTTTATTGATTCTGTTTGAGATGGTTGACTCTCAAGGGATCTTTTCTGACAAATTTTATCATTTTTGCAGAGGTACCGATCCAACCTGAGTAAGTTGCGGAAGGAGAATGAAGTACAAACCTTTGAAGGGATGAAGCAGCTAGATTTTTCCCATTCTGCTGGAAGTTTTGGCTTTCAAACATCAACTCTGATGCACCCAAAAGATGCATCTAACTGCGATCCTGAACACAGAGACAACAATATGCTTCCCAATGGAGTTGATCCCCAATCTTCTTCTACTCATACTGTTGGTTTGGGAAATCAAGTTGCAGAGAAAGATAAGAAGGCCACACCTTCAGCTGATACTTCTCAAACCATTCTTTCCCATCCTTTTAACTACCAGACATGGAATGAAATCCCAATGGAGCAATTCAAGCAGCCACCAAATCAAGATCCTGAGCAGTATGCGATGCTAGATGATGACTTTAGCCATACATTGCAGTCTGCTTCAGAGAATCTTATCCAAGTTGATCCCCAATGTTCTGCTTATACTGTTGGTCTGGGAACTTCAGTTGCGGAAAAAGATAAGCCCAACGCTGTCATGATCACACCTTTGTGCTCGGAATCCAGAAGTGGCCATGGCCAGACTGTAAATCCAGAGATGTCAGATATCAATGTGAATTACTTGAATGACTGCGAACCCACACAACAAAACTTATTTACAGTAGGCGATTCCTTCTTCGGGTCTCTAGTTGGATGTGCTTCTATCGAGACTATTGGCTTTCAAACCTCAATTCTGATGCAAGGTCACGTAGCAGCAATCCTGAACACAGAGACAACAATATGCTTCTCGTAGTTGATCCCCAATGTTCTGCTCATACTGGTTGTTTGAAACTCAAGTTGCAGAAAGATAAAGGCCGACTCTGTCATGATCACACCGTTGTGGTCACAATCCAGAAGTGATATGGCCAGACTGTAAATCCCATAATGATCTCAGATACCATCTCAGCTTCAAAGTTGCCATGCAAAATCAAATGGTCAATGTAAATTCATGAATGACTGTGAACCTGCTCGACAAAACTTATTTGCAGTAGGCGATTCCCTCTTGGGGTCTCTAGTTGGATGTGCTTCTACCGAGACTATTGGGGTCCTGCACGTGGGCCTTTTTGACTACAGCGATGCAGAACTTTTAGCTGAGCCTGAGGGGACATACTACTGTGACGACTTGGGGTTTGAATGGGATTTGCTACGAGAACTTTTGGCTGAACCTGAGGAGATTTGCGGCGATTCTCATATGAAACCTGCTGTACCAAATCATTGAATTCATTTTTAACCTAAGTTCACACTCAACTTATGGAATTTGAGTTGTACCATTAATGAGTTCTAAGTAACCTGTTATATCATTAATGGGTGTTTGATGCTCCAACTGAAGTGTTGTTCTTTGCTGATTCTCTGTGAGACCTATTGTACTAATCATTGAATTCATTTTTTAACCTAAGTTTACCTCAACTCTTATAGATTGAGTTGTCCCATTCATGAGTTGTATGAAACCTTTTGTACCATTAATGGGTGTTTGATGCTGCCACTGAAGTGTTGTTATTTGCTGATTCTCTGCGAAACCTGTTGTACTGTCAACTTATTGATTGAGTTGTAAAAGAATTAAAAATAAATAAAACTAAAAGAAGTTCCATTTTGTTTTTCAAACTTCAAATAAAACTAGAGAAAAACGTGACTTATTATAAGCACTGCAAATGCAAATTCCGCTCCTATTATGCCTCAAAAACTCGGATCAATCCTTGCTAATAATATTATGAAAAAGCAACTCATTGCATCTTGAATAATTCCATTGCTGTCGAAAACTAATTCTGAGTGTTGAAAGCTTGCTGTTTTTCTTGTTGCCTCTTTTTCTCATACCAGTCTCTATTCTTTCATCCTCTTTTACCTTCTGATGTGCCTCTAGTGCAGATCTTTGTAGGGCCTATGTGATTAGGTTTTCAAACTTCAATTCATAGTTAAACGAATAGTAAATCGTACTATGCATTGAAGCTTTTCTTTTTTTGCCTTTTTTTTCTTTTTATTTTCTTTCGAAACTTACACTACAAGGAAGTGAGCTTTTAGTTGAGGTCACTGACCCCAACCAAAAATAAGACCAAGTGCAACCATATGATATAGATGTGAAGAAAATGGGCTGCACCAGCGCGGGCTACAGGGCATAACTAAAAGTTATAGTTACAATTTTAGTCTTGACCCCTACTAAAGGTGGTTCGTTTATGGATGGAGGCATTTATAGGCCTCAACCAAAGAGATGACTATGGATGGGTTATTTTTTGGCCGCAACTAAAAGAGTGGCTATGGATGGGGGCATTTTGGTCAGAATCAAAAGGTGGCTTTCTGATGGGGTTATTTTCAGCCGCAACTAAAAGAGCTGGCTACGGATTGGTACTTTTGGTCGCAACTGCGCGGTGGCTGGATGGGGTTATTTTTCGTCTAACCAAAAGAGTTGGCTATGGATGGGCATTTTGGTCGCAGAACTAAAAGGGTTGCTTGATTTGTTATTTTCAAACGCGAACTAAAAGAGCGGTTATGGATGGGGCATTTTTCGTCGCAACTAAAGGGCGGCTTGACTGTGGTTATTTTTGACGCAACTAAAAGACGGGCAAAACCAAAAGGATGGTTATGGACGTGGGCAATTTTAGACGCAACTAAAAGGATGGCTATAGATGGGTTATTTTGTGGCTGCACCAAATGGTGATTATGGATAGGACTTTTCGTCATGAACTCGAAAGAGTTATCTATGGATGACATCGTTTCCTTGGCCGCAACTATAAGAGGATATTTGACTGATGATAAAACAGATTGGATTTATTGAGAACACTGTTTTATTTTAAAATTAATTTAAGCTGGATCGACCCATGACTGACAAGGAAACGGTGAGATAGCATTGAAAACAAAGTATTCGACCAAAATATCTAGATTTACAAAATATCCGAAAAACTACATCAACAAAAAATGAATAGCATTGATAACAAAGTATTCAAGCTCTTGGCAGTGTAATATTGTTTTTAGCTCAAGAGCTACACCTAAGCTTGAGACTGTCGTATGATGTTGTATTCAAATAAACCAAATAGTGCCAACAAGAAGAGGATTCAATGCATCCATTTACATTGAATGTTGCAAGAGTGAAACCAAAATCGCCCTATCTTTTCTCTTCTCAATCTCGCATACGTCAAACCAAAACTAATTTAGAGTAAATAAAAAATTCAATAGAAACAATTAACTGGATATATACTCGGCAATGCACGATACCCCAAAATTTAGAAAAAGGCACGTTGGAAAAGTATTGATCAAATTCATGGAATGGGATATTGGACTATATGGAATACAAGTCTAAGGAAAAAGCTTCAATGAGTTTTTGAAAATTGATGTCATATTATCATTATACGCAAGAATGTGATTGATGATAAGATATATCTTGTAACATCATTGAAACTTTCCTCTATTTCTGAGCATGCGGAAAGTGAAAGTAACAAATTTTCTTCGTTCAATCTCGCTCTCTCATCAAAACGTTCACTTCAAGAACTGAACTCGCGAAAGGCTACCACCATGTCGGCGCATTGAGGACAACCCAGTATCTCTACTTTTGGCTGTGCTTAGTGATTAAAAAGTTTTTAATTAAATTTTGGATAAAACTTATTAAACAAAAGGCTAAATGCTTTTAAGAATGTAATATTATGGAATATATACTACGGGCGTGAGATTGTCGTTGTATTTGACTGTGTCCCCTGCTTTCATCTCCAATGTGTCCTCAGACAACTAAGCTCCTACAATACTAAAACTAATGGATGACAACCAACTCTCAAGAAAGAAAAAATCTACATGAAGAGGGGCAATTGATACCAGATGCCATAATGAGAATCTAGATGTAAAGGAAAAATTACCAGGTAGGCTATCCAATCAATGAGACCTAGCTCACGGGGTTACCAACAAGCTTTATTCCAAACCTACATAATAGGAAAGACGCTTTCTTTACTAAGAAAATTCTTGTGGTATAATACAAACAAAAAACAAAGTATCTATATTCTATGCATACTCAACTCCCTTCACAACATTGGCTTTATTGGTCATGGGTGTCTTTGCATCATATTCCGTGATTTGTTGCATCAGATTCTCGTATTTGTTGCATGTGTTGTTGCATTATCTCCATTTGTTGTTGCCTGTAGTTGTTCTTGTTGTTGTCAGAAATGTCCTTGTTGTTGCATTTGCTCATCACGTTCTTTTGTGGTTTCCCTTTAGCTTTGATGCAAGGGCTGCATTTGTCTTTTTTGTTACACAAAATAATGGATAAGAGTTGCACTAAATCCCAAACTACGCATTACCGATCACGCCTCCTGCCCAATACTGCAGGTATATGTCGTCTACTAACAATGGAGTGGATGACAGAAGACTCCCCATTTGTGATTGTGCTTGAGCAACCATAATCTCCTCAAATTGGGCCTAAATGATGTTAAGAAGATTCGCCTAGATTAATATATAAATGCATATGATTTTTCTTATTAAAAACAAAAGCGTATACTTACTATAACTTCATGGATGCATCATCAATAGGTGTTCCATCCTCCGTGTGTGTGTGGGAGCTTGAACATTTCTTATTATGTTAGGCTTTGTGTCATCCCCTAACCTGTCTTTCTATGTTAAGAAAAATAAATAATTTTATTAATCATTGTACCAATAAACTTTACTACAAGTAATAACAAATTATTAAAAATGATTAACTAACTTGCTCAAACGAATCGGTTAAAAAAAAAAAAAAAGCTCTTAGACCCGTACGATGATGAATCTTCGCTTAACTCTATTTTCCTTTGTTTCTTTCGACATGTCGTATTTGATACGGGGTTGTTCTGAGAAAATAAGAAATTAGTAAGTACAACTATAAACACATCATCGTGAGTCTTACGAAGCCGCCTCTAACTCCGCACTGTACAAGCCATTTCCACCACTATCGATACTAATAGGGGCTTATATCTCAACCTTTCCTCATCCTCGTAGGCCAAGGGTCATAGAAGGTAGCTTTCATTTGTTTCGATAGCTTTTCTATATTTACCCGAGGCCAAGGACAAAGCAAAATCTTTCTGACCCTCCACTATATCAAACTTCCAAATTATTTAAGAGTTAATCGAAAAGACTTGATAATAATGATATTTCATTCCATAAGAATATTAAAGAAAACATACCAAAACAAGGGCTCCATATCTTTTCCCTTCGTTTCAATCGGGAACATGACCAACCAATAACTTGAGGGTACATTGTGTAGATTGGCGCATGTTGGGTCCCTAAGCAGTCATTAAACGACGCCATTTCCATCTACCAAATGCCCATATTCATTGAATGAGACTTTCACCCTCTCCCTTGGTCTTAATCCTAATAAACCAATATTTCGTGTTGGGCCACGTGTCCTCTTTAGTGTACATTCAATAATATATCCCGCAACAAAGAAGATAACTTACACGTTTTTCAAACCACTTTATAAATTCCTTATTATGAATCAAATCTATATCTCGAGCAGATATACGAGGCATAGATTTGATGGTTTGTTTATGCTCCCTAAGAATCAAAGAAACATTGATTTGTGTTCAAGGTGCGCTTTACTCTAAAATTCAAATAAATAAATATCTTACTCAATAAAGGGAATGACATCTTCATTAAATTTTGTTAGCACATATAAATGTGCTTGTGCCCACTCTGGGACTAAGTTCACGAAAAGTAGATTTCTCCCAATGCACGCCCAACGTATTTAAAAATAATCAACTCTCATCCTTCTTATGTTTTTAAATCAACTTAGATTCTATCAGCCAACCATTGTACTTATTTCCACATCATTCAAGTATCTTGAATAAATGTAACATTCCTCCGCTAGATACCCTTCGCAATACAACCTTCCTGGATATGCCTTATCACAAGACATATGACTTTAAAGTTCGAGGTAATTATTATACACCAGATCAACACATATGTTAATGGTTTGAAAATAATATCAACCAATATTACATCAAAAAAATGGAATCATAGTAATAATTGCTCAATTGGTACATCCAACGATATTGCACAGGTCCAGCAATCTTTGCCTCACTTGCTAGATGCACAGGTAAATACATCATAATGTCAAAGAATGATGGAGGAAATATTCGCTCTAGTTTGCATAGATTAACAACATCATTCTCTAGCTTTTGTAATTGATATGTCGTTAACACCTTAGAGCACAATTGTTTGAAAAAATTGCATAGCCCAATGATAGCTTCTATTATTACCTTATGCACCCATGAATTGGCAGCGTGAGAAGTTGCTGGTGATCGAACATGACAACTGCGTGACTTTAGCCCATATACCTTCTTTTCATTGAGTTGTACACATCGAGATATATTTGAAGAATAACCATCAAAAACTTTTATCAATTTTAAAATCTTGCAAATTTCTTTTTTCATCCTACAATAAAGGCATGTAGTGGTAAAATAAATTTGTTCCCATTTCTATTTAAAGTGCTGTTTCTTAATGCCCATAGCTTGTAAATCTAGACAACTATTTAGGGTTGTCCTGGTTTTTCCTTCAATGTTCAACAATGTCTCAATTATACTATCATACTCTTCTCTCAATATGCATTACGGCCTAAATTATGATGATGTAAAGGAGCGTTTGAATATGGTAATTGAAAGAACTTTTCTTCCACCCACGGAGTGTGTAACATTCTCCGTTTTCTTTTTAGTGACCTTCCCAAAATAATTGTCTGCTATTCTAATTGTTTCAACACATCAACCCCGATAATCGTATCATGCTTAATCTAGTTCCTGTCAATAAAGGACTCCTTATCATGTCTAAATCGACATTAGTTGGAAGAAATCGACGATGACCCATGTAAGAGAACTTCTTACTATGTTGTAATTGATAAGAGCAAGTTTATTTATTACAACAAGGATAAGCAAACCGTCCCTTAGTACTCAATCCTGAGATCGCGATATGCAGAAGTCACCAATTGTCCACAATAAGGTCGCATGCATGCAAAATCTTGTTTACTTGCAAATATTGCGAGTAACCCATGCTCCCATAGTTCTTGTAACTCATCTATTAAGGGTTGTAAGTACACATCAATGTCCTTTCCAGGAGCGGTCGGGCCAGGGATAAGCAATGATAACATGAAAAATTATTGCTTCATACACCTCTAAGGTGGTAAGTTATATGGGATAAGAATAATTGGCCAGGTGCTATAGGCAATAGACATGCTACTAAATGGATTGAAACCATCACCATTTCTACTTAGCCCGACACATGCTCCAATGCAAATGTAGGATGTAAAGAATCAAATGTTTTCCAAGACAAGGAGTCTACTGGATGTCTCATCAAGTCATTAGTAGCGCGACCTTGTGCATACCACGTCATGTAGGAAGCTGTATTTGATGACATAAACAATCTTTGAAGTCTTGGTATTAGAGGAAAGTGTCGCAAAACCTTAGCATAAATTTTCTTACCCTTTGAACATGTTCTTAAACCATCTGTAGAGTTATACTCAACATTTTTCCATCTAGAGTACCACACAATGTTACATTTGCTCGACATTTGCATTCTCCTTGTAACAAACATGCAATTTTGTGGGCAGACCATCTTTTTGTAATCGTCTAAGATCACAAAGAATTTTCTTTAATTACAGCCACTGCTTGAAAATATCACCCTCAAAGTGCCTCCTTCAATACCCTAAATAACATTGTGAATGATTTGTCACTTCTCCCATCCATTAAGGCACTTCATGTGAATCAAACTTATGATAAATTCTAACTGTGGAATTTAGTACAACCAGGATATAATTCCTTTTCAGATCCTCTAAAGTTGTAAACTTTTTCTTCATCATTCTGCTCTTCAGACTAATATGAACATGTGGAATTTCATTTTCTTTTGACATATTAGTAGTATTTAAGTATCCCAAATGCATCATTATGGTCAATCCATTCATATCGCCATAAGGTTCATCTTCAAAGTCATCATTATTTGTTGACTCTTCAAACTCATATTCACCATGCATCGATCGTGACATAGTTTCTGTTTTGCAAATGCTCTTTGCGATAACTCCGTCTATTATGTATTAGACAATTGTTGTGCCAAACGAAACACGCGGACAAGGTAGTTTGTCACTTTGAGGTGCGTTGTTAAAGGCAAATTCCAAGAACTCTAAGACCCCATTATCGTATTCCAAGCTCACCGTTGACTTTGCATCCATGACTTGTCTATTGGCATTTCTGCAATTTTTCTTTTAACTACATGAAAACAATTTAAGCATGTCACCACGATGCATGATATGTACATTGTAAACATTTCCCAATATGTTAATTCAGGTGGTGTCTTATCTCATATAAGAATACATAATCCCAATGAGTTCGAATTTCTTAATATGTTTCATTTCATTTTAAGAAAATTCACAGCATTTCCATAGTTCCCTATGCTCAAATGGGCAAGGCATATTAATTGTCCTTTGTCTAAATATGCACCCAGAGAACAAAAGGACACTCAAAATCTCTTAAAATGAATCAAACATAAGAGAATAACTCATAGGAATTATGTTCTCTTATAATCGTCTGACGGACAATTCATATTATTTGTAGGCAAACAATTCATTACATACTAGACAAATAGAGAAGTTGTCAACTTGAGATAAGTTCATTGATAAAACCAATTCACTCTTTGACAACTTCAATGTCTTTAATATGCAACAACATAAATTTTTGCCTCCCAATGATACTTGAACGGGAAGTCTAAGGTTGACAAGTCTATGTTCTCTAATTGTATTACTTGTTTGAATCAATTGATTCTATTACTTAAGTTAATTTGGATTTGTAGTAAGGGAGACACTCAAAAATAGGGTGCACAAAGAAATGAACATAGTAATCAGTTATCAACTTTAGGTCTAATCAGAGGTAAGGAACAAATTTGATTCTCTCAAACGACCTAACAAATACAAATATCCCAAAAATATAGTAATCACAAATAATAATAAATCTATGGACAATAGAAGCACAACAAGGGAATCCAAGACAATAACATATTTCAAATCAAATAGTTTTAAATATAACTTTAAGTTAATTTTTGAAGTACAAAAGCTACCTTAGAAGTATGATATTGGCTCGCTACATCAATCGGAATGGTGAATTTTTGTCCAAGTATTTTAGCTATAGCCGGGCTTAACTTCTTTAAACGGCCCAACCAAGAATTCGGCCCCAAAACTCTATGACTGATTATGGGTTACTTAAATTACAAACCCAAGGTAGTTATTTGGGTTGGGCTTCCACGGTTTTTAGAGACTTTGCCCGACAAAATGGGCCTAATGTATGAACAGAATATGTGCTAGAGACTGATTGACAGAAATAAAATAGCCCAACTAAAAAGGAAAAAAAGATAGAGATAAAAGTTAAAATATTATATGAAGTAAAATATTATATGAATGTTATAATGAAAGAAGCAAGCTTGGTGTTGATTGTGATGGTACGCATCACATCATTATGAAAGGTTAGAAATAATATCATATTTGCAACACAGCAAACCACAATGTCATCACCTTTTCATCATTTGCAATAATAGCTTCTTCACAAAACACATCGTTTATGTAACCGGTAGCAAAACAAAAATAAGAAAAAAATTGATTTTATTATTTAAGGAATTCCAATAACCTGCTGATAGCATAGCCCCACAAAAGTGTAACATCTCCAGATTAATAAATTTGATGTCAACATAGCTAGAGCCAAGCAGGTTAAGTAATAAATGAACAATATTATTCTTGCTAAGTACATCTACAGCCACCTGAACAATATTATTCCAATAATTTATTTTGGGCCAGATTCAACATCCTCCCTAGATGCCTCAAGCCTTTACAAAATAAAACACCATCGAAAATTAACCTTCAATGCAATAATGTAAAATCTACAATTAAATTTACTCATGCAAATTATATGTATTATGCACTTAGGCAAATTAACATCTCAACACTGCAATAACAATCAATTATGCGCTTTTCATTCACACATGCAGCACTTTCTAAGTTTCACACAGAAGAGTTGTGAAGGACATCATAAAAGTTTCAAAGAACAGTAAATATTTCCAATAAAATGCAAAGATTAATATATTCAACCGTAAATCCAACCAGAGAGTAAAATTGATCGCAAAGAGGAAACACAAGAAGAAACTAGAAAATGCGGCATGAATGTATTCAAACTGTAAATCCAAATCATTGGACAAGGGCGAGGAAACACAAAAGAAACTAAAAAAAAAAAAAAAACAAGAGTAACGTACTACAATATCTCGATGACTCCGGCTTATCATATTTAAGCCATAAAATTATAAAATCTTGAAATAAATCAAATACAAAAATACAACATCTAATCGACAAAGAGGAAGAAAATGAACCAAACCAGATTTCCGGATTCTCTAATCGCAACTCGATCCCCAAGCCTTGGGTGAAATATAGGTCGCGGGCCCCACGCTGCCTCAAGCATCGTATATACTAATCGGGCCAGCTGAGCGCGTTAGAGGATGAACAAGAGAGGACAAAGGAGATGAGAGGATGAGAGGCAAAGCTGAGCAAGTCTTAGCCTTGACATGGCTGCATAAACAAGAACAATAAGAAAGAGGAAGAACAAGAAGATTCTAGAACAAGCCTGAAACCCTAGCCTTCAACATAGATCTGGAGATGTGATTGCGCGGAAGAAAGAAAGAGAGAGAGAGCTACAGCTGAAGGAAGAACTGTGTTTGAGATCTTGAGCAAGAGGGGTTTGGGTTAGGATTTAACCATGGTTGAGTGTTCCTAGTGCCAAGAAGTTTTTAGTTGAGTGTTCCCCGTATGGGATCCATTGGTGACTTCACCAAATGTTAAGGGCACTGCATTCAAGTTCCTTCAAATCTCAATTCCGAACACTCAACCAAACTCAAAGGCCCTAGGGTCAGGGGAAAAATCCATCTTCCGTCCCATGTAGCGGGCAAAGGAAGTCAATGACCTGCACCACCGCTTAGTGGCATTGGGCCAGCGGCCCCTGACCGTACCTCGAGATTCGATCAAGTGGATCCACATTCTAACTCACCCGACCTTTTGACTTTTCTTCTTCTTTTCATTTCATTTTCTATTTTTATTTTATTCTTTCTTTGTTGGGGCTCAATGGCAATCCTCTTTGATTGGGTGTCCCATCACTTAGGATGGTTAGAATCCTCCCGGTTCATTTCACCTTCGGGAGTCGGGTCTCGACACTCCATGCATACCCTCGAAGGTTAGTAGTGTGTGAATGTGGATGCCAGGATCATCGAGAAATAGTTTCTTGACTACCCGGGATTGGTTCACTAAACCTTCCACCTATTCAACTTAATTAATGAAAGCATACCGAGCATCCAATGCTGTAATGATCCAATCATCCATGCTCAAAAGCGAATTCACCAAAAAATGATCCTCGACTTTCAACATGGCACACATACACGCAATTACTACATATACGAATACCCAACATGCAAACAAATTCAACACATGACTCGCTGAAAATAAATGGAAAAAGTAAATCAAACCCATCGACACACAATTATGCTGAACAAAACAAAAAAAACACTACACAAACACTAAAAACAAAACATAACTAAACAAAACAAAACCATCGCACACCACCCAAACAAAATATCCAAAGTGTCCCCACCGGCAATAAACAAAAAGTAGAGGTAAAGGACTCCCCTCGTACACGCGTGGCGGGGAAGGGTAAGTGTGGAAGGCAAGGAGTCAAGGACCGGCCCGCAAGTGACTCGCTGCGAAGAATGATGGCCTGATTGGCCGTGGATAAAGGCATACGCACGAGGGCCTCCATATCCTCGTGTGTGTGTGATGAGGACTCTGCTTCCCGGTCTCATCCTGCACGCATCAAGCGCTCCGTAAGTGAGAGCACCGGATCCTCGTGTGATCGGAGACTGACCGGAGGAGCCGCCCCGAGGCCGGGCCGTGGATGGTGGCTGGGTGGGCGGACGAGGATCGGCCACCGTCTCTCCTCGATCGCCAGTGAAGCCATAATGAGCCCGACATTCAAGCTCGCCCACGCCCGAGGGCTCATGACTAATCATATACCTCAGTCGGGACACCAGTGTGTCCTTGGCCATGTGATACGGTTAATGGGGCGAGCTGTGCCCTTTATCATTGCCGAGGGCACTCTGCCTGTTTGCACAAGCCGAATATAAGGAAGGGATGCCCCAAATTCATCTTGGCGTCCCGGTTATGGAGGATGGCATCCTCTATAACCTGCCCAACATCGAAAGGTATATTCTGTAAGATAGCGGCGTCGAAAGCATGGCACGCTGGCAAATACCACACACGCCCGCCGCCGGAACGAGACGCCGACGTGATGGCCGTGCCAGACTGGGGCGATGGCCAAATGCTTGGCCTTGAAGCGGACTACCCGCTCCGCGACTATTGATTTCCATCACCCCACCATCGGGGTCAATACGCCTTATAACCCTGGGTAGTCGGGTACCTCGCGGAGCCGACGAACGGCCCGAAGGGACATGCTCTAGATCAGAAAACTATTGATCGACCGAGACCGGGTCGACTAATACGCCACTCGACTTTCTTCAAGACGGAGGCGAGATTGGCGCAGAACTCGCACCACGCCATCACGCCGATGAGGTCGGGCACAAGGCACGCCATCCCTTAGCCGCAATGGTCTTGCAGAAAAAGTCATCGGATGGTGGAAACTTCTCTCACTTAACGATCGTTCGCAAATGGTGCCAAACCGACGGCTGCACCGTGATTCACAAAACCGCGGTGACATCGTAAGTGGGGGTCGGATCCTCGGGCCGACCGCTTTGGTAGGCACCTTTGCCTTTAATGCACATACTGACCCCAGAAGTCAATGCGGGTATGACACCAAAGCAGACACCTACCGACTTAGACCAAAACAAACACCTAAAGGTGCACTAAAAACAAACCAAAACTACTAAGTGTGCCAAAACTAACTATGACTCAAGACTCCTAAAATAACCTAACAATACCCTAAACGCGGAACCTCCAAAGATCCCTAGACTGTAACCCGTGAATTTTTCGTGGTACCCTCTAGGAAGACTTATACTAGAGCTAGAATCCAGTGGCTAAAGGTGGTGAGAATGCCATAAACACTGTGACTCAAAGCAGCGAGGGAACTCCTGGCATGTGAGCCTGCTCCAGGCAATGTAGGCCTCCGCCGGGCGCGTGACAGTGGATCTCCTGTAGGGCCGGTGAGGACAAAGCAAGAGGGCTAGGGTTTCGTAGTGGTGTGCAGGCAAAGAGCAAAATGAACTATTCGCTGGGGCCGCAACGTCGCAACGCGCGGGCACCGCCGCGACGCTACAGGAGGAAAGATTTTTAAATGACGCTACGACGCTGATATCAACGCTGACGCGGACAGAGATACCCCAAAATTCACGCCGCGACGCTGAGATCCACGCCGCGACGCGATGCAGACATCTAAAATTCACGCGACGCTGAGATCCACGCCGCGACGCGGGACAGAGACACTTAAAATCTGTCGCCGCGACGCTGAGATCCACGCCGCGACGCGGATGCAGAGGGACAAATGGACGCCACGACGCTCAAACGCTATGACGCTTGGAACGTCGCGACATCGCGCACTAACGCCGCGACGTGATGCAGGAAGCACCTCGATCGCAAGAAAGTTGTGCACATTGATGATCCGGTCAAGAAACCTCCCATTCTTAATTGACTTTCTCGACTCAGAATGCAATCATTAACGAATCCTCCCACTACCTCGGGCCTGTGAGTCCCAAATTAAACAAACAAGCAGAAACACCGATTACGGGGAAAGCTAGAAACCCAATAGCACTAAAAATAAATGAAGAAAAATTAGCACCTTAAAAGGGAAAAAGTTTAAGAAAAACCGGCCGCCTCCCTGGCAAGAAGCGCTATGTTTAAATGTGTCGTTAGCCTCGACGACTTTAATCTCAATAAAACGGAACCCGAACTCATATGATCGCTTACTGTTAATTTCGTCATGGCGTTAAAGGAATGATTTGCTTGTTTGCAAGGAACTCGCCTCCATAGTACTCAGCCTAATCGGGCGGTGGTGACTGAATGCCTTTCTCGTGATGTGTAACTTCCTCGCCCCCACCGTGTGAAAAGACCTTGGTCATCGTGAAAGGCCCCACCATCGACTTCAATTTCCAGAAAGAGCTTTAATTGAACAAAAAGAACTTGTTGTCCTCATCGCGAACCTTTTCTCAGAAATGTTTGTCGTGTCGCTTTTAGTCTTTTCCTTTATAAATGCGCGCTGCGCGCCGCTTCGAATTCGCCTAGTTCATCGAGTCGGCTGTGGGCCGCTCGCCGCCAATGTACTATCCATGTTTAATCGCCGAAAGTGGCCTAGTAGGCTCGTATGCTCCAATTCACCGGAAGATGACACGCCCTTTACCATAAACGATTCGAACGTGAGAGATACCCAAAGTTGAGTTAAATGTGCAATACGCCTGCAGTGCATCTTCAATCTTTGCATCAACTCTTCCTCGGAGTTGTTAACTGCCTTCTCGAGAATGTGCGATTTCGTGGTTTGATAATTTCGCTTGTCCGTTTGACTGTGGTATGCAAGAGATGTACGGCGACGTAATTCTATACTTTTTGCAAACTTATCAATTACTCCCAACAGAGAAACGAGCACTAATATCCGTGATCAATGCTCGAGGGGTCTCAAAATGTGAACATGTCAAGGCGCAGAAATCAGCCACAACCTTGGCATCATTGGTGCGTGTAGACCGCTTCCACTCCACTTTGAGACATAGTCTACCACAACAAAATGTATGTTAAGATGATGCGTGAATGGTCCCTACGAAATCTGGTCCTGGCTAAACCAAATACCCTCACCTCCAAATGGATACGGGTGGCTCGTCCCTTTAGAGATGCCCCCATTCGCTGACATCGTCACAAGTGGAAACTAATTGATGAGCATCTTTAAATATGCAGGCCAAGAAAACTTGATTTGACACTTTGGTCGGCCGTCTGCCACTAAAGTGTCCACCACTACAGTAGTATGATAAAGGCTTAAAATGCCGTAGACATCTGCACACATCTCCTTATCACCCGATCAAATAAGTAGTTGTCTCAGGGAAGAATTGGCTCCCTCCCAATAATAAGAGAAGCTTTAAAACCCTTTTTCTACGATAGTTAAATTCTCAGAGGGAATTACGTAGCTTACTAAATAATTCAAGCATAATCATAACCATGGAACCGCCCCTCATTCTCAATAGCCAAGAGTTTCTCGCCCGGGAATCTGGCTATTCAATGGGACATCATCTCTGGCCCCTTCTAATCGTGAAAGATGGTCTGCCACTAGGTTTTCAGTGCCTTTCTTGTCTTTAATTTCTACGTCGACTCGCAGCAAAGCAATCACCCAATTAATCCGGGTTTTGCGCCCTTCAGTCATCATACTTAATAAAGTATCGATCAACAGTGCACCACGACCTTGTTGCCAATCAAATAAGGCCCCAACTTGTCGTGCTGCAAAACGATAGCTAAAAAGTTCTTCTCTCGTAGTGGCGTAATTCAATTGAGCATCATTCAAAGTTCTGCTTGCATAGTAAATCACCTGAAAGATTTTCTCTCGTTTCTGCCCCAACACTGCCCCAATTGCAAAGTCGCTTGCGTCACACATAAGTTCAAATGGAAAGGACCAATCTGGAGCCAGATCAACTTATCCTTCAACACTGAAAAAGCATGCAAACATTGTGAATCAAATTCAAATGGGATCCCCGACTAATAAGTTAGATAACGGCCTTCAAGGGATCCGTGAGAAAATCCTCATAAACCGCCTATAAAATCCAAATGGGCTAAGAAAACTCTCGACCTTTTACCGAAGAGGGTGGAGGCAACTTTCAATTGCTTCTAATCTTCTCTATCTACCTCTATCCCTCTCTTGTTGAACTGGCTGTCCAAGGACAATACCCTCTCGTACTCATAAAATGTCACTTCTTCCCAATTGAGTACTAAGTCGGGTTTCTTCACATCTCACAAGATGCTTCTCAAATTTTCTAAACAATTGTCAAATGAATTTCCTAATATCGAAATCGCCCATGAATATCTCCTAATTGTCCTTCAACCATGTCGTAGAATATGGCCATCATACATCGTTGAAAAAGGCAATTTTGCGCATTGCATACCCAAAGGGCATCCGCCGAAATGCCGAACGTACCATATGCTGACAAGTGAATGTCGCCTTCTCGATCTTCGTGAGCTTAGCGTAATTTGATCAGATCCTGAGTATCCATCAAAAGCAAATAGTATTCACGGATCAGCGACCGATTCGCATCCGATCTAGAAACGGTAATGGAAATTTATCTTTCGAAAGTGGCTTTGTTCAATTTTCGATAGTCAATACAAATCCTCCACCCAAGAATCGTCTTCGAGAAGGCGCAGATGTTGTTTTCACCCGATGATGCTTGTTCCTCCCTTCTTCTCTAAGACCTACCCGAACCGGGCTTACCCATGCACTGGGTCCCGAATGGGTAAATCACTCCCAAGATCTAGCCATTTAGAACTCCTTTTCCGACTACCTCCCTTCATCATTTATTTAACTCAATGCGCCTAATCGAAGGTTTAAGGTCCATCTTCTAGTAAAATACCATGCATGCACATAGAAGGACGAATCCCTTTAGATCGAACCAGAGACTATCCGAAAGTGCATGTTTGTGGATCTCGGCGACCCTCAATAACTTCTTCCTCTAGTGCACCAAAGACGCCGAGATAATCACTTTGGTAGTAGATTCGACCCCAAGGTATGCATATTTCAAATGGCTAGGTAGAGGTTTTTGTTCCATCTTGGGTGGTTGCTCAACCGATGGATCAAGGCTTTCACTTCCTTCTCCTAGACTACATTTTCTTTCCGTTGTGTCCGGGAAAAGAGGTCCATCCATTTAACATATTCTTCCCGCCTCTTCACCGTAGTTCTCAGACTCATTCTCCACTAGGCTAGTCTCGAAGGGTGGAGTGAGACCACTTGATAGACTTATAGCCTACACTATTTCAGCCATGAAGCAAGTATCACTCTGGCTGGGTGTCTCTGCTTTGCTTCAAACACATTAGACTTTGCTTCCATCTTCTTGCTCTCGGTTTTAGGTTCTCCTGAACATCGATCATTGCCTGCCCGGTTGCCGAAGCAGTCCTCTACGAGATTATGGGTATTTCTTTATCTTCTTCCTGCTCCCAACCGCAGTAAGAGTCTGCGGGGAAGATAAACTTGTCGACCTTTACTAAGACATCTTCTATTACCCCTCTTGGGTGCTTCAAAGATCTGTCTGCAAGCTGAAGAGTGACTGTAGTTGGGCGGGCCTCACCTAATCCCAAACGTTTGAAAATGGATAATGACATTAAGGTTAATCTTGGCTTTTAGATCACATAGGGCTCTCGAAAATAGCATTTCAATGGTCACGAGGACCAAATTAAGCGCACGGATCCTTGAGCTTATGTGGCATCTTTCTACGAAGTATGTACTTTGCATTCCTCGATCAAGTTAAGCTGTTTTAGTCGGTACAATCTTCTCTTACGGGACGGGATGTCGCCGTAATTCAATGCTTCGGGCATGTTGCTCTAAGGCATCAGCAAATTGGATATTGATGTGTAGCTTTTTGAAGACGTCCATGAATTTAGTTAATTGCTTATCCAGTTTATGCTTCTTGAGACGTTGTGGGTATGGAATGCGGTAGCCTTTGCTTGATGGGAGTTCTCTGTGACATTTGTTTCTCACGAGGAACATTTCTTTATGCGCATCGTCAACACGCTCTGGTTGAATGACCTTCTCAACCTCTACTCCCTATGGTGAGGATTTCCCTTGGTCTCAAATTAACTTTGCAATTCTCGGCATAAGCGCTTTGACATGTTCATTCTTGTCGTCCTCGGGTTTACTTCGAGGTTGCTTTCGGTAGGAACGGGTTGCCTTCTACGGCGATAAGTTTTCCATTTGACCCATTTATTGCCTCGAACTTCGGTGTCTTTGCGCCAGTTGTTGGGTTGCTTGCTGCTGCATGTTTGCCTTGGTCTCATTCATGAAAGCAGAGTGGGAGGTTAACATCTGTGCCAGAGCTTGCTCTAAGTCTACCTTTTTCTCAGAGGGTGGTTCACTAGTTCGGTTTGATGGTGTATTGTTGTGATTGTTCCTCCATCGCCTGCCCGATTATTACGATTATTGCAGTTCACGATTATTCGCCACCCATGGCCTTGATTTTGATTAAATAACTATTTCCATAGGGTCGCTAACTGCTTTGTGATTGGTCGATTGAATCTTGACCGCGTACCCAGTGCACTGCATGGGGTTTCTGTTGACATTTCGTCTTTGTTGTCTTGCCCTCCACAAAATTCACATAACTCCCATGGGTTGGCCTGTATGGCATTTGCTGTTCCTTATTTACCTATTCAAGCCCATTTGGTCAGTGACACCCTGAGTTAACAAATTGAGGGCTTATCATTATGCATGCTACCAGTACTTTCGGTGCCTCTGCAGGCGCTTTGGTTTGTATTGGTTGCAGCATCTTCTAAGATTTCATACGCCTGGTCTGTGGTTTTCTTCATCAATGCTCCTCCAGCTGAAGCATCAATCATTGTTCTAGTTGCATTTCTCAGACCATTATAAAAAGTATGGACTTGCATCCATCTGGTCAGTCGGTGGTGTGGGCACTTCCGCAGTAATTCGTGAAATCATCCCATGCCTGCGCGGGTTCTCCCCTACAGTTGTCGAAAGTATTGATCTCTTGCACAAGTTGTGCAATTTTTCGAAGGTTGAAGAACTTAGTCGAGAATTTTGCACTAAATCATTCCATGTAGTGATTGAATACGGTGGGCAGGTAGTTAACTTGATTGCTTGTCTATCTCAGTGAATTAGAACCGCCATGACTGAGAGGCTTCTTGATGGCCCATTGTACTTGATAGTATCGCAAAGCTTCAAGGAAGTTAGTTAAAATGCATGTTCGGGTTCTCATAGGGTAGTCCGTATTGAAGCAGATGATACGAGCATACATGATAGGCTTAAAGAGTCATCCCATTTTTAGTCCATTTTTTCTGTTGATTTTAATGTAAAAGGAATAATTAAGATGCGAAATATGAAGAAACTCACGAATTGTTATTTGCGGGAAGTATAAAGAAAGAAGAAAATCGGTGGAAAAATCACGATGGCGTGGGTAAAAATCACGAGAAAATAGCGAGCTGACCCAGAAGCATTGGTAACTAATGTTCTTGAGGATTTTGGGGTTTACATTCCGGTTGTGAGATTCGCGACATCGAGGAAAATTGAAGGAAATTTGATGCGGTCGCGACGAGGGGATCACAAGATGCGGTGAGGATTGAGCGAGAAACATAGAGTGATGTCCGCGACAAACGTCGTAATGTCATGACAAAGGTTGATGTCGCGACGAGGGATGAGGTCGTGTGAGAATCGACTTGAAAGGTATGACATGTTTGGAAGGATGAAATTTGAGGTCGCGAATTTGTTGTCGCGACCAGGGGGTGGGGAGTCGGCTGCCACAGCAACAAGTGAGGCCTCCAAAAAACATAAAGTGGTCGCGACATGAGACTTGCTTTCGATTGAAAATTTGTAAAGAAATGGTACATTGTATGACGTGAGATTGATGTCGCGACATCGAGACCAGTTGAACCTCCAGGAGACTAAAGGCTGATGTCAGGCAGCAAGGATCGATGTCGAGCTTTCTGAAGGACCGATTCAAGGCTACTTGAGCCATGAGAGTGATGTCGCGGCAGAGATATTGATGTCGCGACATCGGGGAGCTCTTTGATTGAGCCATGGGTCGTAGGTGGTTCGTGACATCAGGCTTGACCGGTTGAAGATCTGATGGCAGCAAAGATTGAAGCATACGGTGATCGAGTTGATATCACGACAATAGGTTGTTATTGCGAAATAAGAAAACTTCGATTGAAATTACAAGAATAGGGCTGATAGCCGCGACCCGCAGTTGATGTCGCGACATCGCGGAAACCGATTGAAACTGCGGATCCTTAAGAGCGATGTACGCGGCGTGAGATTGATGTGCGACACGGGCTAAGTTGAATGCTCGCAGAGGGCTTGAAGCTGAGTCAGCTGGCGTGAGATTGATTGCGACATCGGGGGAATACGAGTTGAAGGCTGCGAGAATATTGAGCTTAGTCGCGGCGAGACCGCGATGTTGCGACATCGGGAAGACGGTGAAACCTGCCAGGGCAAAGTGATGTGAGGCGTGAAGTTGATGTCGTGACGTCGGGGAACCTGAGTTGAAGGCTACGAGGGCTTAAGGCGATGTCGTGACGATGAGATGATGTAGCGACATGGATGATGTCGCGGCAGGGAGTTGAGTTGCGAGCTGAACATTAACATGGGCTGACCCACTTGGAAATCCACTAAGCGCATTGGGATTAGGGCCCGGCGAAACCACATAAATCTTGCCAGTACCCGGTTCATAAAAGTAGCTTGGCGCGTCTGACAGTGCAGGTAGGTTGAAGAGCTCTAACTGCCTCTTTTCTTTTTTCTTTTCTTTACTTTTCTTTCTTTTCTTCAATATTGATAGTTAGAGATTAGATTAGATTTATCGTTTTAGTTTCGTTTCTTTTAAAATTGGATGTTATGTTTAAATGGCGAATGCAAAATTAGATTATTTTAATTACTACACGGAATCTTTGAAGTTCGAGGAATGATTTACGGAATTGAATTTCCGATTTCCATTGCGAGTTATTCTTATGATCGGAGAATCTTTGTGGGGTGTAATTCAGGCAATTAAGAATCGACTTCCATTAAGTGAATGATATAGTCATAAAATTATCTTTCTGTGATGATTTCATGTTGAATTTCGGGTTTATGAATTTACTTATGGTGTTAGGTTTCTTGTTATCGATGCGAGATATCGGGTTTCTTATACCGATCATAAGATTTGTCTCATTGCTCGATTTCAGAGGCCCTGCAGGTGACCTGAGAGAAAGGCCGATCTAAGAGTTATGAACGATTGCTTGAAAGGTATATTAACACCCTTTATTTGAGATACAATGAGCTTTAAGTTTACTTGATAAATCTCTTCTCACTTGAAATCAGAAAAGAGTTGAATGAGTTATCAATTTAAATGGCGAGAGAGTTCACCTCCCGGTCGAATGGTAGGGCGTCCAGTGTTGGCGGGATCTAATCGAGAGGATGATCTATTCTAATTTGAGGAAGAGCATCTGGAAGTTGTATATCCTTGCTTGACCAGATAACTTGGGAGCTAAGGTTCACCGATCCATAAAATGGGTATAGTATTTTAAAGAAAATACCCTGATTAAATCCCTTTTAAAGTAGTTATCTCATTCCTGTCTTGAAAGAATCGGGGAAAAATTAAAGATAATGAAATGTGGAGTAATGGAGAGATCCGGCTTTCTTGCTAAGCGCCTTGGGCCGATTTTATTTGAAATATTGAGGGTTTTATCGAAGTAGTAACTACGGGAATTGGTACTTCAACATAGCGATATACTTGATGTATTTCTACGAAAGATAATTATTCGATTATCCATTTGTTTCTTAACTATTCTTTATTCTTTATTCTTTATGTTCCAGTTTATTTGATTGCCCATTTACTTTACTCGTGTTAGTATAGAGTTTCCGACTGTAAAATTTGGATTCCAATATCACTTTATGGTCCCGAATGGTACGAGCTTGAGTGGTCGGGGTAGTTGATTTAAAATTCTTGAGATCTCTGTGGGATGATATACGGACTTATATCCATTTTATTACTTGTCGACTGTGCACTTACGGAATACTTGAGGGCTAAACCAATGTGAAAATGCTTTAATCTAGGAGGTGTTTTGGTCGATCCAGCCAAAGTTTATGGCGCGGATTCTTAGTGATTGAACAATAGTCCTTTGGTAATTGTGCAGCGAATTTGTAAAAGTGTTTTGATGCAGGGTCATCAAGTTTATGGGCGCCGTTGCGGGATCGAAAGAATTTAGTAAATCAATATTCGAGACGAAAGAAGAAATACTAATTTGGACATTTTGAAAGAAAAGAACATAAATAGTTTTGGCGAGTGGTTAATTTAGCGGTAACCTTTAACAAACCATATTGAAAATATTTTTTTTGACCAAACTAATCCTATTAATGTAAGTGTGTTTTGATTTCAGGAACAAAATTTTAATGCATAGGAAACGAACAACGTCGGTCAGGCGAACCACGAGAATTAGAGAGACACTCGGAAGCTCGAGAAAGATAAAGAAGAGTAGAAAACTTCGGCCGTGGAAGATGAAGGTGGGGATCAGATTGAAGTACATATAGAAGAAGCTACAAGGCCTCCGATCCAATCTGATGGAACACGGGATGATTATCTGAGGAAGAATACTGTGATGAGACGGCTGCGATTTGATGCTAATAATTTTGAGCCCCGAAGCCCGGCGCATTACAATGGTCAGCGGCATCAGTTCTTGGTCAGCCCACATGAAGATCAGCACAGGCACGGAGATTCCTCGGAATGGCTAATACGAGTGAAGTTGAATGGGATGAGACCAGGAAGTCGTAAAGCGCATCTATTCCCATTCTCTAAGAGATACATCGACTACATGGTATGAATCTTTACCGTATGGTTGTTGATACTTGGGAGGAGTTAGTAGAGGCTACTTAGGAAGATTCTTTCCCAAGCCCTGCATACGAAGAAGGAGGGAAATCATTGTGTTCAACGGGGAAAATGGCTTGTATGTAGCACAGGAAAGATTGAAACGGTTCTTGAGGAAGATGTCAATGCATGGGATAGATCACGAGGAACTTCGGATAGTTGTGTATATCATGCCTTGAATGATATATCAAAAGGATCATTGATGCTTCATGCTGTGGAGGATTCAAACGAAAAGTGCTGAAGTAAGAAATTTGATTGAAGACTATTTCAAATAAATATAGAAAACTCCTTAGGAGCTTTCAAGGAAAGCAGGAAAGAGGAAAGGGGATCATGGAGCTGACAAGATGGCGGCCCATGGAAGAATTTAAGTTGGATGCCATTATCACACCAGTTGGACAAAGCGAGAAAAGAAAGACACACCAGTATATGAAATGAGGAGCGATTGAAGAGAGAGATTATTAGAAGGGAAGTCTTTGAGGAGAACAAGCGAAGAACTTTGCCGATCTTGAAGAGGTTAATTATTTGGGTGAGCGAGAGCTTACCATTTGAGCCCAATACTAACTTTTGCCCGACGCATTTATCACCCGACAACGAGGAACCATGAGGAATTTCTCTTATGGTGGAGGGGGCTTCTGAGGCTGAGCATGGGGCGAACCCTCGCGGGGTTATCAGCAACCACCAAGGTTCCGGCCAGCGGCCGAGAAATGAACACGAAATGAATATCGGGGGTGAAGGAGGGCTGATCTTTTGAAGAGCGAATCTTTGCCAGTTCATGAGGATAATGAAGAGTATTTAACCTCCGTGAACAAAAGTTTGCGAGTTAGGCAATGCTGCAATTCTCCAAATTTTGAGCTCACCTGTGCATCCTGAAGAACACGGAGACACAAGTAGGGCCGGTGCCTGACTACGAAGCCCGGAGGAAAGATGCCCCCAAGTGACCTGAGGAAGAACCCCGAAAAGGCATGTTTGTGACTTAGGAGTGGGAAGGAGTTAGAGATGAAAGAGAAAAATAGCGTGACGAAGAAGAAAGCCCAAAAGGAAGAGGAGGTGGAGAAAGGAAAAAGAAAGAGTAGAAAGGAAGAACATCCAGAATCCGGCCTGCGGTCCCATTTTCCACAAAGGCTGCCAGTCGAATGGAGGAGGCAGTTTGCACAAGGTTCTTGAAAACTTGAAAAATTTGGAGAGATCGGTATGCCATTCTTGAAGTGGTGACTCGGATGCCACTCTATGCAAAATTTACGAAGGACATCTTGACAAGAAAGAAAAATAGTAGAGGAAGGAATAGTGATCTATACCATGCAGTCGTGTGAAAAAGGCTATGGTGATGGATGAAGGACAGGAGGTTCCCACAATTCTATTGTGTTGGAGGAATTGAATTCGGGAAGCTCTACGTGACTGAGCTAGTATCAATTTGATGCCTCTTCCCTGATTTGCCAAGAAACTAAGTTTGGGGGAGCTTACTCCCACTACGTACTCTTGAATGGCGAGACGGATCGATGGTAAAATCTGAAGGAGTCATTGAAGATGTCTTTGGTCCTCTTGTTGGGAGAGTTTGTTTCCCAGTAGACTTCATCATTACGGACATGGAAGAAGATTCTCAAGTACCCTGCTATTGGGAAAGATAATTCACAACCACTGGAGCTGCGATTGATATGCAGGGAGTTCTTGCTTGAGGGTTGGAGAAAGAAGCGGTTGCTGTGATAAAAAGTATGAAAAATATGACGAGAGACAAAGGAAAGTTGCAATGTAGCTGATTTTGTCTATACCTCCAATCCTGATGTTAACAATGATTGTAACTCTGTTTTATCAATGAAAAGATGAATTCCAGTATGCGAAGATATACATAAAATTTCCATCGAGTTTTCATTACATAGAAGCGTATTTGAGCTTGAAGCAAAACGAGAAGCGATAATAGGAAAATATTGAAAGAGAGAGATTCATCAAAGAAACAGTGCGAAAAGGCTAGTTTGAAAGAGGATTGCTTATGTCATTTAAGTAAGCTTACTTAGAATTACCAAAGAAAAACCGTTGATCATTTGAATGACAGACTAAGGGCGAGTGAGAACAAAGGTGCGAAGAAAATGAAGCATGAATCGCTGCTTGCTTGGTCCATTGAAATTTGAAGGGTATCAGTCCAAATCAAGTTGTGTAAGATTCTGCTAGAAAGAGACTTCAAAATAATACGTAGAACACAGAGGAAGTGAATCCGATGATAAGAGTAGTCGAAGGAGGTACTCAAATTGTTATCAGTTTATCATGCTGTGGATGTCCTTGGTGAGCCCAGTCCATGTGGTTCCAAAGAAAGGGGGGTTTACTGTGATCAGAAATGAAAAAAACGAATTGATTCCAACAAGAACAGTGACAGGATGGAGGGTATGTATTGATTACAGAAAGTTGAATACAGCAACCAGAAAAGATCATTTCCCTTTGCCTTTCATTGATCAGATGTTGGACAGGTTAACGAGACACCCCTCACTTTTGTTTTGGATGGGTATTCGAGGATACAATCGGTGCTATTGCACACGAGGATCAGAAGACCACATTCACATGCCCTTATGGTACCTTTGCCTTCAGAAGGATGCCATTTGGGCTATGTAATGCTCCAGCTACATTCCAGAGGTGTATGATGTCCATATTCTCAGATTTGGTTGAAGAAGTGATGGAAATTTTCATGGATGACTTTACTGTGTATGGATCCAGCTTTGATCAATGCTTAAACAATGCGGAAACTTGATGCTTCAAAGATGCCCAGAGACAAACGGCCTTGAATTGGGAAAAATGCCATTTATGGTGTGAAGGAATTGTTCTTGGGCATAAAATTTCTGCTATTGGACTAGAAGTTGACCAGTCCAAGGTATCCATTATCAAAACTCTTGCACCACCTACTACAGTAAAAGGTAAGAAACTGTGGCAGGGCATCTTTGGATTTTGAGGAGATTCGCCAGACTTTTCAAAAATAACGGACATATGTAGATTCTTTGGAAAAAGATCTGAGGTTCAATTTTGATGTCCTGCAAGGATGCTTTTAGTGAAATCAAGATCAATTAGTTTCAAAACTCCATCTTAACACACAGAATGGGATCAGGGATTTGAAGCCAATGTGATGCCAGTGATTTTACTATGGGAGCGTGTTGGGGGCAAAAGAAAGAAAGTATTCGGGGGCCGTATACTATGCTAAGTAAGACCTTCAATGAAACACCAGAGAACTATAACAAGCGAAAGGAGATGTAATATAGTATTCATTGTGAAAAATTTAGGCAATACATTTTTAGGATCCCATGTGGTAATTCACAACGATCATGCGGCAATCAAACCACACGATGTCGAAAAAGAGCTAGCTTGAATTGATAAGGTGGGTCTTCTTTGTTGCGGAGGTTGATTTGGAAATCAAGGATAAAAAGGGATGACGATAATCATAATAGCTGATCACTTGTCAAGTAGAAAGAACGATGATGAAGAAGAAAATGTGATGTTAGCAGAGAACTTCGGATGAGCAATTGTTTAGGTTCCTTCCAACTTCCATGAATATCGCGATATTGTGAATTGCTCGGCGTAGATAATGTGAATTGGTGTTACCCTTGAAGAAACTTCGGAAGCGATAAGCAATGGATATTTATATTTGAGGTTGATACTATATTCAAAGAGGTGCTGACATGATAATAAGAAGATGTGTGCGGGAAAGTGAACAAGGCAACATTTTAAATGAATGCCATGCATCACCATATCAGAGGTGTTTTGCAGAGAAAAGAATAGCTCACAAAATACTCCAATCAGGATTTTATTGGCCTACAATCTTAGAGGGTGCTTGAGTGGAGTTAAATTGTGTGATAGATGCCAAAAGGATTGGAAATATCAGCGACGAGTAAATACTAAAAGGGTATTATGGTGATACAGGTATACGATGTGTGGGGGAATAGATTTTATGGGACCCTTTCCACAATCATTTGGAAACCTATACATACTGCTAGTAGTAGATTACGTTTCTAAATGGGTGGAAACGATAACTGTCAGGAATGATACTAATCTGATTTGTGAGTTTCTTAAGAAAAGAATATTTTGAAAGCGATTTGAGACACCCGAACTATCATTCAGTGATGAGGACCCACCTACCAAAGCAAAATCTTTGCAAACCTCATGATCATGGATCAACATAATAGGTTAACCCTCATCCCCAGACCAATGGACAAGCGAAATTTCCAACGGGAGATCAAAGAATACTTGAAAACATGAGCTCAGTAGGAAGGATTAACATTGTGTGTGTGTGTCTTCATAGTGATCTACTTTGACACAGGTGCATACAAAACCCCCACATTGGAATGTCCCCATACGAGTTGTGTTTGTAATATATATCTATCTTAGATTAAAGATACAAGTGATGTGGGCCATCAAGTTAAATTTCGATTTTAAAACATAAAGGAAGAAAGATTGCTCCAAGCATCACGAATTGGAAGAAATGAAATGAAGCCTATGATAATGCTAGAATATACAAAGACAAGACAAAGAAATGGCATGATCTGAAATTTTGAGAAAAAGAGTTCAGAGAGAGCAGGTTCTCTTTATTAATTCTAGGCTGAAATTGTTTCGGGGAAATTAAAATCAATTGGAGTGGAGCCGCCACTGGTGGTGTCAAGTACTACATTGGAGGCAGTGACAACGGTACGCTCTTGTGAAGAATTCAAGGTCAATGGACAAAGGTTAAAGCATTATCTAAACAGGGAAGAGGAAAATGAAGAACTCCAACTGGTTCTTGAGGAAAAAGAAGAAGTACCACAACAGCAAGTCTAGCTAAGGACTCAAAACTGAGCAGCTAATGGGAGGCAACCCATAAGGATTTAATTTCTGGTTTTAAGTTTTGAAATATTTTTCTTTTAGTTGCTTAAATTAGGCAGTTGTTTTTATAAGGATAGAACTAATTTTTTAGAAATCGGTGTAGTTTAATTAGATTTTTCTTGGATATTGCGATGAAAGCATAAAGTTTCAGACATGAATGTAGGAGCAATCACGGGGAACATTTCCGATGACTGCGGAGGAGTCACAACATGGAAGGAGTAACCTTAACCTCACTTCAGATTACGTAGATATACTTGAATTGTTTTAATTAAATCTTTGCTTGGAGATGCTAGAAGTAATGTCTAAAAGTTGGAGCAATAAGAGAAAAAGGTTCTTGAGGTCATTGAGTTAAGGGCCTAGGTCGCGATGAAGGTTATGTCGCGACATAAGTGATATTAATGACAAAGTGATGTAAACTGTTTTGAAAAAAGGCAACTAGTGAGTATTGAAGGAAGAAGGTATATGTGTATGCAACATGAAGTATGAAGCAGAGAATTAAGTTTCAAAATGGAAAGGATCTTCATGACATCAAACAATTCCTAGAAAACATTGTATTGTCGCGACATCCTAAGTGTGTCGCGATAAAGCGACAAGTGCCATTTACTACGCTTTAAAAGCCCTAAATTCAATGACCTCGAAATAAAAAAGCGAAAAGTGAAGTCGCGACGTGTTTATAATGAAGCATTAATTAGCCCGCAGCATTGATTGAATTGCAACTGTTGGAAACTTTCTCATTCACTCCAACCCACATAGCTATTCACCTTCTTCCTCCTTCTGAATCTCAACCCACTGAAAGCCCTAACTTCAAACCTTCACCGAAAGACTTGTCTTCCATTTCAATGGTAGATTGACAATCCTAACCTGAAGCGAGATTGTGAGGAACATGAACAACGGAAGAAGAAACTACGCCCAGAAGACGGTTAGATGAGATTCGTCGGGAAGAACAAGCGGGGAGAGGTGCCATCGAAACACCCGAAGCTCAAGCAACTTCTCGAAAAGAGCAGAAAAGGGAAAGGGAAATATGAGAGAAGAAGAAGAAGTAGAAGATTTCGTGTCAGACGAAGCGTACTCAGTGGAAGAAATATTATGCTAACAAGGGTTTGTCACAGAGAGGAGATTCAAAAATCCTGTTACTCCTTTCAAGGAGATGATAGAGCAGAGAGGGATGGAGGAGCCTCTGCACACAAAAAATTAAATTATCACAGCCAGTAAGAGTTTTACTATTCAAATTTGGTAGGAAGGAAGGATGGAGCGGTTTATGTTAAGAGAATTAAGGTTTCATTTTGAAGCTAAGGCCATCGCGAGGCCTATGGCATGGCGATGCACAAGCATAAATAGTGCGGAAAACCAGATTTGGAAGGTGTGAGAAGCTCACTAATAGTAAAGTGCGGAGTTAAACCAGAAGAAGGAAGGCCCCGAAACGTTGAAACGGGGAAGCCTCGAAGCGAAGGTATGGTTTACTTCACAGCCTGTTTTTGGTTCAACAAAACATGTGCACAGTGAGAGAAACAAGAAGATTTGTGTTCTTTGTATCTTTATCTAAAGGATACAAGATCAATATAGAAAGTTGTCAGAGGAGATTCTATCATGAGGTATCATGAAGGGAACAAAAGAGGTCTTATTCCTCACCCGGCACTCGTCTTGTTCTATGCTTGAAGGAGTGGGGGTGAAAGGAATCCCAGAATCGGAAAGAATAAATGCCCGAGCTTCCTGCTCCTTGTGGGTTGTAAGAGTTAAGAGAGCCGGAAGAGAATGTGGTGAAGAGCAGAGAGATGAAGCTAATTTTGAAGAACCCGGAAAAGGGAGACTTCAGAGGGTTCTTTGATCAAGGAGAGCGAGCACCCGGAAAACTCACCTGGCAGCAATGATTATATGTTTTGCCGAGACAATGAAAAGGCGAAGATGAAGCGGCCAATGGGCTTCTCCATCCCCTTGCAGTTCTCCTCACAATGCGCAGAGCAGAGAAAGTTCGAACATGGAAAGCTCAAGGAGCATAAACAGATTCGATCTTGGAAGCTCTGTGCCATGCGAAGAGAGAATAGATGAAGAGAGGAAGGAGTGGAAACTACGGAATTCAGAGAAAGCATTTATGAAAGAATTGAAAAAGAAAGAGACCCGTAGTGGGAGGAAGAGCTAAATAGAAAAAGAAAAGGAGCATGAAGTGGAGCTCTGTGAAAGGAAGTGGGCGGGAGAGGTTGAACGAAAAGTGAGATGGGAAAAATTTTGAGCATGAGAAGGAATTTAAGAAGAAATGGGGAAAGAGATTTAATCCATTACGAAACTCAAACTTCAGTCATGAAGCCTTTTATAACAACCGATTTAGCGTGATTCTCAACTCTTAAAGCGATAAGAAAAGAGATCTGAGAACATGAAGCCAAATTTGGGGGAGCAAATCAAAGGATTCAGAGTTTTTATACAAGTCTCTACAAGAAAGATTTCGAGAATAGATTGGATGATGAGAGACGAAGAAGCAAAGAATCTGAATCTCTGAGGAGCAAAAGAATGGGTTTGGAAAACTTAGATCTGATTAACAACAATCTTATAAATTCTAAAGGTTATGATAAATCAGAGTAATGAATGGCTTGCAGGAAGCGGGATGGGGTTGAGCAAAGGTTGATCTCTCTAATAGGATTTTCATTGAAGAACAAATGGAGAAGGAAGCAGAGAAAGGAAGAAAGAGAAATGAAAATTCTGAATTCTGACCCATTTAGTACGATGGACCTAAAATCCCCCAACATCTTTGCTCTTTGGCTATTTCAAAAGAAAAAAATGAGACGCCATACCTTCTTTCATTACCATCTTTTATCCATACTTGTGTATCAAGCTGCTTTATGATTGAATCGGTAATAAAATGAGAAATTTAAATTGAATTATTGTGTGCTATTTTAGAATTTGTTTGATTCAAATGTTGTGTTCTTTGTGGTTTGCATGATTAAGTTAAAGTAGAAATTAGTTCCGAATAAAAGCTTCTTTGGGAATCTGATAATTTGAATTGAATGACAGTTAGATTCGGAATGAACTGAGAAATGCAGAATGGGGGCCAAAATGAATACAGTTTAATTGAAACACAAAATTAAAAATTACTTAAGTCTAATGATAAGTCGAGGGTGAGAGATGGCCACAATGAAGGAACAAAACATATTTTTGAGTTTGTGGTATGAGCAAATAGAAGTCAAAGGAACTTTTATTTGAATATCAATTAATTTAAATACTCACCAACAAAATGAGTCGAAATTTTTCCCTGTAGTTTAGTCTGATATTTAGACCAAATTACAGAATTTGTTGGGTGTGGTTAGGGGTTAAATCTGGTAATCTGGTGTGAGAGATGATCTGAGGCCATTCTTGGATAGTTTTGGGAGGCATTTTATGCATCTCTCTCATATCTTGATGCATATACCTTTGTTCAGAGAGTGGAGCCAGCAAGCTTATTTTCAAAATAACCAATGGAAACTGACCCATTCTAAGTAATCCTTGATGAGACCTATGATTACCCAGGAATTCAAGGAGGAAGAAAGAACTGAAGTTTGGGGAGTATATGTTTTGAGGAACTCAAAGGGAGGCGAAAAGAAAAAAGGCAAAGAGCAGAAAATGCAATAGAAAAGAAACGCTTATAGGGATAGAAGTTTTATCTTGTGCTTTGCTCTCTTGAACAATTAAGTTCTTAGGGGTGTTTGACACCTAGTACCCTAATGCCATGCGGTATGGGAGCTACTAACCCAAAAGTTAGCTAAGAGTGTTGAAAGCCCAAAAGTTAAAAAGCATTGCACTATCCAGTGACAAACAAGGAAATTCCCAGTGAATTACAAGTGAGAAATAAGGGGCATACAATTCTGAATTGAAGAAATCAAAGAGATGTCCTAATCATGAAGTTTAGGGGAGTTTATTAGAGAAACTACAATGAAGAAAGGGCAGAAGAGGAGAGAAAAGGTTCAGGGTAATCTTAACTAAGAATTCCCTTCCATCTGCCACCGGGCACAACAGTATAAGCCCAAAAGATTGGATCTTGAAGGTCAAATCACACCTACATTAGTGGAGATCAATATGAAACAAACCTATGGAATTAAATATAAAAGAATCAAATCGTGGAAGGACTTCTAGGAGTTAAATGACTCCAAGATGAAAAAGAGAAAGGAAAATAATCTATTATTCAACAGATCCAATGATTATGTTGTTTTAAACACTTCACAAATTAGTTTTGTATAGTATGTTATAGAAACCAACCTTGAACTGATCAGTTAGATGTGTACGTAAATAATGCATACCTTGTATTTCAATTAAATTGACTGCCACCGCAGAACAAATCAGAAACATGTCCTTAAAAATATTTCTTTTATTTTGTTTGAGTAATGCTCAATTCTTTTCTTTTTCTTTGCTTCGAGGACAAGCAAAACTTAAGTTCAGAGCCTGAAGGAGCTTAAAAGTCATCTATTTTTAGTCCATTTTCTGTTGATTTTAACAAAAAGGAATAATTAAGAGATGCGTAAATATGAAGAAACTCACCAAATTTGTTATTTGGGTGAAGTATAAAAAGAAAGAAGAAATGCAAAGGAAAATGCAAGAATCGGAGGGAGTAAAATGCAATGAAGAGGGCAGAATGAAAGAACCGCTAACTAATGTCGCAGTTTTCCTTGGGTTTACACATTCCAGCTACGAGGTCACACATCAGGAAAATTGAAGGAAATTTGATGTGTCGCGGCTGTGGATCACAAGATAGGCAAATGAGGATTGGAGCGTAAACATAGTGATGTCAGCGACAAGATCGCAATGTCGCGACAGGCGTTGATGTCGCTATTAAGGATGTAGGTCGCGACAAGAGAATCGACTGAAGCTGGCGACATGTTTGGAAGGATGACGAGTTAACCGGTTGTTGTCGCTGACAGGACCAAGTCGCGATAATCAAAGCAACAAGTGAGGCCTCCAAAAACATAGTCAGGTCGCGACGTGAGATCGAGGTCGCGTATAATGAGACTCGTCGCCGAAATGAAGAAATGAATCGCCATCGCGACGTGAGATTGATGTCGCGACATCGTGAACCCCGCTTGAAACCTCCATAGATCAAAGCCGATGTCCCGGCATGAGATCAAGTCGCGATACTCAATAAGGACCAGCTTCAAAGTCGGGCAGAGCTATGAAGTGATGTCGCGATAAGATATTGATGTCGCGATATCGAACAAATAGTTGAGACCGCGGTGTCATGAGCTGATTTCGCCATGTCAAGAGCAAACCGCACTGAAAGACAAGGCGGCGACAAGATTGAAGCATGCAAAGGATTTCGCTGATGTCACGACAATAGGTTGTTGTTGCTAAATAAGAAACTCGCTTGAAATTTACAAGAATAGAATCGCTGTCGCGAATTATTGCATTGATGTCTCGACATCATGAGAAACCTGAAACCCGCAGATCCTTAAGCCGATGTCGCGACAGATTGATGTCACGACACCCGCCACGTTGAATGTCGCTAAGACTTGAGCCGAGGTCGCGACGTGATTGATTTCGCCGACATCGAATACCGGGCCGCGTCGGTATCGAACCGAGGTCGCTGACAAGATAAACATGTCCGAAGCATCGTGGAGAGACCAATTGAAACCTCGCAGAAGTGATGTCGAGACGTGAGATTGATGTCGCGACGTCAGGAACACAAGTTGAAGGCTACAGAAGACTTAAGCTGATGTCGTGACGTGAGATCGATGTCGCGACATTGATGATGTCGTGACAAGGAGTCAAGTCGACCGAACATTAACATGGGCTAACCTAATGGAAATCCACAAAAACTGCATTGGGATTAGGGCCCAACTGAGAAACCCTATAACACGCGTTTACCCGCCATAAAAGTACAAGGCGATATGCACGAGGTCCGGTAGTCAAGGCTCATTTTTCTTTACTTTTCTTTTCTTTTTTTTTCTTTTCTTTACTTTTCTTTTCTTTTCTTCAATATTGATAATTAGAGATTAGATTAGATTTATCATTTTAGTTTCGCTTTCTTTTCCCTGAAAACTGGATGTTATGTTTGGCGAGCAGGTCGGATGTGAATCTCGCTATTTTCGTAAATTACCACCCGAATCTCAGTTCGCACAATTTCTTCGAATTCAATTTCCCAGCTTCCATTTGCAGTTATTCCTATGGGATCGCAGGAATGTCGTAGGGTGTAATTCAAGAATTAAGGAACTAGCCCATTAAGTGAATGCTACAGTCGTAAATTATCTTTCCCGTAGTCGCTTCCAAAGAAATTTGAATTTCGCTTTATGAATTCTACTTTTATGGTGGGTTGGTTTGTTATCGATCCGAATATCAGTTTCTTATAACCAGCCATAAGATTTGTCTCATTGTTCATTTCAAGGAGGCCCTCCGAGTGACACAGAAGGCAAGCCCTAAGAGTTATGAACAATCGTTTCAAGGTATATTAACCCCGCTATTCGAGATCTAACAGCTTTGCAAGTTTACTGATAAATCTCTTTCACTTGGAAATCAAGAAAGAGTTGAATGAGTTATCAATTTAAACAAGAAGAGAGTTCACCAATTCGAATGGTGAGGCCGCATCCCGTTACCGAGATCTGAATCGGGCTTATATGGACATCTATTTTAATTTCGGCAAGAAGATCCCTGGGGAGCCAGATATCCGTCAATCGATAACTGGGAGCTAAGGTTTACAAACCCACAAAAATGGGTACAACATTGCAAGAAAAATACCCAGATTAAGGAAATCCCTTTAAAAGTAGTTATCTCATTCCCTGCCTTCAAAGAATCAGAAAAATTAGATAATGAAATGTGGAGGCAGATCCAGCTTTTACCGCTAAAACGCCGACGCATTTTTAAAACCCGAAATATTCAAGAAGTTTTATCCAGATAACTGGCAGAATTTGTGTACTTCACTATAGCAAAGATACTGATGTGTCCCTGCCTTCGAAAGAATCAGGAAAATTAGGCTAATGAAATGGAGTGGAGAGATCCAGCTTTATCGCTAAACGCCTTGGAGATGTGATTTTAAACCTCGAAATATTCAAGAAGTTTTATCCGTGATAACTAAGGTGAATTGGTACTTCACTATAGCAAAGATAATTTGATGTGTCTCTCCAAAGATAATTATTCGTCCATTTGTTTCTTAACTATTCTTTTTATTCCTTATTCTTTATATTCCAGCTTTATTTGATCGCTTCATTTACTTTACCAGCAGTATAATTTCCAGTTTCTTAAGCTGGATTCCAATATCCTTTTATAGTCCAAATAGTACGGCTTGGAGTAGTCGTAGTTGATTTAAAATTTTGAGATCTCTCTGTGGGATTAATATTTGGACTTATATCCATTTTATTACTGTGACCTCGCACTGCTAATATCGTGCCAAAACCAATATTGAAAATGATTTAATCTAGGAGGTGTTTTGGTCCACTCAACAAGTTTTATGGCGCCGCTGTCAGATTGTGACAATAGTCCTTGCAATTGTGCAAACTAATTGCAAAGTGTTTCGTCCCGAGGTCATCAACTGCACTGCGGACCGACTTCAATTAAATTGTTTGTTTGAATGTAGTGGTCGCCCGATAAATGGTTCAACAATGTTTGGTGGTAAACGAATCATCTAATAGCAATGAAAGGATCATCCGCCATATAAAACGACCGTGCCGATTCCTTCCATTATTCCCATTTCAACCTCTCTGTGGCTCGATCCGCTCAATGTCCAGGTTCTGCTCTTCATTGTTTTCCATGGTCGTTCGGTTTCTAATATGTTATGTTCCTCTCGCTCAAGTAATCAGGTGCAGTTCTTCTCGCCTGGGATCAAACAGTGTTGGTTAGCTTGATCTCAATGTCGCATGTACTTACTGAAAACTACACTGCAATAACACACGAACCAACAAAACCAAATTACCAGCACTTGTAAAAATAAACAAAAGTAAAGAAAATTCCAGAATAATATCTAATTGCTTAATTCTCTATATCAATCTAAACCTATCCCTGCACCCGCCAATAAAAACTTGATGTAATCGAAAACGCGATGTAAATGTGTACGCCTATGCGCAAGTGCACGTGTCGCTTCAAGTAATATAAGGTACTCATGGTACCTGGAGCATCGATCCACGTGGACAGTGTAATGACTACAAAGGTTCTTCGTTTTTAGATAACATCTCAATAGACGCATTTCTAACAGCTAAATCGAGTATGTAAATTTCAACTAAGCTATTGATTCTAATGAATTGTTGGTATTGAGTACTAGGTTATATCTCCTCGTCATGTTCAATGGATTATTTCTTAAGGATGCTATTATTCAATATATTTATCATTTGTCATCATGGTGTGATCTTACTTTACGAGATATCCCTCGAGGTATATCCGCTATCTCGTGAATAGATTTGAGCATATCTCTATCTCAACTAATATTCAAATTCTTAAATGTTCGAACCCCATGCCACCTTCAGGATCTGGAATATTCTATTTACCGATTCAACTGAAGCTATTTCACCTGCATCCTCGATAACCCCATCTCGATCCCTGATTTCCAAGTGTGATTATGCCAATGTTAATGACATCACCATATAATTAAATCATAGACGTGAGCGATGAAAACAAATAGATAAATACTGAACAATATAAAGTACTAACTTAATCCATCAACACATGACAAGTTGTTCAACAAAACCCTAGATATAAATCTAGAACATACTAAACACGACATGAAAATGTTTAACTTCAAAACATCGTCGAATTTCCAAAATAAATGGAAACAATACAACCTGGCACTTCGTCAAGTCCGTGGTCAACTCGCCTGAATTCCAGGCTCGTCAGACGCCCCAATCCCCGATTTATGAGCCATCTGCATTTTAAATGATGCAGTGTGATCTCGAAACACGCCGCAACGTTTCTGAATATTGACTTCTGCATTGTTGACCCAACGTCGTGACGTTGGGATGTCGCGACGTGGGGACGTCGCGACGTGACAACCACTTTCTTGCTTTGCTCCCCATTGCTTCCAAAACTGCTTCCAACAGCTGCCCTTTTTGCTCCAATGCACCTGCATCCAAACCAAACACCAAATCAGGAGTCTAGCCACAAAAAACTATGAAATTACTATAAAATAAACCTGAAAATGAAAAACCTACACGAGTATAATATAAGTGTTTTAGACACTCATCAGTTGCAACTCAAGTTTACTTGCAACTATAGAGTCATTTTTAGTTGCACTCAATCTTTACCGCAACTATGGAGTCACTTTTAGTAGAGACTCAATCCTAAATGCAACTATAGAATCACTTTTAGTTGAGACGCAATCCTATCCGCAACTATAGAATCACTTTTAGTTGAGACTCAATCCTAAATGCAACTATAGAATCACTTAGTTGAGACTAATCCTAAATGCAACTATGTAAATACTTAATAGATTAATAACTTCATCCTCGCAAACTATAAAAGTCACTTGTAGTTGCAGCTTAATATGAAACTAAAAATATACTTTAGTTGCAAATTTTTTTGGCCCCAACTAAAGTAATGTCCCTATAAGTTACTTTTCTTGTAGTGTTATAATTTGAACATAATCTCCTTTAAGGATTCTAAGTATAATTAATGGTTCACATTTGCAAGAAGAAAAATGGAATATCTATATCATGGAAAATCAAGTACTCTCTAGATTGGATCAGGATTTAGACTTGCTATTCATCAATTAAAAGCATTTATTTTTATTATCATTTACTTGCACCAAGTAAGTTTAACGTTTGCAAGTTGTGAGTGTGCAAAAAATGTGTCTATGAGTATATGTACTTCCATGTGCGAGTGTGAGAGAGAAAGAGAAAGAGAAAGAGAAAGGAAGGAGAAATTAATTCATACTACATCTTCGTCATCAGTCTCATCATGATTGCAATATTCATCTTCATCCTCTAATGCTCCTATCCACTCAGATTTAGAAGTTTGAAGTTCCGAATGAAAAGTGCAGGCTCTGTAAACCAATCGCATATTAAGTAATCAGATTTTCTAAGATCAAAAGTTCCAAGAAAGTATGGTTTGGAAATCTTGCACAAACAGCTTCAATCATTTAACCCAATAACTTGAATCCCTTGCATCCATCTAGGCTATGTCAGACCTTGATAAGCCTGGAAGCTCCACCCGGGTCTCCAAGCCCAATCCTAAGTATCTAGGATAATACTCAGCCAAGGCCCATGCAGATCTATTCTGAACTATTTAGGCAGCTTATATTATATTTGTATTGCAGTTGTTATTTACCTATATTATGGGTGTATGTTTAACTTTGTGGTAGTAAGATCAATTCCTAAAGACTCGGCCATTACCTTTGTTAGTTTATTTTGGTTTGTATTGGTAGTTTAAAAGAGAAGAAGAAAGGATGATTGGGGGAGAGAAGTTTTATTCCTGTTCTTGGTGGTCTTGCTCTCACCCGAAGAGAACTATTTTCTGCCTTACAATTCTTGCTACTGACTGGGACCTATCATTGAACAGAAACAGGGATTTGTTGATGCCCGAAATTAAGCAGTCTTTATGCCTGAATGTTTTTGTGTCTCCAATAACTTATAATCAATTTCAATGTAACATCTCTTCTCTTCTCTTCTCTCGTTTACAACATATTCTGAGCAATCCAACTTTTTCAATAAAGAAACCATAGAAAAAGATAACCAATCTAACCTCCGTAGGAACATTTCTTGAGCGTTTTCTCAAGAATCTTGAGAAAAGCTCGATCGTCGTCAACAGCAAGAAAACACGAAGACCAGAGGGGAAGAATGCACTTGCCATGGTTGAAACGGTCGAAGATTATTGGTAGCTTTCCCCTTGACGGTGTTTGGAAATTTTGAAAAAGGCCAAGAATAGCGACATTTGAAAATTTTTCCCAATTGTCATGGTCATGGACAACGACATTTGAGTTATTTGAAAATTTTACATTCAATTATCGTGATCATGAACATCGGTATTTAAGAATTTCTGTATTGCTGGCACTAACATGATGGTTGCGTAGGTGAAGTGGTTTAGGTGTAAGAAAATGAGTCTGACCAATGTGAGAAATGGAGAGTGCAGAACCATGGAGAGTAGCGTGGTGGGTGGCTCTGGCTCTGCTGTGAAGGTACCAGGTAGGATCATGAACGTTTGTTGGTGTTGCAATGTGAGCTATGTAAGGTGTTGAGTGAAAGAGAATTGGATTGGAGTTTCCGTCGTCGTTCTTGGAGCCAGAAAATGCATATCAAAAAGATGATAGCATTTGGCGGCTGAATGGCCAGATTTTCCGCATATTTGTCACATTAGTCTGAGGTTGGATCCACAGGCTGAATGGCCGGAGAAGAAGGCTCATGATGGTGATGATCCTTCTCGTGCCGAGTTGTTGCTCTTGAGAGTCAATTGAGCAGTGGCATGAGAGATGTCCATGACTGGGAACTGGGAACTGGGAAGGTATGCATGGTTTCAAGTAGGAGCTCATGTGTTTGAAGGAGGAATTGAGCTTCAGAGAGAGTTGCAGATTCTTTGGAAAGTAGGACTCACCCCAACAACATCATATTCAGATTCTAATCCTCCCAAGATGTAGACCACTAATTCATCGTCGGAAATAGCTTGTCCAGCATTCATCAGGTCATGTGCAAGTGATTTCATCTTGAGGATATATTCATTCCTCAACAGACAACAGTCATAGAGCATATTTTTGTGGTTTGAAGAAGAAGAAGAAAACGGATGTGAAGAAGTCGAGCTCTTGATTTGGTTCTGATAGGGTTCGAAAATAATACCACAGCCCACTCGCTTGCGCTCAAGCAAAGGCGCCAACCTGCCAAAGAGGCCAACCCCAACGAAACACTCGAGCCCACTCGCTAAACCCCAAAGGAGAGACATGTCCACAAGATTCGCGCCTTTTTACGCCAAAGATTCGAGCCTTTGAGCACTCTGCATTGTTGATCCAACCCGCTTTGGCTCAAGACCACTGCGGGAAGTCTCCCAGGTACGTAAATAGAATAACTTTAATAATAAATTATTCGCAAACTAACCAAACCTCACCAATAAGGGAAAGAAAGACAATAATAAATCATCATCAAATCGATCCCCTAATAAGGAAGGAAGATTATCCAAATAAACTCGTTTCTATATAATCAAAGACCAAACTGACATCGATAATAACAAGAATATCTCATCCAATGGGAACGAATCTCAGTCACCCATCCAACCGGTTAAACATTCACTATAAATACAAGGCCACCCTCATCTGGCTGAAAGCGCACGCCTAATCGTTAATGCCCATACTAATAATGCATCTTCACATAGCGGATATTATCTCGCCTCTAAGGGTCTTTTTTTTCTCGTAAAGAAACTCGACTTAGACATCGAGCTGCCACGGTGAAGCCTCGCCGAATCCCTTCTTCCTTTTGTTTTTTGGCAGGAAAGACACGCCCTGAGCCGCAGACTCAGTAAATTACAAATGATCCTACTTCACCTTTACATCCAGAGTCTCGCATCCCATCCCGCCAAAGAATTCAGTCCTACTTCAACGACCCTTACACGCCTCCAAATTCTGGGCTCACGAAAAAAGTATCATTAGTTCCTCAAATGTAAACTGATTCACCAGTTTCAATATGGGAGATTAGATATTCTGGATTGGCCGCTGATTCTGATTGATCTCCCAGAAACTGCTCAGTTTGTGTTCAAACGCTGAGAAGTAGATCATCTAATCCATTTTGTGCAGTTGCCAGGATTTGAGATTTCCAAAAAACATAGTTTCATCAAATCCAATCGGATCCTCATCGGTGCCAAAACTGAGGGCATGCAGTGTAATCGACAGACAGACTTTGAGCGGAAGAAGGTGGAGTCATTGGACTCTGATCAGTTGATAGGGGCGCCATTGACGATTCTTGGAGCTCTGATACCATATTGAAATGGTTCAGTGCTTTTGTATTATTTGAACCTCATACATTTATGATGATTATGAGAGGTAGAAAGATCGAGTACATACACAAGTGTTCAGAATGTTCTAGATGATTGATGTGTATCATAAGGCACGTGAGGAGGTTGTAACTAAATTCTGGAATGTTCTGTGGTGAGTAGATGATAGGGTGAGACTCGTGTGTAGCCTAGACTGCGTACACCTTAGGCTGTGTCAGTCCAACCTATTTTAGCTATTTCATTCATGTTTTGGGTCAAAATGAGTTGGATTAATCTAATTAATTTTATTCGTACTAGCCATCAATCCAACCCATCTATTATGAAGCTGCGACCAAAACGGTCCAAAACCTGAAAACATTTAAAATTAATTTTATAAAATTGTCATTTTCCAAATAAAAATAAATAATATATAAATATATAATAATAATTAATATATAAAATGATTATGTCTAAACAATATAATAATAAACAAACTTAATAACATATTTAAAAAAAAACAACTCTAAAATAACATATGAAATCTCACATACCTTTAATCTTCATTTTCATACTTATTATATCCAATAATAATATAACATTTTATATTAAAAAAGACAGACACATCCTCGATAAATGGGCTGGAAGCTTATCATAATCTATTAATTAATTTATCGTTAACAACATAAATTTCTGATTACGTTAATAAAAAAATATTTTTTTCAAAAATGCATCTCAATTGTATAATAATGAAATATCTTATTTGTTTGAAAATCCATTTTGCTAAAATATATAATCATATTAGGAAAGAAATTGGTGTATACTTTTGTTGATTATTTAAAATAATATTATTTTTGTTATTAGTTTAAGTAATAAAATGATTTAAAATATATTGATAATTTAGTTCTTAAATTTAAATTTAATTCTATAAACTAGTACAACTTCATTTTTATCAAAAAAATATATATGATTGAATAAAATTTAAAGGGATAAATAAAAATGAAATTGTAAATATTTAAAATATGATTAATGAGATAAATAAAAATATATTAAATATTAAAAATGTACTATTTAATTCAAATGTATTTCGTAAAATTTCATACAAGATTTTTAAATATTAATTATCATATAAATTATATTAAAAATATACATTAGAAATTGGAAATAAAATAGTTAAAATAACAAAGTTTAATATAGCTAATTATATATTATGTAATAATAATTATTTAAAAACCTCTATACTACAAAAGAGATAATCAAATATCAAATTTTATGATTTAGCTTCATCAAAATCTTAATAACTAAGTTTGGCCATTTAAAAACAATTAAATAAACATTTCAAACCAATTGAGTTAAACTGTCAACCATGTCGGCTACTAAAATGTCAATTAAACTGATCCATTTTATTCTAGTCTTAAATTTTACAACCTAACCCTCTAAAAATTTGGGCTAAAATGGGTTGGTTTATCGGACTCAATCCATATTATCAGTTCTAATAGAATATGAATAATGAGCTTTCGTTGAATCTGAGTATCAACATTATTAAGGCTAATTTTTTAAATTTATAAGTAAAGCAAAGGATAATTTTGGCAATTGGGAGGTGTAAATTTTTGCAAAATTTCTCATTACTATTTGCACTTTCAAAATTAAAAAATAGAAGGGAAAGAAACGAAATTCTTTCTAGTTGATGAGCGAAAGAAAAAAAACAAAAGGTGATTGATTATTTGCTCATTGGCACCTTGTATTATTATTGTATTTACCAATCACCTCATTTAATTTAATATTGTAGTAGCTGTACAACTCAACCGATCACCAGGGATGAGAGATGTCATCATCTCAAGAGTTCAGTTTACACAACTATGTGATGTAATTAATATCATCCTCCCTTGTTCTTGTTCTTGTTGGGAGGTTGCTTGATTTTGTTTGAATTATTAGAGCTTCCAAAGAGTGGTGGAAAGGCCTAGTTTTTGGGGCTATTCTCCTTAATTTCACAAATTTTTGGGGCTTTTGAAGTAGAAATTAGAGGAAAGAATTTTAGTTTTTAATTATATTTTCATCTATTTAAAACGTATGCACTTTTCTGGTTTAGGAAGAGAACCACCTTTCCATACTTGTATCATCCACTATGTTACGCCATTTGCCGAGTATATATATATATATATATATATATATATATATATATATATATATATATATATATATATATGCTGCTGAAAAGGAGACTTTAAGCTTTCAAAACTCACCTAATTTTCTGCATAGATGCTAGAGAAGTTAATGGTTTCCATTAGACCTTTTAATTTATTGTTTTTATATTTCATTCAAAAGTACTAGTTGCACCCAAATTCACAATCTTTAATCAATAATGTTAAAAAAAAAAAAATTGTTAGAGGGAGCTTAACACTTTACACACTTGCAATGTACTTTGAGGGAGGGTGTTGCCCATCTATTAATCCATGCTAATCATGATGCCCCAATATGTGACACCATATGTGCTTTGTGGGCATTCAAACTCAAGAAAAATGGTTTTTTTTTTGTGTACTTTGCCCTAATCTTAATTGGACCAACTCTCACTTTCTCATCAATTATCTTCTTCACTCTTTTTGACTCCATTATTTATCATCTTCTTTATTATGTACATATCCATTTATATCTCATTGCTTTTATTAGTATGCTATGGCAACCCCTTCTCATTTTTAAATTAATGCATTGAGAGTCTTACTTGCCATACAACATCATCTTTTTTATTGTGTACATATTCATTTATATCTCATTGCTTTTATTAGTATGCTTTGACAACCCCTTCTCATTTTTAAATCAATCCATTGATAGCTCGACTTGCCATACAACATCATCTTCTTTATTATGTACATATTTCTTTATATTTCATTGCTTTTATTAGTATGCTTTGGAAACCCCTTCTCATTTATAAATTAATGCATTGATAGCCTTAGTTGCCATACAAATACATGATTGATTTCAACAAGTCAAATATCATAGTATCAAACAAAAAGTATAAAACACGTAGTATAGGGTACCGACCGAAGAAGAGCTAGAGGGTAATTAAATAGCTTTAAGGAATAAAAGATAAATATTATGTATTTAAGGAATAAAACGTAAAATGGAATACGTATATGGTAGGATAGTATTTAAGGAATAAAAGATAACTATTATGTAAAATGGAATATGTAAAAAAAGCTTCCGTTTTTGTTTAATATCAAAGATAGGTAGAATATGAATGAAGAGCTTTCAAAGATAACTATTAAGGTTAATTTTTGAAATTTAGAAGTAAAGCAAAGGATACTTTTGGCAATTGAGAGGTGTAAAACACTTCATACTTTTACAGTGATGATAGATTATTTCAAATGAGTAAATTAAAACCATTTTTTTTCCTTAAAAAAATAGTTAAGGGGATTTGTTTAGTTTTTTTAAATTATTCTTGAGAACGGTTTTAAAAAGCAAAATAAATACCAAAAAGTGTTTTCTAAAAACTCTTATTTATTCTTTAAATTTAATATTTTATATTGTTATTTATGTTTCAAAAAAAAAAATTGAAAAAAACATATTTTTAGCATTTTGATAATAACGATAAAATGAATAAACTCGCTAAATCTTTTGTAAAAATGCATATTTTAATGTAAAATTTGAAAAAAAATTTCTCATTGCTATTTTCACTTTTAAAATTAAAAAATAAGAAGGAAGAAACGAAATTCTTTCCTAGTTGATGAGCGCAGAAAAGAACAAAAACGATAAAAATAAAACAGAAGGTGATTGATGATTGGCCATTGGGCACCTTGTATTATTATTATTATTGTATCAACCAATCGCCAAGGATGAGTGATGTCATCCTCTCATAAGTTCAATTCTTCCAGTGTAAAACGTTTCCTTTCTTTCTTTATTACACGATTATGTGATGTAATTAATATCACCCTCCCTTGTTCTTGTTCTTGTTCAGAGGTTGCTTCATTTTTGTTTGAATTATTAGAGGCTTTCAAGAGTGGTGGAAAGGCCCTGGATTTTGGGGCTAATCTCCTTAATTTCACAAATTTTTGGGAGAAGCCGGTAAATGATGATTTTGAAGAAGAAATTAGGGGAAAGAATTTTAGTTTTTAATTATATTTTCATCTATTAACAACGTATGCACTTTTCTGGTTTAGCACCTTTCCATACTAGTATCATCCACTATGTCACGCCATTGCCAAGAATATATATATATATATATATATATATATATATATACTTTATATATATATATATAAAGACTTTCAAGCTTTCAAAACTCACCTAATTTTCTGCATAGATGCTAGGGAAATCAATGGTTTCCATTAGACCTTTTAATTTATTGACTTTATATTTCATTCAAAAGTACTAATTGCACCCAAATTCACAATCTTTAATTAACCACCAAGAGGATTTGTATTAAATAGAATTGTTAGAGAACCCACAACATTTACACATTTGCTACAGGAGGTGTTATCCATCCATTAATCCATGGTAATCATGATGCCCTAGAATGCTACTCCATATATGCTTTGTGGACATTCAAACTCAAAAGAAAAATGACATTTTTTTTTTTTTGTGCATTTTACCCTAATCTTAATTGGACCAATTTCACTCTTTTTTCTCCCACTTTCTCATCAATTATCCTCCTCGCTCTTTTACACTCCATTATTCATCATCTTCTTTATTGTGTACATATCCATTTCTATCCCATTGCTTTTATAAGAACGCTTTGACAACCCCTTCTCATTTTTAAATTAATGCATTGATAACTTTACTTACCATACAAATAGATAATTTATTTCAACAAGTCAAATATTACAGCTTGGATGATCCAAAGTCTTTTCCTAAATCAGTCTATTTGATTAATTTTTACTTTAATATATACTGCTGATATGTCTACATTATTCCTACATAGCAAGTAACAAAAAAAAGGGGGGTTGTGGGGTTTACATTTTTAAGCAATGAGATAGGGTGGTACAATAATTTTTTTCAACTTTTAGAACCATGTGATGTCCTATTGCAGTGGCCCTACAAAAGATTCCATGTTAGAGCTCTTCAAACCCTAAAGTATGATATTTCCACAGTGCCTAAGACTTGAAGGAAGAAGCGTATGGTTTCTATAGTCCAACTATGTATTGATCACATGGACTACCTTTTATATGTGTCCTTGGGAAAAGTGAATATGGGAGTTGATTTTGAATTTTGAGAAGGAAAAGGCAGAGGGCAATAGAGCCATTCATAAGTTTGAGGAGTGATGGAGAGGATACAAATGATGCAGCATGTTTTACAATGGTAGATTTCACGGGTTTGGTACCGGTGCGGCATTGGCTGGTGCCGGTGCCGACGTACGTCTTGCGGGATTTAAGAGATTTCGATCTTGGTGCGAGAGGCACACTCGTCTTTTGGATTAAACTGAGATCGCTAATGTGGATTGTATTTAGTAAAACAGAGGGGTAGAATGGGAGTTTTTGATTCTAGGGTTTTGGGGTTCTCATTTTTGGAGTTTTTCTCATATTTTCTAGGGTTTTCTAGAGTAGAGTAGCTAGTTCTTCTCATTCTTAGTTTTGAACATTTGTAATCTTTCAGTTGATTTTATAACTTGGTACTCGTTGAGGGAACTTTGCATTTTTTATATTTCAACTTTGCAATTGTAGTGTTAGTTCTCAATTCACATTTAATACTATTATTCCAGCATTTATGAATCAATTCTCAGTTTTAATGGAGTTCTAAACCTCCACGATAGGGTTCTAACGGTGGAAACTCATCCCCTTCAAGGTAACAACACTCAGTCCCTCTCTTATGCTTAAATGCGTTTATGATATTCAACAACGCTAAAGATTGCTTATAAAACCTTAGTTGTCTTATGACAGCGTGTGAACGAGATTCTTGGTACACGTTGTGCTTGATCTCAAATGCGATACAAGTGTAAAGCGCAGGAAAATTGAATTTTTACGAAAAAGGATAAAATAGTAATTTCGATTAATCAGAAATTTTTACGAATATCGGATGTGAAATGGACTTAGCTAGTTGGAATTGTATGCCGTGAGGAAATCCCAGCTACCACGTCGAATTTCCCCCATGGAAATTTGAAGGCAGTCAAAATTTGCGTTTTGGACGTGGTGTTGTAAGCGGCTCGTGAAAGAACATGTGATGTGGCCAAAGGTAGCTCTTCTTATCTGTGTGACACGTGTTGCGTGAGTGGTGGGGATGAGATGAATATTGACAGATTGTCTTAGAGTGTAAAAATCGAAATGAAAGGGGCGTGGATCTGGAATTGTTGGAGATGTAAGCGAGGAATGAATGAAATCTGAATGGTGATCTTCTTATCGAATGAAAGGAGCCAAAAAACATGCGAGAAATTTAGAACTCGTCGACGGAGTGAGTGAGGTTTTGAGTTTTAGAGAGAGAGAGCTCATGCTCTCTGGATTTTAATACCATTCGGTGTCGGTTCTGGCGGACGAAGCGAGGGGAGTCGTCCCTGCGAAGGACTACACGTGGACCTTGGGTTGGTGGGTTAAAATGACTAAGGAGGTGAGGATCTTTCCTACTTTGTGTTGATATCTTTAATTTAGAAATTTATGTAAATGGTTAGGGATGTTTTGAGGCAGATTAAGCGTGTTTTTCGGTCTCAAAATCTTTGAACTGATGGAGAAAATCAGATTGTTGGCCAGGCATGAGCAGTCTGCATTTCGAGGTTTATTATTCGTGTGAATAGTTACGTCTTTTGGTGTGAATTTTTATGATGTTGAGTGATTGAGAATAAGATTCTTGTCTTGATAATTAGCTATGTGAAATTTAATTTTGGTGTTGTTGATGTGAATTTAATAAAATGATTTATGTGGATTGATTATGTTAGTATATCATTATTTTATATATTAGCGTGAGTTTGTTGGGATTGGCATAATGTATTATATCCTTCCTGTGAGAAAAGGTATTTGTTAGCGTATATTATCTTACTTTATTAAGGTGATTTATGTCATTGATGTTAAATGTACAATTATGACATATAGAGCATTTTCAACCAAGAAGCTGACATATAAAATTAAGCTGTTTTCTTGACATATATAAATCTTGTGGATTTTTTAGTAATACCAATAACAATGAAATAATTTTTTATAATTTTTTTATTCATTAATATTAATGACATAAAATTTTCTCAATTACGCCTTTTTTTTTACTAATATGTAGATATAAAAAAAATGGAATTTATTTTATTTTGTGCCCGTAAATGCAACTTCGTATATAAAGCGCTCGGCGTTTCAAAAAAAAGCGTTGCGTAGAGAGGCGAAGTCTTGGGTTAAATTACGATGGGAGGAGTTCTTGTATATAATACCTAGCTAAAGTGTTTATTTTTATGATTTAATGTTAATGATTCATTTTTTCAGTGTGTGTTAACCTAATATTTATATAGTTTTTCATAAACAATTTTTTTATTATTATTGAAATAGAAGCTATCATATATTGTGTTAAATAAATAATTAGTTTGTGTGAGTCTTAAAATTAAGATAATTGAAATTTCAGTTTATAAATTGACAATAAAATACTATGTTTCATATTTACTTTTTAAGTTAACTTACATAAATTAATATATATAATTTTAAAATTACATAAATTAATATATTAGGAGATTAGGATTTTTATTCTGCTACTAATTAATTTCCAATAAATTAATGTTATAAATTTTTAGAAATAATTTTTTTGAAATAATATTTTAGAATAATTTAATATTATAGAATGGATGATCCACAAATTGATTCTTATATATAGTTGGTTATAATAAATAAAAAATTAAAAGTTTTCCTTGACAAAATCTGGACCGTTCATTAAATTTTAACTTCACCGTTGATTAACAAGAAGCCCTAAAGATACACCCTTACTCTTTCCCTCTTCTCAGCCGCCCTCACTACTCCTTTATTTTTCTCTTCTTTTTTTCGTTCACCCTCCATGGAGATGGGTAATTAGAAGCCCTAGATATTGTTTAGAAAAACCTGAATCATCAGTTTTTCACCTCAATCTAGTATCTCTCTCTCTCTCTCCTAAATGCTCTCTTTGCCTAATCTTAACCATCCCATCTCTACTTCGGCATTGATCTCAAAGACTACAAATGCTCACAATCTAGCGACCATGGCCATTCTGGGAAGAGGCTCTAACATCATATCAATTTCATGGAGCATCATAGTCATCAAGTGCTGCCGAAAGTCAATGATCGTCGGGATCCATGGAGCATCGACGCTATGTTGATGTTTGACGGCTTGCGACATCAGATTTTGCACAGAGGATGCAATCTTCTCCAAAAATAGGTGGACATTTTTCTTCAAATAGAGGTGAGGTGGATCTCGATCTCGCTATATGCATCGTCATCGATGCCTTTCAACCGCTCCCAAAGCGTTGATCACAGTCACACATTACCGTGGTGGTTCTTCCAGCCCTTCATCGAATTATTTAAGATTTCCCTAAACTTGTGCTGGAAGCTTAAAATTAACAACTGATAATCAATAAAAATTAGAAAATTGATATTTCCAAAAAGCATAATTTTGGTTAAAAGTTGATTTTTTAAAAGAACATGTATCTTTTTTGGCTCAAATCATTTTATTATTTTTCTAATTTTGATTTGAATTATATTTTAATTTTAATTTATATATTCATTTTATTTTAAATTATTTTATATAATCCTCTATTTTATATTTTGTATTTTTTTAATATATATATATATATATATATATATATATATATATATATATATATATATCATTAGAGTAATTTTATTTGCTACAACAAATGAGAGATAATATCATGCCAACTTTTGAGATGAAAGTAATTTGAGAATTTACTATAGATATTCACTTCTACACGAACATTAATGGGTAGTACCAATTTTATGTACTGGCACCACTAAAGGATACCAAATAATTTATTGCATGTTGTAACTATTTGAAGTACATGAAGAAACATCCACATGATGTTTCCAAAGGGCTGTGGGTTGGTTTTCTACATAGTCATCATAAAAAAACGTAACAATGAGTGAAACTCCATGAAAGTTAAAAAAAAAAAACCATTAGATTTTGATATATATTGTGCCTGATATTGTTGTGACGCTGATAAAGTATCTTATGTATTTATGCGATTTTGATGTGTGATTGAAATAATATTTACTGAATGTGATAAATGAATAATTGTGGGTCCTCATGCCCTAACTTTGTTGTATCTTTCTTTAGGTGAGTGTTGCGATGATGTGGATTACTAAATTCAAGTCAAGATAGAACTATATATTGGGTGTGAAAATTGTATGTGGACGATACTCTTTAAATGCATCATAAACTATTATCATTTTCACCACTCTAGGATGTTACTGACTCTTCATATAAATACTTTAACTATAAGCTCTCTCATTCTATTAATATTTTGTTACATCTTTATTTTCTCTTGCTTTGTATAAAAAACAATGTGCATGTCTTAATACAAAATTAGTGCTAGAATGTAAAATCTGAAATTGCATCTATATTTGATATATTATTGTAATTAAAGCACCTTATAATTTGAAAAATGCAATTTTGGTACATGTTCTTATATTTCAATTAATGTTATGTATATTTTGTCTGATATCCAGGAAATATAGCAAAAGGAAAAAGATGGGGAAGAATTCGAGACTAGCTTTAAGATCGATAATGTTGTATTTTACAATTACAGTTTGAATATTATCTTAACAAAAAAAAAAATTATTAGTCTTTTTTTGTATGTAGAAATTAAATAAAGCCATTGGTAAAGATGTATTCCAATTTTTTTAATGTTCAAATTTATATAATAAGTTTTACTTTGAGAAATGACCTTTATATTTGGTTTTGAGACTTTGCAAGAGTGTTTTACAGGCTAAGTCAGAGTGCATAATGGAATGTGTATAAAATTTTCAAAAGCAATCTTGATGGATGGTCAATGCCCAACCTTGACATTTGTAATAGCTAGAAACCTCCATTTATTATACTCAACATTGACATCTTTTTGTAGTAACATTAACACAAAAGCAAGTCTACATTGACACAAGTTCAAGCAATCTTAACATATGTTGAATTCAACGTTGATAAAGAGAAAAAGCGTTGGCATTTATTACTGTTGACGATATTTGTTAGTGGTAAAATTAAATCAACCTTGACGTATATAAATGTCAAGGTAGTTCTCACCTGCGACAGCAGCATAGATGACATATAATAATAGTACTGTATAGCATATATACTCTACTTTTGTGATTGAAAAGCATCCAGCGAGGCACTTTTAACTGTAGTGTATGCGACAGTGTGCTGGAATGATAGGAGTGAGTCTTGATATGAAAGAAGCAACCCAGCCGTTTGTGAAGGAATTTCGACCAGAAGATTTTCAGGAGAATCGCATTAGGAGATTGTCGTGATTCGATCGGGCGTGAATTTTGGAAGGTTATCAGCAGTTCGCCTCGGTAGTAAGTTTTCTTGAATAAAGGCTTTGTTTTGGCTTTGTGATTTTTCTTCGCATTTGGCTTGAGCGTGTGAGGGGAGTCGGTGAAGGCTCGAGGCATTCAGTAGGATCATTATGTTCTTGGGTGTGATTGTTTGTGACGTGTGTCTTGGGTGGGAGTAGCCGCGTGAAGTGCTCAGCGGGTTTCTTTCGCGCAGTCGAAGGATATTTATTCAGTCTGAGGAGTGTCTGAGAGGGCGGCTTATTTCCCTTCAGAGGCCGCGTTTAGAAGAAAGCGGGTTTTGTGGGCTTTGTGAGAACTTTTGGATATAGCGTGTATTAGAAATTATGCGTTTTAATATGTTGAATTGAAGTGATTTATTAGCTCTTGAGCCCATGGTAATATAGTTGATGTATTTTGTAGTATTGATTCGGGCGAAGTGGCCAGGTTATTTCCTCGCGTGTGGACCGATGTGTCGTGTAAAAATTTGTTTGGGACGGAGTTGTATTTAGGTAGAGCTCCTTGTACAAAGGAAGCTCTGCCGCGATTTCGTGAGTGGTGTCGGGTTCTGCAGTGCGAGTATTCGGCGGAGTTAGGTTGTCGATGGGCCCGCCGGGAAATGGGGTGTCTCTCATGATGCAATCAAATCGTCTGAGCAAGCGTTTGATATCTTTCATTTATTCTTTGTCTTCCAAAGCTTTTAAAGAGTTATATCACCCGTCAAATACCATTAAATGATGGCTCTGCAGATGAGAATATAAGTGAGAGGTGAGTACTTTAGTTGGAGAAGAGTGAGCTGTAGATCTATCATTCGCCTTCGTTTTAAATTAGTTTAAGTCAATCGGTTAATAAATCAATCAACTAAAACCGCCCATATTTTATTTGCACATTCATTGGATAATGATCATAAGGATCATTTGAAACATCGCATTGGAAGTGACACGTGAATTTCCATGATATTATAATCAGCTTGTGACGTCGACTATGCGGCAGGAATAATTTCAACACACGAAGAAAAACGAAGCATTTTGAAGCTATTTGTTGCGAAGTGCGATCATATTCTGATCGACTGCAGCGTATTTACGATGTGCGTCCGACCCGCATTCTCTATTTTCTTTTAATTCTTTTTGTAGATTATATAAGTGGATACCGCAATCTCGGTTAAGGTAATGTGTGCATGTTAGTTTAGGCCGTGACGAGCAAAGAAGCTTATGGAGTTATACACCGAAAGACATCTTGAAGATTCCACGATAAGACATTTGTTTTCAGAGAACCTAATCGCGAATGGAACATCGAGAAATCAACAAACTCATTTAATCAAATGACCAAGGGTTATCGGTAGCTTTGCAAAGACCATGAGCCTCCACGACGGAGATGGTGTTGCATCATGAGCAACCTTAACCTGACGGGAGGGGAAATATTAATTTTTCGAATTAAAGATCAATATTGACTCCCGCACCTCTTTTACAATATTGAAAAACTGGCCAGAGATTCTACTTATTGCCCGAAGAACCCGCAATAACAAATGCATTAGCCTGCGGAGAGAGCTTACCAGATTCTTATGAAGTCGGAATGGTCGTCTTCTCCTTGTGTATCGAATTAGGTGCGAGCCTCTTCCATTCGTGAATTTTGAGAGGATGTTTAAGTTTGCTGCCTTTCTCTGAGGATCTTTCCATATAGTTTGTATGGTTTTATTAATTCCTCTCTAAGGGAAAATGCCCAAAATATGGTTTATTCTCTTCCTCTCGGTCGATTTTCACTTGGGAAGACATGCGAAATGAATTTAAGACAAATTCTTTATCAGGCCATACTAGCACTCATCTGAATAATCTAAAACTTTTATGGCAAAGGGTGAACTTTTCTTTATTGTATAGGAAGATATAAGGACCTCATCCCGCTCTCCCCTCGTCATGGTTTGGATGTTGGACAAATGCGTTGCATACTTTCACCAAGGGCTTTCACTGAAATATGAAATGATACATCAGAATGATGTGTGCGGGAGTTTTTATGAAAAGAAAAGCAAGGGAGATTTGTGCAATTTTTGTCTATTAGTAAAGTGTGAACTTGGGAGGCTAATGCCTCCACACAGATCTTTGCTAAAGTGCATAGTGCACCTGCGGGGAGGAGGAATACGTCGGCGTAAGAGAATGATGATGACCTGGAAGTGAAAATAGCCAGTTCAACTAGGAAGTTAGAAGCAGTTGAATTGAAAAAGTGGAATGAGGTGGTATTTGTACCCAGGTGCCTTCGGTGCCTATGGGATACGGAGGCTGGATGGAGTCATGCATCATTTGCGATAACCCGCTCGATCAACCATTACTTGCCTTAACCTTCCCTCGAGTCAAGGGAAGCGATCCATATAAACTGACTAATGCTCTTAACTACCAAAAGCCCTTCAACTCTCCTTACTCTGAAACTTATAATCGAGAATTGGGTAAGCACTTTCGAATTTTTGTTAGAAGAATGGGGAGGCGAAACCATTTCCCCGAATAGCAGGCCGGAACTTGAAAACCAAGGCTTTTCAAATCAAGCCTAAATTCCAAAATCGAGGTCCTTAAGGATTTCATGAATCGCAACAGGAGTTTTCACCCCTCTTCTGGGGAATCAAAATCAGCGACTTTACCCGACCTCATCAAGACGAGTTTGGGACATTGTGACTAGTTTGTCCGGGACCTTGATCCACGACCTTGAATTTGAGCATTGTAAATGATGTGAGATCCCAGTGCTAAGTTGACCTCTTCTATGGGCAATATTCAACGAAAAAGGAAACTCCGGCTTCTCGGACCATCGAAACCCTCGAGGTGAAATAGTGTTGGAATCTCGAGTCCCGAATGATGTAACTTTTGAACATTACAAAAATTTGTCACCCTTTCTTGAAGTGGAAAAACAATTGATAAAACCATTCGACCAATTTTCCAAAAACGATAAAATATTTCAAAATGAACCACGAGTTATTTAGTATGTCTAGCAGTATAAATGTTCACAGGGCGGATGTTGTTGATGTTGAAATAGAAAAGAAACAACTGCAGGTGTCATCGTGCTCCATACCTTCATAGGTTGAGGCGCAGAAATTGAGCAATCGTTCTGAAATCATGAGTTGTTCAAGCGAGTTAAATTAAACATTCCCTTGTTGGATGCCATAAAAGAAAGTGTCGCTATGCGAGTTCTGAAGAGACTTGTGTATTATGAAAAGAAAGTTAGGTGTCAACGAGGATGTATTCTCAGAAACTTAACGATCCAGCTCTTTGATTAGGAACAACTTTAATACAAAGACCCGAGGATATTTCCATAGTGGTGGGAAGCTTCGAAGTGGGACATGCTCTAGTGGACTTGGGAGCGAGTGTTGAATTTGTTGCGCGTGCTCGATATATGTTGAGCTAGGGTTAAGAGTTAGAGCTGCTAATATCATAACCAATTTAGGCGTAAGTAGTGTGAAATTCGCAGGTATAATGAAAGACGTATTGGTGCAAGTAGACAAGTTCTACTTTCCTGTGGATTTTTTTGTTCTCAACACTCAACCTGTGTCAAATCAAGGGACTTAATTTCCAGTGATTCTTGGTAGGCTCTTCTTGGCCATTGCCAATGTCATTATACACTGTAGGGGAGGATTAATGATCTCTCTTGTGGCATGGCGGTAATACGAACATCTTCAATGTTTTCAAGGAGATAGGGGATGATGAGGATGTCTGTGAGGTAAATATGAAAGAATACTTTTGTGCAGAACTATGTAGATCATGTTTCATATGATGACCCTCTCAGTCTTGTCTGAAGTAAGCCCAAGTTATGTCATTGAGGTAACCACATCCCAGAATTGGAGTTTACGTACTCCATAATTGAGCATAATGAGTAATGGAGGCAAATGGGTGGAGCACTGATTTGAAAAATTGTCACCAATTGAGAGCCAGAGTTTACCTTGAAGAAAAATATTTAAGCGAGATTGAAACCCCTTACCATTGCATCTCAGTATCGTTCCTAGGGAGTGAAGATGCTTTCAGTTAATCACATATCTCCTCTTTAGAACGGATCGAGAATAAACACGGAGATATTGAGAATCCACCATTCTTGATAGGATGGACCATTCTTGGGGATATTAAAGGAATTATCACCAGTGCACTTTTTGAGTTCTCTTTGGAAGAGGATGTATGAACCTTCACCTTAGCCCTGGCAGAGGAGTTTGGACCCGGTTATGAAAGAATTTGTCAAGAAGAGGTTTAAAGCTACTTTGGAATGTAGGTGTTATTTACCTATTACGAGATAGCAGTGGAGTCGATCTGACCCAGTACTTCTAAGAAATGCAGGTATCCTTTGTGGTGGCAGATGAACCTGATGAGCTCATTCCACTCGAGGTCACCTGAGGATTGGAGGTGTCGCGTGGCCCATAGGAAACTTAATGCGGCCTTTAGGAAAGATTATTTCCCTTTACCTTTTATAGACCAAATGTTGGAGAGAGTTGCAGGGCATGAATTCTATTGTTTTCTAGATGGGTACTCAAGGTATAATCAAATTGAGATAGCCCTAGAAGATCAAGAGAAAACCACGTTCACTTGCCCTTTTGGTACATTACTATTTTAAGAAAAGGCCATGATTAAATGTGCAGGACCTTCGTGATTGCATGATAAAGTTACAGTGACACGATAGAACATATCTTAGAGATTTTCATGAATGATTTCTACATTTTTTGGAGATTCATATGAGAGGGATGTCTGGAAGGATTTAAGGAAGTATTAGAAGATGTAAGGAAAATTTAGTGTTGGTAGGGAGAAGTGTCATACCATTGGTGACCTGAGGGTTGTGCTAGGACACATAATATTAGAGGAACAGATAAGAATTAGATAAAGGCGAAAGTTGAGTTGATCTCTGACCTACCCACTCCTAAATTATTATCAAGGATGTCTACACGGTCATTCCTAGGTCATGCGGGTTTTATAGGAGGTTCATAAGAGATTTTAGTGCCATGTACGTCCAGCAATACAATTTGCTTGCCAAGGATGTCACTTTTGAATGATCACAGGCATGTGAGATGGCCTTTGATAAACTGAAAACTATGTTAGTGTCACCTCCTATAATGTGATCCTTTAATTGGGACCTCCCCTTTGAGATCACGTGTGACGCTAGTGATTATGTCATAGGGAAATTTGTATTAGAGAGCGGAAAATAAAGCGTTTGTGATCTATTATGCGACGAGACTTTTGACCCAGCTTAGTCCCGATTATCTGACCCCTCACGGGGAAAGAGTTCTTGGGTGTAGTCTTTGCCTGAAAAGTTCGGATCTTGTTATAGGGTCTCCAGCCAACCATTTTCACTAATCATGTAGTGTTGAAGTACTTGCTCTCTAAGTAGGATATTAAGCCTCGTCTCCTTTAGGTGGATTTTACTGCATCGAATTTAATCTGACCGTTAAAGGATAAGAAGGGAGTTGAGAATGTGGAAGGTGACCGCTTTCTCGTTTAATGTTTTGGAACAACTTTTGAAGGCTAGCCGTAGTGACACTTTTACGATGAAGCGACTTTGCTCTTTGTCCCTTTACTATGGTATCTTGATGGAGTGCAAAAACTCGTCTATGTTTTGAAGTTCATTCACGTACTATTTTGTGCATTTAATAATGATAAGTAAAGCTAGCCATTCATACAAGCTTGGTTTCTGGATTATTGATGAAAAGCAGTGATTTGACGAAATAGGCGATATACTTCAAAGAGTCGGCCAAAGTGTAGCGCCTGCTGGAAAGATGAATTTTGCATAGATACGGAACATCAAATGGTTCAAAATTTCCTCCCCATTGCATTTAAATTCAAAGAACCAGCAGTACTCACGCCCGAATCGAGTTAAAGCGAAGAAGTTATGGCCTGACGAGTTAGAGAAGAAAAGCCGGTTCTTTATCCGGAAAATTTGTGCGCGGCAGGAGTATAGCGCAACCGGAGAGTATGTCGCGACCCGAGGAGGTATGTAGTGGCCAGATGTCGCTGACAGAAAGGTATGTTGTGTGATGTCGCGTGAGGAAATGGTGTCGCGACGAAAGAGCACACGTGTCGCGACCCGAAATGCTGCGAAGCGAAAAGGCCGAAAGTGAGTTTTGACTGAATTTGGCAGTTTCTGGACCATGTTGCTTTTCGTTTTTAGGTAAAGAAGGCAAGGCGGGAAGATTGGAGAGCCTCTCTCTTGGGGTTTCTCTCTCTAATTGCCCATTTTTCCGATTTTACGTAGATTTTATTTGTTTTACCAGATTTGAGACGGTTCCCAAGGCAGTTTTGTTTCTATTGAAGAGATTTCGATTAGCACCATTATAATAGAGATTAGGATTTCGGCAAAGGTTGAGACGAGGATTAAGTAAAATGCAGTTTCTCTCTCATGGGTTTTCTCTCTCCTCATTGCTCATTTTCTTCAGTTTTCTTTGCATATTTTATTTTTAATAGATCTTAGAATAGTTTTCGACGATTTTATTTCTATTGAAGAGATTTTGGTGTTATTTCGGATATTCGATTCTTCACTGATGAGGTGAAGAATTTAAGCTGAATGCGGGTTTTCTCTTAACATAACAGTTTAACTTGTTTTAGCACTTTTGTTGATTAGTGATGATTGAAATCAGGTAATGAACATTAAACACTACTCTGGGTTGAGGATTAATTGTTGAGCGGTCGATTTGCGGTTGTTCGGTTATTTGTGGAGTTTGAAAGCGAGATTTATATAATTGGTACAGTTCATATATTGAATTATTCGGAATATTGTGGCTTATACCTGAACATATACTGCGCCAAGATTACAGAGCCTACAGTGACACGAGAGATGGAGATTCTGAGGTAAAAGCGGTAACTTAGGGTATGATAGACTAATATCTTAGGCCCCAATGAACTAAAAAATTATACGATAGATAAATCAATTTACTCATGGTGAGGATTAATTAGATGATGTATCAATTTAGTTGTCAGAGGTTTCTCATGAATCGATGAAAGGATCTTGATCATGAGTGTTATGAGAACCGATCAAGGAGATAGAAAATTTTAATGGAATTTGAAGGGCGAGATGCAAATTCACGTTGGAGAGAACTGCGTTATCTAAATACATGAAACGATAATTCTTGATCACAAGAAATGGTTGTGAAGTATTGAAAGAAAAAGCGTCAATCTTGAGTCTTAGGAATTTTACGATAAATATTTAGACCCGTTTGTCTGAAAGAATATGGATCTCTAGCTAGTGAAATGTATGGTGTATGGAGAAATCGAGCTATCTTGCATTGCTCTTGGACGGATCTAGCATTCAACTTACAATTGTTCTTTGCTTTCAAGAAGTATTTGTTTGTAAATAATTATCCCATCCTAGTGACTCTCTTCATACCTTTTAGGAATTAAGTAGTTGTTTATTTGGTAGATTTTTGGGATTAGTTTAAATCGATTTTGTTTCAATTAAATTATTTATTTGACAGCCAGTCGCCTAAATAGTGAAAGGAGCCCTTATGTCCGGGGTGATCAAATTCGATTAGAGAGAACACTCCACGTCCCATACGTGGATGCGATATCAGGACTCCTAGAGTCGGCGCTGTGTATGACGTGCGACTGCGAGAGAGGGTTGAGTGTTAGTATCTGCACCGTTTCGGTTTAGTGCAACTTCTTTGTTTAAAATCGGTTTTTGAGTATTCTGCATTCACTCCTTGTATATTTTCATATACATCAATTTGGTCAATCTCGACAAGTTTTTGGCGCGGATTTAGAGTTAGACAATAGTCCTTTGGTAATAGTGTCATAAATTTGTATATGTCTTGGTCATTAAACAAGTTTTAGTAGTTCTTGCAAGGATTGGCGCGGTTCACTTTTCTCTCGTGATGACGATACGAAAAACCGGAGTAATTTGCTAATTTAGAAGCGATTTTTATTTTATTTTTTATCTTTTTGGTTGTGATTTGTTTCTTAGTTAATTTTTATTAGTATTTTGTACTTTATTTTCTTTGTTTTTCTTCTTGTTGTTGGTACTTATGGAGGAACATTGATAGAAGATAGATTTGCCTCCATAGAAGCCAAGCGGGCTACTTCTTCATAAATTGGACGAAAGAATTCACAATGACTCACTTATGGAACAAGGAATATTCTTGTATCGAGGAGTTAAAGATCCACATTCAGAGGAAGAAGAGTTGTCTCTGGTGGAGCATATTTTTATCTACATGGAAGGGAAGAAGAGGATTAATCTTCATGAGGCGAAATTTCCAGTTTAGATGCCTTCAGTCAACACTGGTGCTAGATTGAAAAATGTAGAAACTTCCAGATACGGACACTTAAGTCGAGCATTCAAGGAAAAATTCTCTAGGACCTCTCCTAGTAACACTTTGCCAAATCCCAATGAATGCATTGATACTCCTTTGAAACTGAAGGTGTACAAAAATTTCCCCTATCCTGAAATACGTGGAAGAAGGTGAAAATGAGCTGAAATTGAGAACAAAGGCACTCCTAAACAACTTAGATGATGAGAAGAGTCATTATTGGATAAACTGAAATTTGAAAAGTAAGTCAGTAATGGCTGTGAAAACATTTTAGTGAAGATTGACACATTTACCTTCCCATGGATTTTGTGACTTGGGAGCATTGAAGGGATCTACAAAATTCTCATTTGCTAAGAAGACCACTTCTTTCCTCGAAGCTAGCATGAATTAACATCAACAAGGGGGAGCTCACCTTGCTTGTAGGTGAGGAGAAAGCAAAGTTAATCTGCACCAACCATTACCTTTGATGGGCGAGAAAGAGCCGTATGCGAGAGAAAGTCTAATTGCTTCAGTAAAGGGAACAAGTTTGAAACTATGATCCTTAAGCATAAATGTGTTTACATACACTTCACATAGAGGTATTTTGAAGAAATTGTGGGCTGAACCACCGGCCCGTAATTAAAGGGATTTGAGTTTCTTTCCCTATTCAAAGTGCGAAAGAAAACCGTCTTAATTTTGAATGGTTATGAAGAGGAAGTGCTTTCCCGAAGATGAATGATTGGTCGAATGGAAGCACTAGTACTTTTCAATGAGTCTAGCTGGACTCTAAAACGGAAGCGACTTCTTGAGGCAACCTAAGCTAAGTAATAAGGATTCTATCCATTCTCTTTTCTTTTCTATTTTTTTAGTTATTTTATTTGTGCTTTATTTTTTGCTGGCAGGATGAAAATTCAGCCTTTGTTTTAACTTTGTTGTTAGTGTTTTGAGAATAAGATAAGTTTGAAGGCTCGACAATATTTGTCATGAAGTTAGTTTTGAGAGCGAAAGCGAAAGTTGGAAAGTGGTTGATGTAATTATAGTGCTGAAGTGTGAAAAAAAATTGGAGTAGAGATGTTCATAAAATTTCGAGTTTTGAGGTGGTAAGTGAGAGGCGAAATATAAAATTGGAGTTTGTGATCATGCTTGAGGAGGAATTGAAGACAAGAGATGAGTTTAAGCATGGATAAGCATTAAGGGTTTCTATTGGAGGAATTTTGAGAGCGTGAAGGACTTTTGAAGGATGGCAGTGATATGGGCGAGACAAAGCGAGGGAGAACCTGGGAGTCAAGAAATCTTCACCTTTGGACCTGGCATTTGTTCTGATTTTGTATTGATTGGGGCTCCAAATGGTTCACCTCAGCCATAAGCACGTTCTACATTGGGTACTTTTCAACGAGTCCTTACACATCAATTAGAGCTAAAATGGAAGGAGATATGAGTATAACAAGTTGGATAAAAAAGCAGTGCGTGACCAGCACCATAGTCACAACAGAGGCTTTTAACCCTTTAAAGCCATTTTCTTCTTCCTACTTTATACTCTATCTTGCCCTACTCTTTCCCTCCAACCCTTGTAACTTCTATACTTTCAAATTCTTCTCTCCCATCCGCTGATCTAAAATCACATTCCTCCCCGATCCATCTTCATCATCTTCAAGCTTTAAAACCCATCCCACAAACCCACAAACTTACTTTTTATTTGAATCCCGATTTCCGTCCATCATTCAAGCATCAAAGAGGAGTGCAATGGAAGAAAATTTTGTGCCTTCAGTTGTTTGTTTTGGGTTCTTTGTGGATCATTGTTGATTGTGGAGTGATTTGCATGTATTGACGGAGTTTTTAAAGAATCAAAACTCACTCATTAGTGAAGTTGGTGCACACCAGAGTGTTTGAAAATGCCAAGCCACTTTCATGGCTCAAAGAAGCAAAAGAAGAAGTATATCAAAGGGTAGTACACCAATGTTAATGTCTGAAAATCATCAAGGTTCTATTCAAAGTGGCCAAGACTACAAAGGGAGTTCACTTTTCCCAACTCTCTTATTACCCTTTTGCTTTATTTATTCCTTTTGCTCATTGCTGAACATTTAGGACAATGTTCATCTCAGATTTAGGGTGTTTATTTTTGTTGGTTATCATGTCACACCCCCACATGTTACCATGTGTGCTTTGAGGATGAAATTTTCTGGTGTTTATGGATAATGACTTGTTTGGTGCTTCCTAACACATCTGTTTCATATATTTTTTTAGTTAGAGTTTATTGAGTTAATTGAGTTTTGCTTGGAGTTGTTGTGATGTCAATAAGGACCATAAATGAATCCTTGGGATATGGACAATATTAGAGATAATAGGACTTAATGCATAATGAGTTATCTCTTTAATAGGATATTTAGTCATTGGTTTCTCAAAATCCATGCATTAGTCACTAAGTACCCTTGAAAACGATTTTTGTAGGTTAGAAGTTTATGAGAATCATCTAATTTTGATCTCCATAGGTTCAAGACATTCTATTATAAGCTTGGCGAAATCTGAAGCAACAACAGTGAAAATGATATATAGGCCGTCCTTGGAAAGATTGTGCCTTTCAAGCTAACCATTAATATGCATATGCATATTCCTCTAGTACCAAGATGTTGGCCTTAAAGAGCCAAAATTCTGTTTATAAAAAAACCAGAAGTTTGAAGCGATAACCTTCACATGCATCACTATCCCTCAATAAAGAACCAAACTCACCCATAACATGAGGATTTGAACATAAATGAAGATTGTTTGAGAGCAAGTTTAGAGGAAGTTATTTTCCATAGGAAAATAACTCCAAATTAGTTGAAATGGCAAAGTTGAAAAAAAAAAAACGAAAATATCAAGTGTAAAGAAGCAAGAAATACAATAAAAAGTCAAGGAGGAGTGAGTCTAGCCTCGTAGCCTTCCTTCCACTGACAAGTAAATCCTAAGGGGTGTCTCGACACCTAGTACTCAGAGCTGATTAATTAAGGAGTTGGTGATTTAAAGCTACGCTAAGGGTTGGTAGAAAGCTTAGGGGGGTTTTGACATTGCACCACTCTAATAACGCTTGTCTTAAAGAAAAGGCTTCTTGGTGTTTGTTGAAAGAATGCAGGGTATTGCATAAAAGTGATATGAGGAGTATGGAAGGATGCCTAGATTTTGGGGTGTTTGAGAGTGTCACTATGCTAATGGTAAAAACCGAGGATGGAATAGGAGGCTGTCCCGATGCAGAAAAATATGTATGTTTGAGTAGTTTTAGCCCTAAAATAACTACTCAACTACCCACACCCAAACCTTACATTACAAGCTTATAAGAGACCTACTTGATCTTGAGAGTTGTGTATGCCTGCATTAGTGGAGGGAGTGATAAGAATATGGCCTATGGAGCACAAATAAATTATCTTAGGAGATCCCAGTGTACTTATCTCGATTCTCATAAAGCTCATTTAGCTTGCAATTGTTTGAGATGAAGGCCACACACACACACACTAGTGAGAACCATGATCTAAATTTATCTATTATGAGATTAATTCACTATTAAAATAAATAAATTATCTTGATATATTCTACATATTCCTTGAAAGGGTGATTCTTGAGACACATATCACATACCCCTTGCAAAGACTTGATTACTCGGTTTGGTTAAATAAAAGGGTGAAATAGACTCTTTCTTATTGTAGGGACGAAGCAACTTCTTTCTTTTCTTTGCTTGAGGACAAGCAAAGCTTGAGGATTTAGGGGTGTTTGATGAGTGCAAAACTCATCTATGTTTTGAGTTCATTCCACATGTGCTATTTGTGCATTTAATATCCCATATTCATGTAAAACTCATAAATTTTCCTCTAAACTTGGTTTTGTAGGATTATTGATGAAAAGCAAGTGATTTGGCAAGAAATGAGTAATACACGTCCAAAAGAAGAGTCAACCGAGAGTCTCATAGCGCACCACTGGAAAGATGAATTTTTCTGTACCATATGGAACATCAAATGGTTCAAATTTCCTCCTGGCGCGTCTACGTTGAAGAGCTTTCGAAACCAGTGCTCCACACGCCCAAATCCGAGTTAAGCGAAAAAGTTATGGCTTGAGCAAGTTAGAGAAGAAAACCGATTCTTTATCCGAGAAAATTTGTCACGACGGAAGTATGCCATAGCGAGGAAGTATGTAAGTGACGATGTCAGCGCCAATGAGAAGAGTATGTCGTGACGATGTCGTGACGAAATGGTATCGCGACGAGCACGTGTCGCGGTAAATGCTGCGAGAAACTTGAAAAAGGCCCGAAAATTGAGTTTTGACCCTAATTTCCAAGCCCATTTCACCTAGGACCATATTTATACTGTTTTTGGTAAAAACGGCGGGAAGATTGACCTCTCTCTTGGGGTTTCTCTGTCTAGGCGCATTTTCCCGAGTTTTAATGAATTTTTGTTTTTAGATTTGGCGTTTAGAAGCGATTTTGTTTCTATTGAAGAGATTTGGTCTTTGTATAATAGAGATTCGAGATTTCACTAAGGTTCGACAAGGATTGAAGCTAAAAGAAAATGCGGATTTTCTCTCTCTCTTAGTTTCTCTCTCTATTTGCTCATTTTCTTAGTTTTCTTTACTTGATTTTTATTTTTAATAGATGCTTGGGGAATAGTTTTAAACTGATTTTTATTTATTGAAGAGATTTTGGTCTTTGTACTCGGATATTCAATTTATTTATTGTTGAGGTGAAGATTTGAAAACAATCCCATTTTCTCTTCTTTCTCTTGATTTCTTTCTTCATTTCTTACTTTTTGTTTGAATTAGTGATGATTGAGAATCCGATGTGGAACGATAAACACCCTCTAGGGTTGAGGATTAGTGATTGAACATTCAAATTTACGGTTGTTCGATTATTTTGTAGGTTTGAAGCGAATTTATATAGTGGTATAGTTCATATGTTGAATTGTTAGGAATATTGGTAGCTTATACCCCGCAAAGAAATATCTTTGCTGCGATTTCCGAGAGGCCCTACGAGTGACACGGATGAAATTCCTGAATTAAGAAGCGATAACTTAGGGTATGCTAGACTAATATCTTGGAACTAATGAACTCTGAAAAATTCTTTGATAGATCACTTCTAATTTACTCATGGTGTGAGGATTAATTAGATGATGTATCGAATTTAGTTAATCAGAGGTTTCTCCTTAGTACGATGAAAAGGATCTTGATCAGAGTGTTAGCAAAAGATCTGATCAAAGGAGATAGAAAATTTTATTAGATTTGAAGGACGAGATACGATTACATTGGAGAAGGCTTGCATTATCACATCACGTAGAGCGAGAATTCTTGATCCTAAGAAATGGTTGTGATATTGAAAAAGCAATCAAATCTTAAAGAGTGCCAAATTTTACAAGTAGCTATTTAGACCCGTTTGTCACGAAAAGAATATGGATCTCTAACTAATGAAATGTATGGTGTATGGAGAAATCCAAGCTATACTACATTGCTCTTAGACGAGATCAGCATTCAACTTACAATTGTTGCGCTTTCAAGGAAATCTGGCTTATTTTGTAAATAATTATCACGTCACGGTATTTCTCTTCCTTATTTTAGGAGTGCGTAGTTGTTTATTTGGTAGATTTTAGGATTAGTTTTTAAATCAGTTTTTGTTTCAATTAAATTGATTTTATTTGACATCTAGCAGTGCCCTAAATAGTGAAGAGCCCTTGTGTCGGGGTGATCAAATTAATTAGAGAGAACCTCGATCTGTGAATGATGCTGGACTCTAAGTCGCTTTATTACTTGTATGACCGTGCACTTGCGGAAAGGGGTTGAGTGTTGGTAATACTTTTCATTTCAATTTTTGAGTATACTTACTTTTGTTTCAAATCAGTTTTTGAGTATTTACCACATTCACTCCCTTGGCCATATTTTCACATATACATCAATTTGGTCAATCTCAACAAGTTTTTGGCGCCGTTTCCGGGGATTAGACAATAGTCCTTTGGTAATAGTGTCATAAATTTGTATATATCTTTTAGTCATTAAACATATACGAGACATAATGCAAATTATCTAATGGCGGGGACAAATTCCATCTAATGAGCTTCTCAGCCAAAAGAGGAAATTTTGGTGGACATAAAAAAATATTGTTTTGATGACCCATACTTGTTTAAATACTGTCATGACCAATTGATGAGAAGATGTGTATCCAATAACGATCAAATTGGGGTACTCACCTTCTGTCACTCTGAAGCTTATGGAGGACATTTCTCCGCCAGAAAAACGGCTGATAAAATCCTGCAAGCCAGTTTTTATTGGCCCACTCTTTTCAAAGATTGCTTTGACTTTTGCAAAACTTGTGCTCGATGCCAACAACTAGGAGGGATCACAAAAAGGAACATGATGCCTCTTACCCCTATTTTAATTATTGAGATTTTCGATTAATGGGGTTTAGACTTCATGGGTCCTTTCCCCCCCTCATGTGGGTACCTTTACATTTTATTGGCAGTTGATTATGTTTCTAAGTGGGTGGAGGCCATTCTAACGAGAACTAATGACCACAAGGTTGTTTTAAAATTTTGAAAGAACATATTTTCTCTCGCTTTGGAATGCCTCGAGCAATCATTAGTGATGGTGGGCTCCATTTTTGTAATCAACCTTTTTTGCAGAAAATCTAAACTAAAGCATGGTGTCACCTGAAAGTTTCACGGCTTACCACCCGTAAACGATGGTCCAAGGAACTAGCGATAGGGAGATCAAACACATTTTGGTAAAGACGATTAACCCTAATCACAAGGATTGGTCTCTTCGACTAACTGATGCTCTTTGGGCCTACCGTACCGCTGTTAAAACTATTCTTTGTATGTCTCCTGATAGGTTAGTTTATGGCAAGGCATGTCACCTCCTAGTGGAAATCGAGCATAGAGCATATTGGGCCATTAAAACTCTTAATTTTGGTTGAAAGCTGGCGAGAGTGTTTGCGGATCTTTGCAGGATGAGCGAGCTCGATGAATTGAGGCTTGAATCATGTAAGGAGCTAGAGAATTTACAAAGAAAGGTCAAGCTCTTCCATGACAAAGAACATCGTAAAGGAAGACCTTTGAACCTCACCAAAAATGCTGGCGAATACGGCTCTCGGTGCATCTTTCCGGGTGACTGCTGCAGATGAATTTGCGGGCCTTTCATAGTCTAGATAGTTCACCCATATGGGGCAGTGGAGATTGAGAATCTGGAGAATGGGAAACTCTTTAAATTCAACGATCACCGCTTAAATCCATTTTTGGAGAACTTCGACTGCTAGGAGAGCATGGAGGAACTGGTAGATCCGGTCTACTGGGATGTCCCTTCAGCGTAATCTCTGTCTTACCCTTTGTATATAGCTTTTCTTTTCTTTTCCTTGCATTTTTTTATGCTTTATTCACTTAGTTCTATTTTTTGTGTTTTTCATAAAGGAGAGTCTAACCCTTTTTGTCACATTACCTCTCTTCTCGATGGAAACCAATTATTTTTTGAAAGCCACTCTTATGGTCATGGTGTGTATCTTTCAATGCATTGTGATGCTTATTTCCATGTGGTGGGTGGCATACACTAGTGTTCTGAACATTTAAGTGCATGTTGGTTTAATTCAGTGTTTTAGGGAGTTAAATTTATTCTCAAATTTTTTATTTTCGACTTTCTTGAGAATGGTACTTGACGCTTTTCAGAGTATGCGGTCGCGCGATATATGCATATGAGCCACATGTAAGCGTCATTGCACATACACAATAACAAGCATGCACAAAACTTTTTTTTTTTCATATTTGGGACCATATTCACCCAATTCTTTCATATTCTCCAGAGTCAATCTTGACTTGTATCATTCTTGTTCATAATTTACACAAGTCATCGATTTCTTTTCCCAAGCTCACTTTTTCTTGATTATTGCTTCAGCTTGTGCATTTTAGCATTCCCATGTATATGATTCTTTGTGGAACATCCATACGTAGTTAAAAGATGATTTTAGGCCATATTTTCTCGTTTAAACTTCTAAATCATGTTGAGTCGTCATTTGAACCCTTGTTGAGCCTTGAGTTGCCAATTTGTTCAGAGCCTTAGGATTCATGTCACTTTGAGTAAGGATGATTTCAAATAGGAGTGTGAAGATGGGGAGTTTAGTATACAATTAAAAACGAAAACAAGTCGGTTTGGGGTGATTTGAAGCGGTCTGAAGTGAGTGTCGTAGAGATCAAAAGTAGTGAATTTTGGAATTTTTGCAAAGTGGTCTGGTGCCAGCTATAATTAGTACTGTCTAGAGAGAAACGATAAAGAAAGTGGTCTCCAAGTGATGCAGGTCCTACTGTAATTTGTGTTGGTACCACGGCCAATGATAAAAACAGCGATGTGAGTGAGTCGCAGATACCAATGCCGCGTGCGTTTTGGGCCATTGAAAAGCCTTCTTCCCTCATTTTTTGAATCATCCATCTTCCCCTTGACTCCACATACAAGAAGAGCACACTAAACACTAACCTCTCTTCTCACCAAATCAAACCTAATTTCCTCAAGCTTCCACGCTGATCGACTGGGGCATGATAGTTCTTTGCGCGCGGACTGAAGTGTTGGAACCATGTGGGTAAGTGATTCTCGTCCTCAAAGCTTGAGCGATCTGATTTGTTTTACTTGCTTGTGGGTATATGGTCTTTAGTTTGGCTTTTTTAGGTTGTGGCTTTAGGTTCTTGGTTGGTTGGGACGTCTGCTATGAACAATATGGGGAGGAAAGCTTTGAATGACTTGGAGAATTAAGTCGATAATGTGGAGATGGGTTTGTAGAGATTTTGTTTGTGTGGGCCGTTCTTGCGATATTCTCTATCTTGTATATCATGGCGAATCGAAAGAACACGAGGGAAAGGAAAGGCCGCCATCTCTTATGGGTAATTTGTTAAAAAAGAAAGGTGAATCATTATGAGCGTGAAAAGGGTAAAGAAAGGGAAGAGAAAAGGCCATTCATCGGAAGCGAGGGAAGAAAGTGAAGAGCAGAAGATGAAGAGATTGAGGCCATATTTTACGAATCAGGTCGAAGGCGAAAAAGTGGGTTGTCAGTTGAAAGCGAGGTTTCCACTCGGCGGGAATAGAAATTGAAGTATTTCTTTTACCCACGTCTAATTCGATTATTCATGATTAGAATTTGCAATTTATTGGTGAGGAAGTAAAAGGCTGTCTTTGTCCATCGTCGGGGAATTTACTCAACTTGAGGAGAATACGAGATCTGGATTCCTTTTTGAGACTACAGTCTTGGGAAAGTAACTCTTTAGTTAGCCTGATATATGGTGCTAGATTCTTTGCATTATACTCGCCTGTCACACATGACGGGCCTTACCTGACCCGGGGCTATTACGGGGTTTCTACGTAGACTTGTTGTGAGCCTGATGTGCACAGCCAGTGCACATGGGGGTTTTATGCGCAAGATTTTATACGAAATTAAAATCTGAATGCTGCATTAATGAATAAGACAGTCACATTATGATCGGGCTAAAAGGAAAGGAGAAACTACCTAGCAAGGAGGAAATTAAGTTTCTGTATGGGGTGTGAATGGGAAGGTTATTGAATTGTGCTTTGGTGATAGATTAACATAATGAAGGGATTTTGAGGTCCCCAATGAAACGGGCATCCCTTCAGACCTTAGTTACAAACTTGGTGGAATTTATCGGGATAAGGGTTAGCGAGAGAAAAAAGAGAGTTCTTCTAAAGAAATTTAGGGCATGTAACATCATGACTGAAAAGCCAAATCGCTTTCCTGTTCTCGGGCATCACATCCTCCTCCGGCTCCTTGTCCGATGAGTACATCTCCTTTAAAGAGGATGGAGCGTAGACTAAAAAGATGGTTTGAATGCATCCTAGGGAAGCAAAAGTAGTTAGACCACAGGCTGTCCAAGCTCGAGAGTCACATTCTACGAGGAGAGCGGATTGTTGTGAATGACCCACAATCGACTTGGAAGAGAGGGTTCTAGCAATTTGGATGATTGTGTGTAGATGAAGATGCATTTTCCTCGGATGGAGAGGAGGTGGAAGAATAACAGTGGTATTTGGGTTAGAATAGGGTGGTGCTGGCAAATTGGGTAGAGACCTCAGCCATGTCATGTCAACACCCATTTTGTTTCTATAAACCCTATTTGTGTAACCCATGGTCATTACAAGCTTAAAAGACCTTTTTGATTTGAGTTATGTAGGGTGTTCCTCATTGAATTCTATGCATGTTAGATTGCTTGGTTGTGGTGAAATGTTTACAGTTTTAATGAAATTTACTTTAGTTTGGTGATTTCATGGCATTTGATTTCAGTATCGGTGATCCCTTATATGAGAATCTCTGTTTTGTAAAAGTTTGTTATTTTCTCCACCACACTTGGGACTGTTGGTGCTCATCTAAGTTCAGGTGGTTGCCTAGTCTGTTAAGTTATAGTACTATGTTCATGTTTGCTCTTTTTGGGAATCTTACAATGCGTGAATGCTCCTCAGTGCAATTTGTTGAGCCTCATAGTTGGTAGGCATTACTAGTTCAAATCTTGCTAGGGACTAGCAAGATGTAGGTTGGGGGTGTGTTGGATACATAAAAGTGCGACATTTATATAGGTTTAAGCCAGGCTCATGTTTGCCTTCCTTTTATTAGTAGAATAGGTGCTTTTGTAGTTTCTCTTTGTTTTTATGTGTGTAGGTTGTTCGATGCTCCGTGCACATTTTCGTAGCAGTTTGGTTTCCAGAGGACAACTGCAGATCATTTCCATTGTTTCTAGGCGCTGTCGGGAGGCCCCGGGCAGTTATGAAGTGAAGTTGGGCAATTGTGGAGACATTGAATGCGAATTGCAAAATCAGTGCGTGCAATTGCCCACATGCGATTGAGATGCGATGGAGGTAGTACCAACTCAGTGAATAAATGCAAGTGTTGTTGGAGAAACAATGAGGTTTTGGTACCGGTACCACATTAGCGGTACCGGTGCCAACATCTGATCTTCTTGAGGATTAAGAGGAATTTCGATCTTAGTGTAAGGAGCACTCTCATCTTTTGATTCAGCTTGAGATCGCTAATGTGGCTTGTGTTTAAGCCCATTTAGAGGCATAATTAAGGGAGTTTTTGATTCTAAGGTTTTAGGGTTCTTATTTTTGGAGTTTTTCTCATACTTTCTAGGGTTTTCTAGAGTGGAGTAGCTAGTTCTTCTCATTCTTAGTTTTGAACATTTGTAATCTTTCAATCATTTATAACATTATTGATAGAACTACTGCGTTTTTGATATTTCAACTGCGGTGTAGTGTTGAGTTCTCAAATTCCCTTTATCTGTGTTCAACATTTATGAATCAATTCTCGGTTTAATGGAGTTACAGCTCCACGATAGGGTTCCTAGCAGTGAAACTCATCCCGCCCCAGTATGACACTTTCAGTCCCTCTCTTATGCTTCAATGGAATTTGTATGATATTAAACAATTACTAAAATTCTTATAAAAACTTAGTTTGGCATCTTCTTGACAATGTGTGAACAAGAGATTCTTGGTACACATGCTTGATCTCAAATGCAATCTAAGAGTCTAATCAAATCGTCTGAGCAAGCGTTTGATATCTTTCATTTATTCTTTGTCTTACAAAAGCTTTTAAAGTTATATCCCTCATCGAGACCATTCATCGATGGCTCCTAGATGAGAATGTAAGTGAGAGATGAGTGTTACCCTGGACAAGTTGGAGAAGAGTGAAGCGCAGGATCCTATCATTCGCCCAGCCTATATTTTAAATTAGTTTAAGTCAATGGATTTAATAAATCAATCAACTAAACCCCATGTACATTTGCACATTCATTGGATATGATCCTTAAGGATCATCTAGGAAACCACTCTGTGGACTCAGCAGTGTGCAATGCTTGTGACATCAGTTCTTATGCTTGGGAATGAATTTATTACCTGAAATAGGCTGAGCGGATGCCAGCAGTTCTATGAGGACCATGGAGAGTAGTAATAGTAAGTCTCTTCACTCAATCTATGGAGGATATGCTGTACATTTTTTCTTTGTTTTGCATGGTTAGTGATTTTGACATGTTTAGCTTTTGTCCTCTTTCTCTTCAATATAAACACCACACTAGCAATATTATTGTCCTGTGAAGAAAAAAGACTGGATGATATTTTTGAAGGAGCTCATTGTAATGCTAATTAATAAAGTTGCATTTGGCATTCTCTATATAAAGGCTTACTTTTCCACACTCTCTCCACACCAAAACCATGTCTTCCATTATGTTGTTCCTCACCCACTCTTTGACCCTCACTCTCCCTGCTCTCACCTGCTTCCACGCTCCCTTCTCACATTTGGAAAAAACCATACGATAAGGCCTTAATTCGATTAGAAAATCTAACTGGCTTTTGTCGATGAGTGAAGAACCTCTAAAGCTTAAGCACTACTTCACACTTTTGTGTGGAATCGATTCCCATGGATGTGGGATCATACCACACTCCCCTCCTCTTGTGGATGTGCAAGTTCAATCCCCCAAGCTGAAGATCCATTCTCAGTTACATCTCCTCGGTGAGCTTTGTGAAGCGGAAGGGATCAATGAACCCGACCCCGGTCAAAGTTGGAGCATAGTATTCTACTAAATAATGGATTGCTTTATGTTTATTCATCATTTAAAGCCACTCTCTTATGTATGTTTATTGGCTCCGCTACATCATTCCGGAATAAGCCATCTCGAACCCGATTACATGAATTCGAACAAGGCCCTAAATTCATCCCACCTTTCATCAGGCAGTAAAGAAAAATTTGGAAGAAGACTGACTCTCCCCTGCTGTTGAGAACCACCCCCTCCTCCTTGGATGTGCAAGTTCAGAGTCCCGAGAAGATCGGTCCCAACTCCTCCTGGCAGGCAAGACCACTCCGCTTCTCAGTGGATGTGCAAGGATTCGGTCCCACAAAGTGAAGATCGACTGCGGCGAAATAGCCTCCCCTCAGCCACTTTGAGTGTGCAAGTTCCAGTCCCCAAAGTGAAGATCGACTCTGGGCGAAAGAACCACTCTCCTCTACCCTTAGATGTGCAAGTTCAGTCCCCTAAAAAGAAGATCGACTTTGGGCGAAAGAACCACTCTCCTCTGCCCTTGGATGTGCAAGTTCAGTCCCCTAAAGTGAAGATCGACTCTAGGTGAAAGAACCACTCCCCTCTTCCCTTGGATGTCCAAGTTCAGTCCCCCAAAGAGAAGATTGGCTCTGGGCGAAAGAACTACTCCCCTCCGCCCTTCAATGTGGAAGTTTAGTCCCCCAAAGAGAAGATCGACTTTGGGCGAAATAACCACTCCCCTCCGCCCTTGGATGTGTAAGATTAGTCCCCTAATGAGAACATCGACTCTGAGCGAAGGAACCACTCCCCTCCGCCCTTAGATGTGTAAGATCAGTCCCCCAATGAGAAGATCAACTCTGGGCGAAAGAACCACTCCCCTCCTGCCTTGGATGTGCAAGTTCAGTCCCTCAAAGTGAAGCTCGATTCCCACTCTCGTCCTCCTTCGGGGAGGCCGTGATGGAACCGGTGAGCCTATGCTATGACGGCAGCGGAAGAAACCCACCAACCAGCAGCCAGTGGTGGGGCATAGTATACCTAAATAATGGTTGCATTATGTTTGTTCTATCCATGGTATATGAAAATGCTCTCTCTTATGTATGTTTAACCTATCTTTTATATATCTATGTGATGAGTTCCTAAAACACTCATGCCATACCCGCGTCTATCTTATGGTTTTATCGTTATTTTACGGATAAATACGTATTTATATAGCCTGATAACTGATTCTTGCATCTTGTGTGAATAGCAGGTGGAGCAAGGGCGGTTTTGGACATTTTGGAAGTTTGAGAAGAAAAGATTAGGCGCGAGCGTCGGTCGGGTCGACGCTGAAGTCCAGCGAAGGGCTGACGTCGCGACCTCGGCGTCGTGAAGTCTCGACATTGCGACGTTGCAAATCCGCGACCCCATTGATTTCTCCATCATAATCCATTAAGCGGAATTTGGTCGAGGGCATCGAAGAATGTATAAACGAGAACGCGGAAGCGAGCGTGATGGCCAGTTAAGCGGAGAAGAGACCTACTTTTGTATTTTCTTCTTTTTCTGATAAAATTGCTGATGTTTTAGATTGAATACTAGTGTAATTACTTCCAGTATGTTCTAGTTTCATATCTAGGGTGTTGTTGAACCCTGTCACGATTGCATGGATAAGAGATTTGTATTTTATATTATTCAGTTGTTTATGACTTGTTCGTATCTGCTCTATATCTGTGATTATTTGCATGGTGATGTCTAGCCAACATTGGCATGATTTTGCTGGGTATCCGAGATTGAGAGATGAGGACACCTAGGGATCTGAATAGAGCGACCCTTGGTCAATTCGGTGAATAGAGATATCTCGATTTCGAGGGTGGCGATTAAGGTTAGAACATTTAAGCGTTTCGGAGTATCGGGTTGGGGTAGAGATACACTCCAACCACGCTGCGAGATAAAGCGAGAGATACACCTCGCAGAGAGAGGTATCTCGTAAGCACGATCTGCGTCATCAATAGTGTGAATAAAATGAATAGTAATTTATCTAGCTAGTAATCCATCAAAGAAAGTGGCGGGAGACAGAAGCCACTGATCTCCACCATTGATGATTTACTAAGTTAAATTAGGTTAGTTAAGCTCACACATTAGTTAATTTGTCACTCCAAGAAACTACGTCGGATAATATTCAAAGGCATTAAAATCGGTAGTTAGCAGCGAGCTTATCGGGTGGATCGATATCGCCTTAGGTACCTTTGTATTACTTGTCCGATCAAGTATCTTGTGCCTGAGGCACACATATATATATATATATATATATACACATCACGCTTTCGGCCTATCAAGTTTTGGCAACATTCTTAGAGGCGACTAAGTTTAGTGTTGATTGATAACAAGGCGATTAGATATTACTGCGGAATTTTTTGTTTTACAAGTGGCAGTAATTTGGTCTTCCCCATTTCGTGTGTGATTGCGGAGTCAAGGTTACGGAGTGAGTGCGTGCCGAAGAACGGTGTTTGGTCCATACATTTGATCTGACAGGAAGAACCTTGCCGTGCAGCGAGATGCGAGAAGCAACCGCAGGCAAATCTAGCGACCATGCAGAGCAGTGAGGAAGAAGCGGGATCTTAGCCTTGGCGGCGAGCCACAAAGTGGTAATGGGAATAACGGTAGGAATCAAGCACCTGGAGCGTTTATGAGGCGGATGATCCATTCATGTTGCTAGAAGAGTGCCCTCAGCTTAGTTGTTGGACGACTGTTCGAGAGACCACGCCGAGCCAGAGCAACTTGGGATTAAAGTGAGTAACCTTCACGGTCTTTAGAACATCTTGTTCCACGGATTACTTGATGAGAATCCAAATATGCATTTGACTAACTTCTCGGAAATTAGCGACACGATCAGTACAATGAGTCAGCGAAGAGGCACTCGAGGGTTAAGAGATTATTCCCGACTCGCTAGGTGATAGAGCCCGACATTAGTTGACAAGTCAACACTTGGGATTCCGTTACCTCATGGGCGACTTAGTGTAGAAGTTCTTAACCAAGTTCTTCCCACCTGCAAAAATTACACAACTGGTGCAAGAGATCAATACTTTTGGACAACTAGAAAGGGAGAACCTGGTAGAGGCATGGGATAGATTTCATGAACTATTGAGGAAGTGTCCACATCACAGACTGACCAGATGGATGCAAGTCCACACTTTCTATAATGGTTTGAGGAATGCGACTAGAACAATGATTGATGCCCCTGGCGTGAGGGCGCGACGAAAGACCACGGTGAAATCTTAGGCGTACGCCGCTACTAATAGCTAATCAAAGGCTCAGAGATAAGATTACACCAGTGAAGGCTATAGGCGGCACACATAACGAGGTTCTCAAATAACGAAGATCCATGTCGCATAAATTTACTAAACAAATTCTGACCAGATGCGTAAAAAAAAGAAGGTACCACAAATGCCACATGCACCAACCCATGAGTTTGTGGTGAATTTCACGAGATAGCACAATGAAGATGGGACGTTGAAATGGGACCGATAGTAGGAGCAAGCCCAAAGATGTCGAGGTTTAATCGTATTCAGCCACAATAATGAAGCTACATTAAAGCAACAACTATCGAACCAAAATCAAGGCTAAGGGGTGGCGTGAATAATCGTAATAGTCGAATTAATGTGGTTACGGATGGAGAACAATCGTAACAACATGCCACCACTCGAGTGTTCAACCACCCCCGAGAAAAAGTGACTTCGAACGTCACCTCGCGCAAATGCTCACCTCACATACTACCTTTATGAATGAGACAAAGGCGAATATGCAACACCAAGCCACCCAATTGAACAATCAAGCCATTGAGAAACTTAGAAAGCCAAATGGGCTAAATGGGCTACTGGTTATTAAAGGCAAATATGGTCTGGTCATCGAGTAATTCGAGGTAAACCCTAGAGGAGAAGCGGAAAGAGTAATCTAAGGCTATCACTTAGTGAGTGGAGAGTTTGAAACCTTGAGCCACGCCTAGCGCAAGAGAATCGGAAATTAAAGAGCAAGACCAGACATCTTTTAAAGACCGTGATGCAAGATGAGCACTCAGATACGAGGAGCGCTAATGATAATAAAGTCAGAAAGGGATCGAGAAATGCACAAGAATGATGAACCCGCTTTGCTCAATGTCGTATCCCGTAGGTCAAGAAAGGTGTTAGAGAAGGGGGTCAAGCAGTTTCGACATCTTCAAGAAACTACATATTAATATCCCCTTTATGGAGGCATTGGAGAATATGCCAAGTTACGTGAAATTCATGAAAAAAATATTGGCAAGTAAGAAGAATTTGGAGGAATATTGACCATCACCTAACCGAGGAATGCAAGTACATCCCGCAAAAAGAAGCTCCCCAAAACTTCAAGATTCTGGGTACTTTGCTATACCGCTCTCTAGGAATCAGTATCGGAAAGCCCCTGCGGTGACTTTGGGAGGCATCAACCCTTCTTCGATGTCGCCTCGATGTTTAAAAGGCCAAAGTTGGGGGAACCAAAATGACAAAAATCAGTTTGCAACCGGCAAAACGTGTCCTACCAACATCCTCGTGGTATAATCTGAAAATGTGTCCTAGTAAGTAGGTAATTGCCCTTCCAGCCAGGACTTCGTCTCATTCTCCGACATGGAAGTGGGCGACACCCAGCCCTATCATACTAGGTGCACTTCCGGCCACGAAAAGGCGCAAATCGGGCCGTGCAAGAAGGTGAGCTTTAAATGAGTATCCAAGGAGACGAGATCACTTTCCACGTATTCCAAACCTCTACGAAGCATCCGTGATGATGATCCAACCTAAGATATCTCGAATCCTCACTACATAGAGATTCTAAGGCGATGCTAAAAACTTCCGTGATAAGCCTATTATCGCACAAAGAAGATGACCGAGACGGCCATGCGCTGAACTAAGAATATTTCATCCACCTTGAGCATTGGTTGTGAGCACGATAGAGAGATGCGTCAGCACTCCCAGTTTCTTCTAAGTAAATCACACATTGAGATTCAGGGTCGTCGGGCTAACGACATTAAACAAAGCGCTTCTTGGGAGGCAACCCAAGCTTTTCTTGAACTTTTTCTTTCCTAATTTTTATTGTTTTGTTTTAATTTTGGTTTGGTTTTCTATCTCCTTCCGTAATAGGATTTTCTTTTCTTTACCGTCTGCTGTGGTCGAGACCGAAAAGTACAGTGGAGGACCCGCCGAGAAACTCAATTCAACAGTTAAAAGGGGTCATCAATTGCACAAAGGTCAGGGTTTCTCATGCCTTAGAATTCAGAAAATTTTTCATTTCGCCTCTCTTTAACGCCGCAGTCGCTCAACGCCGCGACGCTGCACTTCCACTCGAACGCCGCGACGCCATTTTTACCCTTCTCCGTACGCCGCGATGTCGATTTAAATTTCCGCATCGCCGTGATGTCGATCCTAACGCCGCGACGCGCTGCTCCTCTCTAGAACGTCGCGACGTCGTCTAACGTCGCGACGCTAGACCTAATTTAGGCCGGTTCTCTCATTTTGATCCTACCCTCATACACCTGTGCTTGAACCCTACCACACCTCCATCAAGCCGCCACCTCCGTCCCTCCCGCTCACCTAGCCCCCACTGTACTTTAATACAATCCACTTAAACTCCCACGCCCCGTCTCCTCGAGCGTCCATCGCAACCCTGGCACCCGTTGCGCCCCCGCCCCCAGCCCCTCCTGGTCGACCCCGCGCGTTCGCTCTCGCGTGGCTCCAACCCTCAGATAATCCTCACCACCGGTTCTGTACCCTCGCAAGTCCTTAAGTACTCTGTGGGTCAGTGGCTCACCCCTCACATCTCCCAAATTCTCAGGTTCCCATCAGGCACTCTATGTGCTCGATCTTGTCCAGTCATCCGGAAGTGGAACTCTCCGTCATTCAAACTCGGTGCGCCCAAAGAAACTGACCAACTCGACCTCACCAAGTTTGTCAATGAGGGTGTCGGACGGCTTGGGTACCATATGTAAGAATAGGTCTTTTATAAAGGAAAAGGGCTTCCACCACCCCGACGATTTCTTTCGCAAGACCATTGCGACTAAGGGATGGCAGGCATATCCAACCACCTCGTCCAAATGCGGGATTTGTGTGTGTAATAGAATTTACGCCAACCTCGCATCCCATGTCGTCAAAAAGGTCTGGGTGCGTGGGTAGACTTTAGCGCGGAGTCTATCAACCAATTCTATAATCTTGACTCGGTCCCGCCTGAGCCTTTTGATCGACTCTATGAGCGGCCAGACTACCCCAAGGTCATCCGGGTCTTGAGCAATGGGCGAGGTGAGTGGAAGCTAAATAGTGAAGGGCACGCCGTGAACTTCAAGGCCAAGCATTTTGCCTATATTCCCAAGGTCTGGCATCACTTCAGCACGTCGCGTCTCATTCCGACGACAAACGTGTGTGAAGTGACCGCCAAGCGTGCCTTGCTCAACTATGCCATCATCCAGGACATACCCTTTGATGTTGGGCAGATTATCGAGGATGCCATCCTCCATAACCGGGATGTGAAAATGAACTTGGGGCACCCCTTTCTCATATACCTGCGATGCAAAGTGTCGGGTGCCCTTAAAGGACACGAGGCGTGGATACACCCCATTAAGGCTATATCTGGCCAAGCATGACAAACCGTACCACGACCTGCGGACGCACGACGTAATGAGCCCTGGACGAGGATGAGTCGAGTATCGTGCTAGTTTCGACTCCCCGGCACCCTGTGGTGACGCCGGGCAGTCTTCCACTCACCCCCCATCACCACCACAGTAGACCCTAGGGGCGGCCCCATCTAGTCCCACCCCTAACCTAGAGGACCCGGTGCTCGCCCTCTGATTAGTGCCCAAAAAGTGCTATTTTGATCCCTATTTTTAATAGGTTTTGAGCACTTTTTGTGTACTAATTGTTATAATTAACCCAATTGACATGTTCGGGTCCCTATTGAACTAATGATTGCATTCTGAGGCTGTTTTTGTAGTTTTTGCAGGAATTGTAAGCCAAATTATCATGTCAATCCAATCATAACAAAGTCGGGTTGATTTCCATCAATTTCATATGGTCTTCTATCAATTTCAAGAAGTCGGAATGAAGAATTTCCAAAGCATGAAGAAATGGAACAGCAAGGGGGAATAGTAGCGCCAGGAGCCAACGGAACAAGAGTCAGCAGACGGGGGGAACAATGAATCTTCGCTATGCATGTTTAAAATTCCCTCGCAATCCTAGCGAAATTTTTCATGTTATATTTTCGCTTATGATAGCGAAAATCGCCATCATAGCTAAATATCGCGTGCATAGCTAAAAATTCAAATTTTCGCTTATGTGCCCGTAATTTTCGCTTATGATAGCGAAATCTCACTCATGCATGCTTAAATTGGTCGCTCTCCGATTTTGATCCAAACGACCCGCTTTTGTGTAATCCCATTTTGCCCTCAATAATCATATTATTTTGCTATTTTGGTATTTCACACATCTTGTAAGGCTAAATAAGCCACTTTATGGACAAGTTGTAACCCTAACTTTTCAATCTTCAAATTCACACAGCCTTGTGGTTTGCGCTTTTTCTTCTCCTCTTTCTCTCATTTTCTCGGCTACTAAACACTCCTTTGAGGATGATAACTCAGAGGATGCTTGGCTAGACCTCTTCCTCCTTGAAGAGGAGGGCCACTAGTGAATGTTTTAAGGTAAAACACTGGTCTCATGTTTCTGCCAGCATTTATTCCCTTCCTGCTTCAGATCTCACGCTTTAGGCTCAATCACTCATGATGTACCCCGAGTGGCTAAGATTGGCAAGCTTCAAGGTCTGGATGCCATCAAGTTGCATCCACCGATGCCCAATTAGTTGTCATTTACGAGCTCCCGGCAGTGCTAGATCCAATGATAGTTTTAACTGCTTTGAAACATTAAGGGGTAATAATGCTATACATTAGAAGAAATAATTTTAGGTTTAGGTTTAATGTCAACGAAGAGCCTAGCTCGAAATGACTATATGTCATCCTCCCTAACGCGAGGAAAAGACCCGAGGACATGTCAATGCCTGAACCCTAAACCAGTGGCCCGAGACTTCAAGGAGTTCTATTTTACATTTTTCTTCATTTTATTTTCAGTTTGCAAACCTCCAACCCCCTGTTTTTATCACCACTCTTAAAATCCAAACCAAATTACCCATATTTTCGACTTCACTTAAATCATTTGTACAAAAGAAACCCATCCCCTCGTGTTCGAATTTCTAGATCACTCATACTCACAAAGAAATTGACTACCAGTTAGTAGGAACTTAGGATATAAATTTTGTTGGTCCGGATCACCCTACCGTGGCACGAATCAAATGGCGCCATGTTTCGAGGATGGTGCCCAAGTGCGACGAGACTGCTGGAACACTTGTGATCATCATCACAAGTTCCGTGAATTTTCAGATGTATATCTTTTAGTGTTTTCAAGTGTGTTTAATTTTTGTTTCATTTTATTTTGTTTTTATCTAACTTTACCCCTGTAGAGTTGTTTTTTCTTGTTTGAGTTTATTTCTTTGTTCTTTTAAGCAGGGGTTCGTTCCAAAGTGGGATAGAGTTTCTTAATCAAGGTTGAATTTGGAACCCAACTAATACGCGATGGTCAAGATGCGCGGGTAACCATCATATATGTCCATGAGGGATTACATAACCAATTTCATGCAAAGTCAAGAACCTGTGGAAAGGAACCCAAGTGAATATAGGTCCATGAGGGACTATAGGAACCAATGGATGAGTTCACCATATGGTAGTGCTTACAACCACAGTTGGAGGAATCACACCAATTCCTCATGGGAACCAAGACCTCCACAATATGGTCCTCCTGAACCTCCATTTTATGCTTCTCAATTTCGTCACCTCAACCACCACAAATTAATCCCTCCATTTGAACAAACCATTTCGACCTACCCTGATAAGGGATGACTCTCAGGGCGTAGAATAAGGAGATTAATGCCCATTCGAATCAGAAAATTGTCACTGTGGAAGAAAATTTGAACAAGAAAATAGATGGGCTGAAAAATGACTTTGAGCATAAATGGGACAACCTACAACACTCCATTGAAAACCTCATCAATCGAATAAACAATGTCCACGTAGAGAGTGCCAAAGTGACAATTCACAGGAGGAGCAAAGGTCACCGCCCACATCGGGCCTATGAGGTCGACGAAATGTCCGGCTGGTCATTTCAACTCGCATATGTGTGCCGTTGTTTTTCCATGGAGAAGAAAGAAGGAATCCTTTATAATCGAGGAGGGCAAAGGAAAACAAAGCAAAGTGGAAGAGCCCAAAAAGAAATGTCCTTCAACCACCTCCTGTTAATTGGAAACCCCACCGGCCATCGCCCAAGCCACCAATGCCCACCGTCAAGAACCTCCACCGACTGGGCGTACATTTTGGCCCACACCTCGCAACACAATCCACACCCAAAACACCCACCATAAAGGCCGCTACACTCAACCAGACCGCCCGTCCCACAAAAATTCAAGAAGTTAGTGGCCACTGCATGCAATTTTTCCACTATACCAAGACACGAGCAATCGCCTATCAGATGGGGCACGCTGGATGGTTCGGTGCCAGGTTCTGGTTTGGAGCACTCTAACCCTGCATTTCTAAGCTCCCCCCCCCCCCCCCCCACTTTTTGTTTTAATTTTTCTTGTTTTATTTTATTTTATCGTATTTTATGTTGATTTCATTAATTTTTCTTCTTAGGTATTCGCTAATTTTTAGTTAATTCTTGTTTTTAGATTAATTTTTACTTTCTACAATTTTTCTAAAATTTTCAGACACTTTTGCAAATAGGTGCAAATTTTCAAGGTAATGAAGATCAGAGTGAATCGAGGTAGAGTCTCTTTCGCAACCATACCGAAAATTTCATTGCTGGTAAATAAATTGCATTTTCGCTATCATAGCGAAATTTCGCTTATGATAGCTAAAATGCGTACCTGCCCCAAATTTAGCGCATAAAAATCAAGGTACAATGTTCTATTTTATTTTATTTTTATTATTATTTTAAAAAAAAGTTTGTTTTTTATTTTATTTTTATTTTTATTTAAAAAAAACGTTTGTTTTTATTATTATTATTATTTATTTTGTTTTTGAAAAAAAAAACTCGTTTTTTTATATATATTAAAAAAAAAAAAATTTGTCTCTCAAAAACAAAAAATTTAAATTTATTTTTATTTTTATTAATTTATTTTTATTTTTATTTTTATTTATTTATTATTTTATTTTATTTTTCAAAAAACAAGAAATCCAAATTTCACATAAATTTCAGATAATAGTTAAAACTTCCCAACATTAGCTAAGTTTTCGCTTATTGCTGCAAAAAAAACTCTAATCGCTTTGCATGTCGATTTTGTTTCGCTCATAACTTTTTCATCCGAATTCTGTTTTAGGCGTTCTTGGTACCGTTGGAAATCTTAGAGAGTGTAGAATCCAAATATGTTCAGAAAGAACACTTTTGAAATTTTATGAATGTGTAATTTTTAAAATGCTCCAACAGTCACGTTTTCCCTTTCTTCTCCTAACTTGTTTATTCAAGCCCAAACTGAGTGAATAAGGTGTCAATGAGCTTACGAAATCTCCTATCCAACAACGATCACATCTCACAGGTAACACTTCCTTCCCTAAATTTCCAATCCGAGCCCCATTTCTGACAATCGAGATGCTCACTGGGGAGAGTTAGTACAAAGTGACTTTCAGATTTATGTTTTGTTATCGCTTTGACAAGCCCATTTTGTGATGTCCAGCCGTTTGGTCGGGGTTCCTTTCTATAAAGTTGTTATAATTATACAACTTACTTTTTCAAAATTTTGGACCCATTTTGCAATCAAATTTTTCAGGAGCTACTTAACCTGCTTGGAAAATTGGAAACTTTATCCAATTCTATTGATGCTAGATTGGTTCCATGCTTGGTCGAGTGAATGATTGTTGAATTTTATCGATTTCGACCTTTTCTTCCACCTTTAGCTAACCACACCGAGCACACAGTTCAAATGATAGGCCGAAAAACTCGCGCAACCCCTTTACTTTGCATAACCTACCCGTTTCTATCGACCGCCTTTAATAGTTATGACCCCTGTGGAAAGAAGGCCAACTGCCTTCAAAAAAAAAAAAGAAAGAAAAAGAAAAAAGAAAGAATAAAAATCGCAACGCCATTTTGAAACCCGAAAGAACTGCCTCGAGGGGTATACGGCGAAAGCCTTTAAAGCTTGGTGCCCTAAACCTTATCTCCGTCAGGAGTCGCCGACTTGGGTTGTTCGCTACATAGGTGGATGGGTGAGTTTAGCAAGTTGTATAGCCGGAGGCTCGAAATCATTCGGAACTGGGTGAAACCCGAGAGTTATGGGTCGAGATCCTCATGACTGCGCCCTAAGCCTAATTGGTCGGGAGTCATCTAGATCCCCCGCTACATGGACTTCGTGAGGCCGCATCCCTCAGCATCGCACCCATACAACACGTTGAATCAGTGGAATAAGAGCAGGTCCCGATCTATTTAGGTTGGTTAGCATACTAGGTCAGGTAGTATTAGGTTTGGGAGAGGCAAGCATTCGCTTATTTGGCTGGTGAACTAATCAAACAAACACTTAGATTTCGTGTAAGTTTCCTGTTGATTCACCGAGATGAGACTCTTCGATACCAATTTCAGAAGGACATTCATTCTCTCATGATAGTTATTGGACACGACATTGATTATTCTACTTGTGTGGTTGTGCATTACTCATTCACAACCTTTTGGAAATATAATTTTTATGAACATTATTTTGTTATCATTTCAGATGCTCTCTCTTTATTTTTCTTCGCATTGCCAAGGGACTAGCAACGTGCCTGGGTTGGGGGTGTGATTAGTGCCCAAAAAGCTATTTTGATCCCTATTTTAAATAGGTTTGAGCACTTTTACTAATTGTTATATTCAACCCAATCACATGTTCTGTCCCTATCGCACTAATGATCGCATTCCGAGGCTGTTTTCAGAGGGAATCAGAAGCCAAATTATCATGTCAATCCAATCATAACAAAGTCGCAGTTGATTTCATCAATTTCATATGGTCTTCATCAATTTCGCCAGTTTATGTGAATGAAGAATTTCAAAGCATGAAGAAATGGAATAGTGCGCTGGGAATAAGAGTGTTATCCAATGGAATAAAGAGTCGTAGACGGGGAATGCTGATCTCGCTACGGCATAGCGAAAATTATAATCAACGAATTTTTATGCTATATTTTCGTATGATAGTGAAAAAATTCGCTTACTATAAATGGTGCCATCGCGTATTAGCTTAAAATTCAAATTTCGCTATGCCTCGTAATTTTTGCTATGATAGCGAAATTTTGTTATGATAGATAAATTCACTATGCATAGCGAAATTGTCAGTTTCTCCGATTTTGATCCAACGACCCTGCTTTTGTGTAATTCCCATTTTGCCCTCAATGTAATCATTAGTATTATTTTGGTTATTTTGGTATTTCACACATCTTGTAAGGCTATAAGCCACTTATGGACAAGTCAGGACCCTAACTTTCAATCTTTCACCACATGTACTTTTTAGGTTTACGCTTTTCTTTCTCTCTCTTTCTCATTTTCTACAACAACACTCTTCGAGGATGATAACTCAGAGGATGCTTGGCACTCTCTTCCTCCTTGAAGAGAGGGCACTAGTGAATGTTTTAAGGTAAAAGATCAGTTCTCATGTTTTTTGGGCGCAAGCATTTATTCCCTTTTTCTGCTTCTCAGATTCCCACATTTTAGGCTCAATCATCAGATGTACCGAGGGCCGCATTTCGGCAAGCTTTCAGCTAAGTGGATGCTTAATGCTGGGATCCACTGATGCCCAATTAGTTGTCATTTATGATTCCCGTGTGCTAGATCCAAAGGATAGTTTTAACCGTTTTGAAACATAAGGGTACAAATGCTATACATTAAGAAATAATTTTAGGTTTAGGTTTTAATGCCAAATGGAAGAGCCTGCCTTGAAATGACTATATGTCATCCTCCTTAACGAGGAAAAAGACCCGAGGACATGTCAACATTTTAGAACCCTAAACCAGTGGCCCGAAACTTCAAGGAGTTCTATTTTACATTTTTCTTCATTTTATTTTCAGTTTGCAAACCTCCAACCCCCCTGTTTTTATCACCACCTAAAAATCCAAACCAAATTCACCATTTTTGACTTCACTTAAATCACTCAGACGAAGAAAAACCCATCCTGTTCGACCCTAGACCACTATACTGCAAAGAGCTTGACTACTATAAAGTAGGAGGAACTTAGGATATAAATTTTGTTGATTCCGGATCACCCTACTGTGACACGAATCACCCTCACTAACCGCTTTGATGCTTTCTAGGACGAGACCCAGGAGCACCGAGTCCTCATTACCTAGGATACTGAGCCTCTCGAGCTAACATGCACTGCTGGCCAACCAGCACCATCTTCTAACCAGCTAGGCTCCCTCTCCAGCCCAAATTTCTCTCCCAAATTTCTCCTCACCCCTCCACCAACACCGCCATCGCCGCTACCGCCACTCAAGAAGCAAGGACACGACCCATCACGAGGGAAGCTCTTCACCCTCTATCGTTTTCTAAATTAACAATCGCACATCGACATATCCGCTTCGGGGGTGGGTGATCAATTTGTTATATTAGTATAGTCTTCGTGTCGGGTCGCTTCTTTTCACGCTTCCTATTTTATTTTCGGGTCGGCTCAGGTTGTGTTTAGTTTATGTGTTTTTTTATGGTAGTCATTCTCCGTTTAGGTGTTTTTAGTCACTGAGTCCCAAGATAGGTTATGTCGACGCTAGAGAGTGCTTATGTAATGTGTGCGTGACGCCATGCTCGGAGTCGAGATCACTAACCGAGTCCACTATCATCATGGAAAATGCAGTATAACTCGTAAAGGATTCGTAGTGGTGTTAGATGCCCTGGAATTAGGTCGAATAGAGAGGTGACAAATAATCACCGATATTCAAGAAACGGTTTCTCAACGAACCTATTACACTCACACACAGATGACCTCTAAGGTATGCTTAGGTGCTCAACGAACCCTGGGAGTCTCTAAACACCAAAGTGATGGGACACCCTAAATAAAAGAGGATTTCTTTCAAGCCTCATATAATTAAAAAAAAAAAAAGAGCAAAAAAACATAGGAATAGAACAAGGATCAACTTAATCCCGGCAGCAAATCTGAAGCCAAAGCTCAATGCCCCAGCCAACCGGCCGTGAGTCAGCCAGCTCACCAAGCTGCCAGGGGACAAGATGGAAGTTTCCTACGCCTTAGGGCCCTTAGGTTTAGCTGCCACGAAAGTGTCCGTGACGCTCGGTGGAACTGAATGCACAGTGCCCTTAACCAATTGGTGGGGAGTCACCAACTAATCCCCGCTACATGGACACTTAACATAAACTTACAGGCACTAGTTTTTTCTTTTATGCGTAGGTATGTTAATCAATACAAACTGCGCCTTATTCTTCAGAGTTAGATTATCCAAACTGTGAGTCAACTCTGGGCTTTCTAGCACTCAACCAAGATATACGCTTAAAGGTCATTTATTCAATACACATATGGTCCTTTGGGAAAAAGATATCAATATCTCTGAGGTCAGGCGCTATTAACCGCGACCGAAGTTCAACGACCTGCTCGAAAGTCGAACACCCTTGCAAATCCCCCGGAATTTGAACAAAAGTGTAAGAGGTGGAGCCTGGCCCATTTTTGATCCTTCTGGTCTATCGCATGTGCATCACAATCCTACAGCCAGTTATGATGTGTTTCGTGGTGTCTAGTTTAGAGTCGCTTCTGCTCGGGGACAAACAAGAAGCTGGTGTTTGGGGTGTGATGAGTGCCAAAACACCTGGGTGCCATACCCGCGGTTCTGCAGCAGGTTTGAAGTATTTTACGATAAATACGATTTATATAGCCCATGAACCGATTTTGCATTCAGGTGAATGGGGCAGTGGAACGCGCGGGGACCATTTTCGGACAGCCGAGAAGAAAAGCTTGAAGCTGGTAGGAATGTCGCGACGTCCCAACGTCGCGACGTCCCAATGTCGCGACGTCGGGTTAACATGAAGAAGAAGTTAACAAAGGGCCAACGTCGCGATGCCTCAATGTTGCGACGCCTCAACGTCGCGACACCTCAACGTCGCGACGTCTCAACATCCCGACGTTGCAACGTTGCGACGTCAGCGCGATTTCTCCTTCACAATCATTAAAAGCAAAAGGGACCGTGACCAAGGGCACTACCAAGGGGCCTTCAAAGCACAATGCTCGAGCCAACCGGGGTCGAGTCATCGACTTCACTACCCGCCATGGGGACGTAAGATGGAAGCTCGCACACTAGGGCCCTTAGGCTTTGGGGCTTTGAGTGTCTGGGTGGTGACGCCCCGAGGGGGAACCAATGTCTCGTGCCCCCAACCAACCCGGTGGAGTCACCAACTAATCCCCGCTACATGGACACTTAAATTACAAACTTACATGCACTAGTTTTTTCTTTATGCGTAGCATGTTAATGAATGCAAACTATGGCCTTATCCTTCCGTAGTTAGATTCTCCGTAATCCAGTGAGCTGAACTCAAGCTCAGGCGCCAACCAAGATATATGCTGTAGGTCATTTATTCAATACACATAGGTCCTTGGAAAAGATATTGAATATCTCGAGGTCGAAAGCCATTAACCGTGACCGAAGTTCAAACGACTCCGCTTCAAAGTCGAACACTCTGCGAATCCTCGAAATTTGGAAACAAAAGGTAAGAGTGTGAGTCACCCATTTGATCCTTCGTCTATCAAGATGTGCATCACAATCCTAGTGTTAGGGGTTATGTGATGAAGTAAACTAGCTTTAGAGTCGCCATTGGGGAAAAGCAAAGGTTTGGTAGCCAGTGGATGGATGGAAGGCCTAAAACACTCATGCCATACCCACGCTTGTCTTATGGTTTAGCGCATTTTACCGGAGCAAATACGTATTTATATAGCCGACAATCGATTCTTGCATCTGTGTGAACAGTGCGGAACGAAAGCAAAGCTGGGGACTATTTGAGTCAGATAAGAAAAGCCTAAGTCGCGTGAACGCTTTACATCCCAACGTCACGACGTCAGGTTAACATGAAGAAGAAGTCAACAAAGGGCCTTAGCGTCTCGACGTATCAACGTCGCGACGCCTTAATGTCGCGACGTATCAACGTCGCGACACCTCAACATCGCGACGTTGCAACGTTATGACGTCAGCGCGATTTCCCCATCACAATTATTAAAAGAAAAAGGGACTAGAATTCGAGGGCATCGAAGAATGTACAAACGAGGGGCACCTAAAGCAAGAGCAAAGAAGAATCTAGATTACGGAGAAAAGACCTACTTTTGCATTTTCCTTTTCCGATAAAAACCCTCGATGTTTCATAGATTGAATACTCGTAATTACCTTATGTTCTAGTTTCATATCTAGGTGTTATTTCGAACCTCAATACTAATTTTAATGGATTGTAGATTCAGATTTTATATTATCTCAGCCTGTTTATGACTTGTTAGTATCGCCTATCTATGATTTATTTGCATGAGATGTCCTCGCCAACATTGGCAATAGATTTTGCCGGGTATCCTAGATCGAGAGATGAGGACGCCTGTGGATCTAAATGTGAGCGACCGGGTCAATCTCTGAATGTGAGATATCTCGATTCGAGGCGGTGATTAAGGTTAGAACATTTAAGCGCTTCGTAGTATCTGGCCGGGTAGAGAACACCACCGCTTAGCCAGATAGCTGATACATTCCTCGAGAGAGGGTATCCGTGAGGTACGATCACCCCGCTAACACAAGTCGGAATAAACTGAATAGTAATTTCTCTAGGTAGTAATCCATCAGCGGTGGGGAGACAGTTCTGGGCCCCAAAATACGCAATTTACTAAGTTGAATTAGGTTAGTTAAGCTCACACATTAGTTAATTTGTCACTAAAATCTTACGTCCAGATAATATTCAAAGGCTAAAATCAGCAATTAACGCACTTATCCCCGTGGATCGATATCCGTACTTAGGTACACTGTATTACTTGATACGACGCGTGCACTTGCGCACATAGGCGTACACACACACACACACACACACACACACATATATATATATATACATCACGCTTTCGGCCTATCACTATGCTAGTTAATTACCACGGCACACTTTATCAAGGCAGCCATTCCAAAATAATAAGCCATCTCAAACCAATTATATAATTCCAGAACAAGGCCACCATTCATCCGATGAGGGGAAATAAAGAAAAATTTAGGAAGAGGACCAGCTTTCCATACTTGCATCATCCACTATGTTAGCGCTACTGCTGGGCATATATGAAAAGGAGACACTTCATCCCATTTCATGCTTTCAAAACTCACCAAATTTTCTGCAGTGATGTTGGGGAAATTAATGGTTTCATTCCCCCCATAATCTCAAACTAATTAGTTCTTCTTCACAACAGCCTAATTAACGAATACAAATTTATTTTCCTAAAAAAAATCAAGAATACTAACCTACCATTCAAGAGAGAGTAGTTTGGGTATATTGATGATGTTATTAATTGTTAGTTAAACTTCAACACTCATTAATTTTGGCCATTTCTATAAGATGGCATGATGAAAGAAAGAGAGAGTGAGAGGTGGGTCATGGGGTGTGCAATTAAAAGTTAGATGGGGTATAAAGGGCTAGAGACTTAGAGTGTAAATGCATGGGGAGGAATGGGTCACTCTTATCAGATGCCCACGCTTTTTTTTATTATTATTATTAATGTGGAAAGTGATGGGGATGGATGGGAAGAAGAAGTAAAGAAAGGTGTTTTGAGGAGTTTGTTTTTCTTTATTAAGGTGGTTTCAAATGGTGTGCTTTGTTAAACTTGATTCAATTTGATTTGACAAGCAATGAAACATGGAATCATATGGGGTGTTTTGTGCTTCCACATGCCCAAATCTATCGTTTCATAAATTATAAGTAAAGTGGTTTTTTTTTTTTTGAAAGTTAATTAAATTAGTTTATAAAATGAATATGTATGATTTAAAAAAAATACATATGATGAGTGTGAGATCAAGTAATGTTTATAACAAATGTTCTCCATCATTCATTTAAGGAAATAATTATTTGAGTTTTAATCTAAAAATCAATTGAAATCCTTAAAGAAGAGAAGACTTGTACACCTCTTATACACTTTGTTCATATACTCTTCTATAATTAATGGAAACAACTTTTAAAGTGTAACATGTAGGCTCGGGGTTATTGTGCGTCAGTCGGAGCTTTTCTCGACATTTAAATTTCAAAAGGAATTAAAATTCTAATACAAAAATGGAAAAAATATTCCTAACTCTACTGTATTTTTTTCCATGTGGAATAACTATTGAAGGGACATTTTTTAAAATAATTTAACTGAAAGTGTATTTTGAAGAAACACTTTCTTAAGTTTCATAAATTATGAATTTATATTGAAAGTATTTCTTGAAGAGATACTTTCTAAAGTTTCAAAAATTGCGAATTTTGACGGGAGCTTTTTGAAAAGACACCTTTACTTTTTTGAATCTTTATCCTATGTGGAAAGCCTACATAGAGAAAAGTACACTAAAGTTGAAACTATTTTTCAAACCATGTTTTTCTTAGATTTATTTTTAATTTTTATATTATTTTTCTAAAACTCCCCTTGGTTGGTTGGGGTGAGGGAAGAAGGGGGAAAAAGCATGGTTTGAAAAATAATCTCAACTTTGGTTTAGTTTTTTTAGGATGAAGACTATAAAAAGCAAAGGTGTCTTTTTAAAAAACACATTCACTTAAAATTTCAAGTTTTCAAAATTTTAGAAAGTGTGTCACTTTTCATATAGCAAAAAATATACTAGATTTAGAAATATTTCTCAACTTTTTATACTTGAGGAATTTTTATATATATTTTTAGCTAAATGCAGAAAAAGCCCGAGGAAGGGGGCTAGGTAGGCGTGTGGGGTTGAAGGAAACGAGGGTGGTGTTAGCATTTTGAATTTTTTATTAAGACATCCTTGTGTCCACGGGTTTGATTCTATTTTTGAAAAAGAACCCGAAAATATCCCATCATACATACCTAGGAATAACTGGTTGACTCAAATACCTTCACTTGTTTTAATCTCTCGTCACACCTCACCCTTATCTCGTATAATAAATAAAATATATGGAAATTATCAATGTTTTAAAAACTGGTCCGCGTGTTGAATCGAAAAAGTTACCATTTCATAGTTCGTCAGTTGGATAGACAGTCGAACCGTGGTTAATCTGGTGACATAATAAATATAAAATTTATATATTTTAAAATTAAATAATTTAAAAATATATAATTACTAATATTTAAGATATTATTTGATGGGGTAGAGAACAACACATGCACCGGCCCAAAACATAAGCCTAAGGCATAGGCCCAAACCTCCGCCTTATGAAGGGAGTCAGTAATAAACCCAATAAAAACAAATTTCTGGGCCTACGCACTGACCATGCCAGAGCGTACGGGCCTGTCCAAAATCAGCCGCTCACAGATAATCAAGTGATATAGGTGGCCTAAAAACTCATGTAAAAGGAAAGGTGCCCAGTTTCCATGATCCGCACCCCGCGGATTAGGAAAGAAGGATCTCACATGATCACGGCTCCTCCATTATCCCTTCAGAGCCAGTCCACGATAAGGAAAAGGAAACTTCTCACCCAATGGGAAAGATACCGTACCATCAACTAACAAGGAAAGTAACCACTATTTCCCTTATAAATACCAACCCGTTCTACCACAGAAAGGTACGCATCAACAATGCCCTAAAGAGTTGAATTCTTTCCTTCTCATAAGAAAGAAACTGACTTAGCCATCGGAGCGGCAACCGGCATACCCCGCCGCATAACCCTTTCAGGGTCGCAGCCAGTCTCGACGATCCCATCCATCAGACCTACTCCCGACTCATCCCAAGAAGCTCCAACCCAGTATTTGTAGAAAAAGCATCATCAGTTTGGCGTCGTCTGTGGGAATGACTATTCCTCTACAAATGAAACTGAATTCTCAGTGACTGATGGTATCGACCCAAAACATGAGTAGGAGTCACGCCAACCCCCTCTCAGGATCGCTGAAGACCAGCCAGCGCCTCAGATAGCCGACCGCGCAAGAGACGCCCGAACCATGTGAGCCAACATCGACGAGGTGGAGGCACTACGTGTCACCAACTAGCGCTTGTCGAGACTGAGGAACTCACTGCATAAACGCAATGGGCCAGAAGAATGACACACCACGACGCCACGGATGTCGACGAGAAGAGAAAACTACCGAGCCAAAGGACATGATCCCTATAAACCCCTTGGAGAGGATCGCAATGAGGGAGTACCTGAAAGGAACAATAGAGGTAATGTACCCATCCTTTATCAAGAGGAGCAGGGAACGATCATGGGGGAGCGGAAGGCTTCCAGTGACATCCAAGAAGAGCTCAACCACATAAATAAAGGAAAGGACGAGTCTACCTGCGGATGCGCTGCGCAACAAACAAGTCCTCTACCACGGCCTGGCATTACACTTCCCTCTCCCCAAAGAAATCTGCACGCTATAACTAAACCTTCAACGAAATGAAAGATCCTGTAAACCACCTCAATACCTATAAGAATCAAATGGAGCTACACGAATACCAGGACCCCGTTTGATGCAGAGCCTTCCCCATCACGCTAAAAGGCCCGGCTTTAGCCTGGTTCAACAAACTCCCACCATCGTCAATCTCATCCTTTAGAGAGTTGTCCATCGTGTTCGTCTCCCACTTCATCGGAGCTCGGACATACAGGAAGCCGAGCTATCACTTGCTGACCATAAAGCAAAGCCCATAGGAGAACCTGAGATCCTACGTTCAGAGGTTTAATGTAGAGTCATTAAAGGTAGACATCCCAGATAAGAAGTTTTCCATCACCGCTTTCATCGCCGAGCTCGGCGTATTGTCAAAAGACATGATGTTTTCCATCTTAAAGAACCCTCAGGCAAGCATGGCCAAGGTGGTCGCTAAAGTAGAGAAATACATCAACGGCGAGGAAGCCCTTCTATCTAAGTAGGAAAACTCTTCTGCGCAAAAGGAGAAGAGTAGGGGGGAGAAAAAGCGAGACTAGAGCCCCAGGAGGCGAGGAGACAGTGATAGATCCCCACGAAGGGACAGAGAGAATAAAGAATTGTCTTCAAAAGATTTGTGCAACGCCGGGACCGTTTCGGGCCCACCACAACCCGACGCAGCGAAATGATATCCACCCTGAATTCACCCCTTGATACCTCAAGTATCGCTGTGTTCTACGTGGCATACAACATGAAAAAGTTTTTAAGGTGGCCGCCTTAGATGAAAACAAGTACTCCATCGAATAGGACTTAAACAAGTAATGGAATCGCGCGATCATGGACACCTACCGCATGATCAGATCCACTAAGGAAGGAAATTGAATACTTGATCCGACGTGGACATCTTAGCCGCTTCGTGGCCTCAGAAGGTCGGGACGAGGCATCGCCCCCATCACCTCGTCAGCCAGCTCCAACTCAACACCAACAACCCTTGGGAGAAATCCATGTTATCTTTAGGATTTGACTGGGAAGTGATCCAAATTAATTCAAGGCTCATTTATATGCAATACGTCGGGAGACACCAGAGATACAAGCCGTATCCAAACTCCCTCGGCTAGACACCACCATAACTTTTTCGGACTCTGTTTGCCTTTTTCTATATAGACTAAAAACCCCTCAAATTCACATAGTTACAAGAGCCTTACAATTCTCTTGCACCCATGTCACTTTGGATAAATTGGCTTAGTTAAATAGATCTTTCTTGATTGTTTAGGATTTTAAAATTGGGTTTAATCTATGACACTACAAGTGCACAGGTCATACAAGTAGTAAAATCTGAATGAAAGTCCAAGTATCATTCCCACAGAGATTGGCAAGAATTAAAAAAAAATATCAATTACCCCAACTATTGAAGTTCTATGCTATTTGGACTAAAGAGAATGATAATGAAAGTTTGATCTAGAAAGAATAATAGATCCTAGACTTTTAGCTAAAAATAGATATTGGAATAACATGAAAATAACCAAAAATAAAAGTATAAAGAGCAAAATACTGGATCTAATATGTTCCCTATGAGAAACGAAAACTATCAGTGTATTAAAATGAAACAATCAATTCCTACACGAAAATACATTGCTCTATTGTATTGATGGATTTGGATTTGTCCAAGATTGCCTAAATGTTGCAGTTGGATTTCTTCCACATTCATCGGGTTAGAAGCTCGTTTCTCTCAAGTCAAGATCGAACCAAGCATTTGTATTTATACTTTTCTTGCAAGATTTAGTATTTTTCTTTCTTAATACTACACCTTATTTTCGATGATCGCAGATCTTTTCGCTTTCCTTCTCAAGATTTTTGCAAAAGTTCACTCACTAATTGGGTGCTCATCCTTCGCATCTATTGCTCGTCTCTTTCCTTGATTAGATCTCTTTAAATAATATGATCGAACTTCCCTTAGATTAAGGTGAACTCTCTGATTATTTATATCATAAATGCCCTCCAACTTCAATTATGAGCGAATAGGTATTTATCAAAATGAACTTTCAGAGCTCGCCAGCTCATCAATGGTAGTCTAATTATACGATAAGAGAATGCTCTACCTCGTGAATCTCCATTTCGTGTCACGCAGAGGGCATCCTCTGAAATCAAAGCAAGATACACTTAAACCGCATTCAAGAGACTACTATCGGGAACTTATCATCTTAAAAACACAACACTAAGTAAGTAAATCCCAACCCAAATAATTTTCTCCAGATTTTTTTTAGCAGAAAAGACTATAACTAATTCTAATTCAAATCCAGCAGAGCTGCGTTCTAATTATTGCATTATGATTAAAGAAATGGAGTATTGATCACATACATCCACTATAATTGCAATGAAACTGAGAAGAAAAGAATTCCAAAAATTTGTCTAGATTTCATAAATTTTTAGGCAGTAATTTTAAGTAGGAAGAAAATAACGTAAATAGAACCAAATTCCACTCGTTTATGCACACCTCGCATTCGTGATCCAGAAAAGAATTCAAGAACAAAGAAAAAAAAAAAAAAAACTAAAATTCTACTCTAGACTATACACTAAGTTCCTCTCCGTTCCCTTTTTCTCGTGGGAAGACAGGTTACTTTACTATTCTAACACCGTCTATTTATAACCCGTCAAAATAAATTAGCCTAATGTAAAACCTTCGACAATTCCCAAAAGAGGTCCACGATCGTCCTAGGTCGCGACCAAGCCGTGTCGCAACTCGGATTTTGTTTGCTCTGTTCGGGCCATGACCTTGTTTTTTGCGACTCAAATTTTGCAATCGTGATGGACTAATGGTCGCGACATCGCTTTGTGGTCGTGACCTCATTGCCTGCATTTCTCAAGAGTTTCCGATGTCACACCACTCAGCTTCACGCCGCGACCGTTGTCTTCTTTCTTTTCTTTCAGACTCGAGTCATGACCTCATGTTCATTCCTTCTTCCGTTGCAACCTCAATTCTTTGCTGCAACCTCGCCTCTTCTTCCAACCTCTATTCTAGGTTGCGACCAAGGTGATGTCGCTGACCATGTCGCTTTTCCGCCGCATGTAGTCCTAATCGCTTCGTGCGTATTGCGAATTCTTGGGGATTTCTTCGCCGCTTCTTCTTCGGGTCGCGACCTAAATGAGTGGTCGCGACATCATTTGTGGTCCTTGATTAATAAATGGTCGCAACTTCGCCAAGTAAGGACTTCGCTGGGCTTGCTTCAGTCAGCGACCTCCCTTTCGTTCTTCAACTCTTAATTGGGTCAGAATCTCTCAATCTTTTCCCCTCATTGAGACTCCAGCCTCGCTTTCGTCGCGACCTCAATGGCACTCCGCACCTTAAATAGAGCCCTTCATTTAAAACCAATTGCAACCCATTTTCTGGCAGAGACCTCCCTTGTTGCTTCCATTGATGATCCACGTCAAGGACTAGAGATTGACTTCTCATGAATCTCAAGAGAGTTCGACCGTGTCACGACATCGCAGTGGTGTCGGACCGAAGACTTACTTTGAATATTTCCTTGGGCCTCAACCATACCTTCACGCAACCTCTTCACTTGTTGCTTTGTAATTTCGGGTCGCAAGCTCAACTTCAAGTCACGACTTCGCTTAAGGTCTTCTATTTCTTCCTCAAGACCGGGATTCGTGAGGCCGTGACTGAAATGACTAACAACGAGCTTCCCGTCGCGACTCCAATTCGCCATGATCATTTCTCGCGGTAGTTTATCTCTTTCCTGGGTTTTTACTGACTTTCACTTATGTTTCGTATTCTTCGCTAAATTAAATTCCTGGAGCAAATTACCCAGTTTCGATATTAATCAATAATTAACTTGTAATAAATTCAGAAAAATGGATTAAAAATGAAAATGAAGTTTTTGTTTCATCAAATTCCCCCAAACTTAAAATTTGCTTCGGTCTCAAGCAAAGAAAAGAAAGAATTGTTTGTCCTCAAACAATTAAGCTTAAATTTTTAAGGACATTTTTATGATTCACACTAGTCTTTCCTATTCCACCTTCTAACTTGATAGGAGATAGCAGCATCATTTTAAATTTCAGTTTCGATTCAAGAAAACGGAATGGTCTCTACTTCTATCATAAATTTCTTGATGAAATAATGTATTTAAACAGTTTATTTAACAAGTCTTGTTCTCGTAAAAGCGCAGTGTCTTCAATCCTTTTCTATCTTCATGTCAATTTAGTTAACTTTCCGGGAGTTTCGATTGTTGGTCAAAGTCCCATAGGTTTGTTTTCATATTGGATTCCACTAATGTAAATTCAACCTTCAAGATCAATGAGGTCCCTTTCGTGCTCAGAAAGTCGCGTTTAGTAATCAAGATAATGTGAAAATTTAAGTCGCAAATCACCCGCTTCCACTTTTTCTTTTCAGACTTATCGTCAAATTTTTAACCCTTCTCAGACTTGTTGATTCTCCTCAATCTGGCCCGATTCATCTTTTGAATTCTTTTATGGCATTTGATTTCCACTGTACTTTATTCGTGCAAGTTCCCTGTTTTTAATCAACTCTTTGCTTTTGTTTTTCTAAGGATGAGAATAAGGTAATGTTTTGTCTTCTAGCTTCTATTACCCTTAGAGAACTTTGGGCTAGCAACCCCATACCAAATATATTAGGGTACTAGTGTTAAAACACCCTACGAGCTTAATTGTTCAAAGGAAGTAGCCACAAGACAAAACTTATTTCCTTTTCTCATCAATTTCTACTTCTTTTCCCTAATCTTTCAGGTTATTTCTTCTCCTCCTACCTAGTAATATTTGGAAATATTTTTTCCCCAAATTAGTTTCTTCCTTTACAGTAGACCTTTTGTGTTGAAAACTCGATAATTTGGATTCTTGGCTGTAGGATTATTACAAGGAAGGGGATTCAAGCTCAAAGGGTCGACATTTGAAGAATTAAGGTCATTTGGCTCAAGTCATGGAACTAGAGGGTATGCTTTTAGCATATATTGAGGGTAGGCTTGAAAAGCTCAAATTGCCAAGGATGGCCTCTATCACTTTTTTTATTAGCCGTTTTTACCTAAGATTTACCAATCAATAATCTAACAAGTTATGGGACCATGGACTCTTAATCATGAATTTCCAGAAGATGTCTTAATCTTCTCAAAGTTTCAAGGAGTTTTGTTGACCAAGTGTATTATTTCTTCAAGACTGTACTTATTAACTGCTTATTTACACATTTTCAACCAAGTTATTTTGTACCTTCAAAGAATATCCAGCCTTTCCACTTTTAAAATCTAAACTGGATTAAAACATTCAAGCTGCAACTCCTAATTCCAGTTTACTAACCTGTGCTATTATTTTTTTTTTTTGTATTTTGTTCTTGGGAGAGAACAAAATTGTTCATTATTCAGGCAAGGTTTTCATAATTGTCACATTAACAGGAAATGACACAAACACAAAATTTAGTATATCAATTCGTGAACCCAAAAACAGTCAATTTGTTAATCAACAGGAATTTTATTCAAATATCAAAACATCTCGATATTGTACAATCTGATTTCTTTATCTAACGCAGTAACCACACATAGGATCAGATCTAATCCAGAGGAAAACTCTCTATTTCTTGGATCTAAAATCCTACGCCTTCCTCCCAGTTGGGTCAGAGGCTTCGCTTTATCTGCCCCGATTCCTCGACCATAGCCGAAGGAAGGGGCCGCACAAGGCTGCTCAACAAATCGGGGCCTTCCTTTAAACTCGCTGAGTTCCTCTCGATGATAGTTCGTTAACCTTTCCATCATGCATTCTCATGATTATAGAATGTTGTATGGAATCATGAATAGAGTTGGTTTGTTTTCCGACTCCACTCATTCCATACGATCTGCACTTACACCCTTGGAACTCTTCTTTTTCCTCTTTTTCCTTTTTCTTCATCCTATTCATTTATTCTTTCTATGTCTTCCCATCCTTTTATAGTGATCTTGCTTTCTTCTCGGGGAACGAGCAGCCTTTAATTTCCTTTTCAATTTTAAAATCAATGAATTAAATGCGCTTCTGATTCAAGCTGCCTGCCATTGATCCGCGCCACGTAGTATGCTTAATAAAAAATTTATACCTAAGGTTCTATCGCCGTGAACGTAACTACCGGCAGCGTGATAGCGCTCTAGGATCAACACAGTGGACGGGTTTTCGCCTTACAAATGACTATAATGATTCAAAATGGTGAGGCTTTCATTTGGATTTTCGGATTCAGATAAAAAGTGTAGTTGTTGTTGTCACTAAACTAGTTGAAAGCGCTAAAATAAGTATGTAAAAAGAAGACTCAAGTTTTGGGTCACCAACTTGGCATGATGGGGTTATGAGGTGTCCTCGAGTTATTTCTCAGACAGGCAAACGACTATATAGTCATTTCCAAACCGATCTTTATTTAACTTTAAACCAACCCTTGCACATTCCTATTTGAACCATAGTACTAATATCTTGTCAGCTTGAAAATAAAGATTGAACCTACTTTCAATGGCTCGTAAATGACATCTAATGGATGTCAGTATATCTAGCAATAAGAATACACTGAACCCTAAAGCATGCCAAGTATTGACCAAAGAAAATACATTAAATAGCATTTAAACCTAGTTTTGAATGCTCAAATACAACACGCAAGACTGCCTTAAGGAAACAGAGGAACACCTACAAAACCCACATCAACTGTCCCAGCAACCCTCCTCTTCAAGGTTTCGAGGCTTAGCCAAACATCCTTTGAGTTGTCATCCTCAAAGGGGTGTGTTTGGCAGCCTAGAAAATGAGGGAAAGAGGAGAGAGAAGAGAGAAAATGGGAACCAAAACAGGGCCGTAAATGAAACTGCGTTAAATGAATAGTTAGGTTACAAAAGTTCATAACATGGCTTATATAGCCCCACAAACATGCGAAAATACCAAACTAACCTAAATAATATGATTACATCGAGGGAAAAGAGGAATTTAATCAAACTGAGTCGCTTGATCACAAAAACGATGCACTTTCGCTATGCACAGTAATTTTCGCAACATAGCGAAAATTCGCTATGATAGCGAAAATTTCGCTATGATAGCGAAATTTCGCTATCATAGCAAATTTTCGCTATGTAGCGAAAATTCAGTTATAGCGAAAATTCGCTTATGACGCGAAATTTCGCTTTATCATTGCTAAATCCTTCATCATTGCAAAATTTCATTATGCCTCACAATTGCCAAACTTCCCCTCGCATCCTCCGAATAAACTTGCATTTTCAGATCTTCCAAATTATTATTTCTTCATCCCAGTTTGATGAAATCAACAAGAATTCATACGAACTCGGCATAAATCAGCACATTTTTGATGCCAAGCTTGATATGATGGTAAAGGTTTACGAAACTTGCAAAACTATCAAAAACAACCTCGAAACAAAATCAGTAGCACTAAAGGACCTACACATGTCAATCGACTTAAATAATATGATTAGTATGAAAGAAGCACTCAAAACCTATCTTAAATAGGACTTAAAATAGCACTTTTTGGGTACTAATCACACCCCCCAACCGACACATTTCTAGTCCCTTAGCAATGCTAAAAACAATAAAGGACATGCAGGCTATGCTTTTGCAAAAAGAGTATTCTGTTCAAAAAGTGTGTACAAGTGAGGCTTTACCTTCAGTATGAAAAATTTGGACTCTGAACAAAAACCATCATGAGAGAACAATTTCCATATAGGAACAAGTTTTACTACAAAGATCAATTCCAAGGAAGTCAACCTGAACTTCCACCAAAATCTAAGTGTTTTTAGGTAACCAGTTTGAACCAATAAGCTGCTAAGCTATTCCCTCCCCCCAACCAAGCTACTACCAGGACCTTAAACTAATGACCAACCTAAATAGATTCAGTTACACTCTTATTTCTTACTGGATCAGACAGTAGTGGTGCACGCGTTATAAACTGACTTCACCAGTCCGTAACTGGTCCACCGATTACTCCCAACCAATTAAGGTTTAGGGCATCAAGTCAAAAGGATCTGTCGACCACTAACTCTTCAGGCTTCACCCCGGACTTTGAATGAATTCGAGAATCCAGCACCTACAACTCGCTAAACTCCACCCATCCACCCATGTAGCGAACACTAAGTCGGTGACTCCCAACCAGTTAGCTTAGGGCACCGAGCTTCAAAGGCTTTCGCCATATACCCCTCGGACTGTGTTCGGGTTTCAAGGTAAAGTGTCACGACTTTCGTATTTTTTCTTCTTTCTTTTTCTTTTTGCTTTTCTTTTTTCATTCGAAGACTCTTATCAGTCTTCCTTTCAGGTAACATAAACCTATTATGGGTCACAACGAATCTTAAGGCCATGCAAAGTAAAAGAGGTATGTTTCTCTTAACTCATTAATGAAAACTGATGTGCACCGTGTGTGATTAGCTAAAGGCTGATGAATGTTGAATACTTTGGAATCTCAACCAACCAAAAACTTAATCATGCATGGAACTATTCTAGCATTATGGTAGCATATAGTGCTTCAATTTTTCAACTCAAGGTAAGAGTAGAAACACAAAAATATAGGAGCAAAAAAAAAAGGTTTCCAAAAGTGTAGAAAAATAGATTTGTATTATATATGTCAAGGTGATTTTACAAAATTTTTGAATTTCACAAACAGAAGCAAACAGCAAGCCTCTATATTAACAAACAAATTTAGGCTCTGCTCGGCATGCATTATTAGTAAAACTAAAATCAAAAGTATGAACATTACTTTCAAATACAAGTCAGTCCCTGCGATGGGAAAGAGAAAGCTGTGAGGGATGGAATGGTACCTCCTCAATCGCTGGCGACAGAGAAGGATCATCCTGCCTCGGCAGGCCGAGGTGTGTTGCCGGGTGAAGTGGCCGATGTCACGCAGCCTACCAACAACACAAAGCAAAACATGCCACCTAACTGACTACAAGATTTTAACAAATAGAAACTTAAACAAGACTAAGGAATTAAATTAGTGGCTTCTGAGACATTGCAGAAGCCACTCCTAAATGTGTAACCCGTGGGTCTCAAGGAGGGTCCAGGAGAAGAATTTCTCCCGACTACAACCGCCGCAGACAACATGGCTTGCTACTCTCCGTCCATTAACCTTCAACTTTTATTACATTATCATTTAGTGGATCGTAGTATAGTCCACTGCACTTGGGGTGTGCTTGTCGAACGATGAACGGGCCCGCTCCATCGCCACTTAGTCATTCCTGGGAATGGGATGGAGTTTGAACCCACAGAGGACTCGGGTCCCCTCATGGAAATTCCCCGCGACTATCATTCGATCATGCCATTTTCTCGATCTTCCTTTGGTAATCTTCGAGTTCAAGCAGGCATCATTTCATGGCTTCCTCCAACACACTGAGATCAAGGAATATTTCGAGCCCGGGCCCTACTTAAATCCACGCTCTGGCTTCGACGCCCCACCATGCTTTATACCGATTTCCACCGGAAGATGACATGCCTCGCCACAGACTAACCCGATAAGGGACATTCCAAGAATCAAGCCAAAGTCAAGCTCGTAGTGTTTTTACAAAGGAATCAAGCACCTGAGGGACCAATCTTTTCTATCAGTTGCTCACCACCTTCATTAGAATGGTCTTAATCTCCCCTCGCTGGCAAGCCTCTACCACCACATGTTCGAGGATGGTAAGGGGTAGCCACTTCAGGTTTAACACCATATTTAGCCATGAGGTTTTTCGAAGGTTTGTTACGTATGTGAACCCCCCATCACTAATAATGGCTTTTTGCACTCGAACCCGAAAGATGTTTTGTTTCAAGAATTCGAAAGACCACCCTATGGTCGTTGGTTTTGCAGGGGATTGCCTTAACCCATTTAGACACATAGTCTACTCCCACCAATATGTATGTATGCCCATAAGACGTAGGGAAAGGTCCCATGAAATCGATGCCCCAAACATCAAATAGCTCGACCACTAAAATTGGGTTCAAGGCCATCATATGATCTACGAGACACCTCGAGCCTCGCATCTATCGCATACTCTAGCACATTCGTGTGCTTCTTTAAAAAGAGAAGGCCAAGAGAAACCGTGACCGCAAGACCTTCATTGCCGTCTTCCGAAGCAAAGTGACCACCACAGCACTCTCTACGGCAAAGTGGGCTTAGAATTCCCTCGCTGTTTCTTCAGCACACTTCTAATTATCCGACCGCACAAAGATTTAAACAAGGCGGCTCTTCCCAATAATAGAATGACTTCTTAAGAAATACTTCCTATCCCTTGCTCTTTCCAATCGATGGAATTTCTCCCGTTGTTGTGGAAATCGCAATGTGAGCATACCAGTGGAGCTTTCCAACCGTGATTAAAGATTCTTCAGAAATTCATCATCACGGGCGGGCTATGAATGTCGTGGCCATTATAATCTAAAAAGATGGTCCGCTACAACATTCTACCCCTTTGTCCTTAATTTGCAAGTTAAATTCCTTAAAGCGTAAGAACCCATCTGGACAAGTCTCGCTTTAGCATTTTCTTGGTCGTGAGATATTTCGGGCGCTTTAATGATCCGTGAAAATGACTACATCGCACCCAACCAAGTATGCACGAAATTTGCTCCATGCACCACCGCCAATAATTCTTTCTTCGTAGTAGTATAGTTCCTTTTGTGCTTCATTCAAGGTTTTGCTTACAATAGACTACATGAGGCTTTCCACCTCTCTCGTCTAAGAACTCGCCTAATAATAAGATCACTTCAGATCACACATCACCTCAAAAGCAACCGCATTGGGTGCCCGTACTATCGTAGTGGTCAAATGGGACTTCATCTCTTCAAAGCTCTTCTGACAGTCTTCTTCCCAAGAAAATTCTAGCATCTTTTCTAGCGAGCCTTATAAAGGGGCTTAGTAATCTTCAAAACTCGATGAATCTCTCAGAAAAAGCCCGGATGGCCAAGGAATTGCTCTAACCTGCTTAAGTATCATTGAGACGACAAGCCAGGGAAATAGTTCACTTTTGCCTTGTCAACTTTCTATTCCCCGCTGGAAATAACATGCCCCAAGATAAATCCTCGTCTACCATAAATGGCATTTCTCCCGCTTAAGCATCAAATTCTTTTCAATGCACCTCTGTAAGACAGCTTCAAGATTAGTCGACATTCTTCAAAATCACCCTCAGATACGCGGGATGTCATCCATGTATACTTCCATTACGCGCCCACCATATCAACACATGCTAAGCATACATCTCTCGAAGGGGTGGGCGTTGCAAAGACCAAAAGGCATCCTCCCGTAAGCATAAGTTCCTAAATGATAAGTAAAGGTGGTCTTTTCGATCTTCTAAAGGCACCCTATCCTAGCACTCGAATACCCATCCAAAAGCAATGAATGGCTGCCTAGAAACCTCTCAAGAAGCCGATCAATGAAGCGGTAGTGGGAAGTGATCTTTTCTTGTTACTACTGAAAGCCTCCCATCTATGCATACCCTCCAACCTGGTAAGTCGTGGATAATTCCTGCTCTTTCATTTTTCACAAGGTCACCTCGACTCGGGCACCAATTGGCCGACTTACCCAAGCAAGCATCGTGATAATGGGCAATGATACCAAATTACAAAGAACTTCGTGGACTTCAATGCGAACTACCTCCCGTATTCCGAGGATTCAACTCCTCATGGGTCGCCTCTAACCTTTAGATTCTTCTTCTAAATAAATGTGGTAAAAGTGCATTGTCGGGTCAGATGCCTTAAATCGAAATTTTCTCCACCCCAAAGTCAGCTTGTTCATTTTTGAGGAGGTGCAAGAAAGTTAACCTCCTGGTGGAGTGGTCAGAAGGATTTTATATTACAACCGGACATCGCTTGTTTTCCGTAAATGCATATTTTAATTCCACAGTGTGGGTTCAGATCTAACCGCTGAGGTTCCTTTTTCTCTTCACCAGTCAACAAAGGTAGAATCTCTATTTTATTTCTCCAGCACCCCTGCACTAGGCTCATGCATTAAGGTTCCTGTTTCTCTACAAGGCACTCAGATAACTCCTGGGTTAACACATCTTGCACTTGATGCTCATTAGCCCATTAGCCTGTTCTTCAAGAATTGTATCTATTATGTAGACTTCTTCACAGTCATTGATGAGCTTAAAAGTCATCTATTTTTAGTCCATTTTTCTGCTTAATTTTCATATAAAAAGAGACAATTACTTTGCAGAAATATGAATAAACTCACCCTTCTCAAGTACAGCGTGTAATGGAAGAAAGAAAAGAGAAAAATACAGCAATAAGTGGAGGAAAAGTGCAAGCCGAATGGCAAGAGCGTAAAAACGAAAAACAATCGGGCCGATTCATTGATGCGCTGGTCGGCGCGATTCGGTGGTCGTGGACACCAAGAAAACAGCGGAATTCGATGCAGGTCGTGGACAGTAGCACTTATAAGCAAATCAAGGGTTACCGAGTTAAGAGAACGACGCCGACAAAGATTCTCGAGGGGCGCGATGAAGAGCTAATGTCGTGGATCAGATAAGAGGTCACACATCGAAGAATAGCTTGAAGACTCCAGAATGACTTAAGTCGATGTCGCGACATTGATCGAGGTCGGGACATCGTGGCTAATGTTGAAAGCCCCTAGAATTGTCGGCGTCGCTATGAGATCGGTCGCCACACGAGACTTGCTCAACGCTTGAAGGCTGGAAGTTTCATAAAGTGAGAGGTCGCAATAAGATATCGATGTCGTGACATCGTGAAATCCAACTGCATCAAAGATGCAGAGCAAGAAGAGATGTCGACAAGATATTGATGTTCATGCACAACATGAAAGCCAATGGTTGAAGACTGCATTTACTTGAAATGGGGTTGCGACTAAAGGTTACTTCACGTCGCGACATCGTGGAGAGAACAAATTGCAAACCGCTAAGACGTGAGAAGATGTCAGGATGACAAGATATTGATGTCGCGATCAAGAATGACCAAATCAAGCTTACGATAGAGTGTGTTGGATGTCGCGACGTGAGAATGATGCTCGACATAGATGATGTCAAGACATGGAAACCTCAAAGTCGCGACTGAATAAAGTGACTTTCGCCTGATACTCTGTAAAATCCACGCAGTTACATCGGGATTAGGGCCCACCTGAGAACCCCAAATACGCGTACTATCCACCATTAAAGCAAATACGGCCATAGACTAGAGTGGTCCTGATAGCTGAAAGCTCATTTTCTTTATTTTCTTTTCTTTTCTTTTTTCTTATTTTTTTATTTCCCTGCTTTTGGTGCGATTATGTTCTATTTTCTTACTTTCTTGTATTTTCCGATCTCGGATGTTATCGCTGAATGTGGGTCGAATGCAAAGATTCAATTTCTTTTCAAATTACTACCCGAATGTTTGAAGTTCGCACAAATTCCGAATTGATTGTTTCGCTTAAATTGCGCTTATTCTTATAGGATCGAGGAATGTCAGACGTGTAATTCCCAAGAATTGGAGAATCTAAATTTTTCCATTAAGTGAACGTTATAGCCGAATTTCTACTTTCCTGTAGTCAAGCATGTTAGCCTTGTTTAATTTTAGTTAATGAATTTACTGCTGGGTTTATTGTTCAGGATCCGAATATCGCTCTTATACCCGCGGGCGACTAAGGCCATTGCTCTGATTTAAGTGAGGTCCTCCTGAGGACATGCGGAAGACATTCCCAGTGAGTAATGTACATTTTTCTTTAAGGTATACTAACCCGTTGGTTAGTGGATCTTTGAGCTTTGTAAGTTCACTTTAGATAAATCCTCTTCACTTGAAATCAAGAACGAAGCCGAAATGAGTTATCTATTAAATTACAAAAGAGTTCACCCTCAATTCTGGAGTAGTGAGGCTAATCCCGTGGTTAGCCGAGATCTAATCAAGGAAAGGTTGATTCATTCTAATTTCGAGGAGGCTAACTGAAGTTGTATATCCCTGCTTGACCGATAACTCTAAAGCTAAGGTTTACAAACCATAAATGGGTATGAAGTGTATTGCAAAAGAAAATATCCACTCAGAAGTCCCTCATAGTGGTGTTATCTTAATTCCTCGTATTCGAGAGAATCAAATGATATTAGATAATGAAATGTGAGTGTGGAGAGATCCAAATTTTAGACTACAACGCCGATGTATTTTTTGAAACTGAGATAATCAAGAATTTATCGAGGTTCACAGAATCGATAGTTCACTAAGTAATCTGCTTTTAATGATGTGTCTTTCCGAGATGAACTATTCGCATTCATTTCTTTTATTTGAAATTCATTATTCTTTGCCTTTTTTATCTTCCAAATTTGTCGATAGTTCAAGTATTTTCTTTTGTTCGCTAATTTTCCAGCACCTTAATGCTGGATCCTACTTATCATTTCAGGGTCCAAATAGTATGGAAATTCCAGAAGGTCGTGGTAGCTTGATTTAAAATTTTTAGATCTCTCGTGGGATCGATATCCGGACTTAACCATTTTATTACTTGTCTAATTGCACTTCGCTAATATCGATCAAACCAAATTTTGAAATGATCACTCTAAGAGATTTGTGGTTTATATAGTATAATGTCAACAAGTTTCGCGCGTCGCTGTGGACTGCATAACAAATTTTCACACAAGTGGTTACAATTCAGATGTGTTCATTCGTCTTTCAACAAGTTTCATGCCGTTGCCGGACTAGACAATAAATCTTTGGCACAGCACTGCAATTTGTATGTGTTCATTTGGTCTGTCAACAAGTTTTTGCGCCGCTGTCGGGGATCAAAGAATTTTGTAATCAATATTCGTATGAAAGAAAGAAATACTAATTGACATTTTTTTAAAGAAAAGAACAAAACAATAGCTTCGCGTTGACTTTTGTAGCCACTGACCTTAACAACTCATATTGAAAATGTTTGTTGATTAGCTAATCCTATCGATCTCGAAAGTGTACCTTTGATTCAGAAGATGCCATACAATTCCATGACAAGATAAAGGATTGTATCTGTACCTAACCAGAATGTGCAAAGAAAGATCCCTGAGCATGACACTATGGAGAATTTATGGAATTCATTCATCCACACAAATATTTAGCAATAGAATGTTCCATCAACTCAATGCAAATGATTTTTGAGCTCGAACCAAAGATCGCTAACCATGGTCCAAACGTAACCAATTTGTCGGGTCATTCCACCGAAAAACTCAACGAACACTGGGCGATTCAGAGTAGCAAATTCAATTAAATTGAATGGTGTGGAGCCGGTTATTCCAACCAAGAATATTCCCATTCCCTTTACGATATGGTCGCAACATGGTTTAACCTCACCATATGAATCTCGTTAAATACATGGAAGGAGCTATGAGAGCTTATTTCAAAGAATCTTTACTCCATCCCTTCCTTTGGACAAAGAAGGAAATTACTAATTCCAAACACGGGAAAGTGAGAACAAGATACAGATAGGAAAGATCTTGTTGAATACAACATTAGCTCATTTGAAATTTCAGTGATAAAAGGCCAGCCAAGAGAGCAAAAGGAATGTGATGGACAAATTGTCGCCCATGGGAGGCCAAACTGATGTACTGATACATCGTCGGGGAATGGAAAGGAAGTCCAACTGAAAGCTAAAAACGGCTGAGTTGTGGAAAGAATGAAGATTGCACAGAAAGAAGAATCTCTAAAATCACATTCAGGACAGCTGATATAACATGACTGGAATAAAAAGGGGAGTCTCTCTCATTCCTTTCTATCTTTATTGCACCATTTGGAAATAATTGTTAGATTTTATATTTCCGAAGTAGCATGACTGCAAGTTAGGAATTTATTTTTATCTTGCATGAAATGTTGAATCATTGAAATATGAGAAATAAATAGAAATTGTCAATTTCCGTATGATAAAATAAATTGAGTCGGGTTGTTTTGAGTGACATTGAACAACTATGATATTGCTGTAAGTTGGATTGCTTTATCGCTTTTGAGACATAATATGCGTTCGAGAGGGTTGGATTCAAGGATGGAGAGAATGAAGAATAATAAGGGAAAAGAAAGCCAAATTGATGAAATTTAGTCATAACCAAATAAAGAAATTATTCTCATAATTCCAATTTTCTTTAGGTCACAACTTGGAAACCGATAACGTGATTTCCAAGAAATAATGTCTAGACTTTATTGCCCATTAGATAATGTGTATTAACCTTAAAAAAGTAACGCTGTCAAACATTAAACTCGTCTAGTTTTATTCAAGGTCCATGGAATCCATAATTCACTCCCAAAAATTAACTTTATTAGTTTCATTAGATACACCATCGTTTAATTGATGTGTTTTTCTTTCAAATTTTATGTGAGAAATAAATAGCAATAAATACAAACAGTAAATCCATCTTTTGATTTAATCGATCTCGGAATATTCTCGCTCAAAGAGCATAATCAGAGAAACTGGCATTCAAGATAAACTGGCCCAAATTCTCCAAGAAAAGCCGAAATCTGGATTGATAATACAAAAAGGGACATAAATCGATGAATCTCATTTAATCTTCCCATAGAAATTGAAGGAAATCATAATTGACTCACTCTTTCCAAGAGACACCTCACTAAAAGGGATAAAGAATGTAAGGAATTAGAAACAAGGTAAAGAATGAAGGAAGGAGAATGAGAGTGAAAGAAGCTGGTCCGAGGGGTGCAAACACTATTTGTATGGAAACGAGTGGAGCCTGAAACAAAACCAATTCCATCTACATTCCATAAAACGCCGCTTCACCCGTGAAGCCGTCACGGGAAGGGAATATGGATTAGCTAGAATCCATCAACCAAGAAGCTCCAAAGAAAAGGTAGCTACTCCAATTTGCCAGACAACCTCGTTAGTGGCCGACCGGCCATTCGGAGCTCGTTGTCCATAGAACCAAATTTCGCTGTGGGATGCAAACTTCCGAGAAAAGATGGATTTAGAGCAGGATGAACTTAGTGAAAAATGTTTGTAATTGAAACATTTGAAAATATCAAGTCATCATATTTGAATAAAATTGATTTACAAATTAGCTTCATCATGATGTGTGGATTGTGTTTTCGGCATTTAGTTTATTTTCTCTCGTTAGAATCAAATAACATTTCGTCTTGCTCAATTTATCCGAAGAGAACGGAGACATGAATAATGAAACCGAATTAAGAGTATGTACTGCTTTTGTTCAAGTTCATTAAGGAAAAAATTGAGAAATTGGTTAATTCTCGAGTATAAATAAAAGTACTGGATAAACTAATGTACTGTATGTTGAATAAACACAAGTCTTGAAGGAAATAATACACCCCTACAACAAAGACTTTGAAAACTTTGATCAAATTAGGAAAATTTTCTGAATTCGTAATTTGTAATCCACACTCCTGTAACTTGTTTGAATATTGATCGAGGCAAAATCCTAGTTGAAAACAACCTAAAAATGATGTGCCATTATCAAATGCTGAGTTTTTCCAACACCACTATGTATATGCTTTTGCACACACCTTTAGTCCCCGAATTTGAGCCAAGATATTCCATGTCTCTCAAAATAAGCCAACAAAAGCCTACCATCCTTTATCACTAAACTTCCAAGAAAGAACCTATGATGACCCAAGAACTCCAAAAAAGGAGAGGAAAGAGATGGAGTTTGGGGAGTTTGATTAGGGAAAAGGCAAAAGAGATGTATTGCAGAAGGTGAAGTTAGAGAGATCAAAGACAGAAAATACAAAAGGAAAGAAAGCTGTAAGAATAATTGGCTCGTGGCCTAACCTCTCGAACAATTAAGTTCTTAGGGGTGTTTCAACACCTAAAGACTTAATACCATTTGGTATGGAGCTACTAACCCAAAGTTCGTTAAGAGTGTTAGGAAAAGCCTAAAAAGACAAAAAACATAGCATAATCTTAAAGGCGATTAGAAGGAAAAAATTCCCTAAAATCGACTATTAAGAGAATTGGAGCATACAAATCTTTTGAAAAGAAGAAAATTTCATAGAATCCCAAACATAAAGTTTGGGGGAGTTTTTTTTGTGTGAGGAAAGAGCAATTTGAGGAAAAGAAAAGAGTTTGGGTAATCAATCTAAAAATTCCATTCATCCTACCCTTTTTTTTTACCAAGCCTAACATAAAGCCAAGATCTTACTTGATTTCAAGGCTGGAATCACTCTAGCATTAGTGGAGAGACTCAATATGAAAACAAGCATATGGGACTAATAAACAGCTTTTAAGAAAACTTTAAGATTTATTAAAACTAAGAAGAAGTTGAGAAGGATTGTCAATTCGCACACACAATACGTGCAGTAAGACTTGATAAATAAACTGCTTTACATACATTAGTTTATCAAGAAATTTTGTAATAAAGTATACCATGCTTTATTCTTTCATCTGGCTTGAAACTTGAATTAGCAGTGATATCTTTTGATTCTAGATTAGAAGGTAGGCAGAGATAAAGGATATGAAAAACAAAAGCAGAAAAATGTCCTTCTTGTTTGAGAGACCAAAGACAATTCCTTCTTTTCTTTGCTTGAATGACAAAACTTTAAGTTGGAGTTTGATGAGCTTAAAAGTCATGCATTTTTAGTCCATTTTAACTTAATTTTTCATATAAAAGAGACAATAGTGCTGCGAGAAATATGAATAAACTCATATCTGTTATTATGGTAGAATGGAAGAAAAGAAAAAGCAGTGAAAAATACAGCGATAAGTGGAGGAAAAGTGCCGTCGAATGGCGGAGCGGCTTGAAAACAATTGGTGATTCATTGATGCGGTTTTGGGGTTTGCACGGTCGGTTACGAGGTCGTGACACGAGAGAATTGAAGGAATTTGATGCAGTCGTGGCCGGTAAGTACGGATAAAAGCGGTGAAGGGTAACCCGGCCCCAAGAGAGCGATGTCGCGGCGACGTGAAGTAGTGACGAAGTTGATCATCGCGAAGCTAGGATGAAGTCGGCGACGCCGGGAAACTAGCGGGTTGAAGGCGCAAGTAATAAGTTGATGTCGCGACGTTGGATCAGTGCGACGCCGAGCAACCGATTAAGCCCGAGAGAACTAAGGCGATGTCGCGACATGAGATCGAAGTCGCGACCACGAGACTTGCTCGGTTGAAGGTTGAAGCGAGTGGGAATTCGCGAACAAGATATCGATGTCGTGACATCGGGGGCGACCCGGTCGAAGATCGCGAGCCATAAAGAGATGTCAGCGACAAAGATATTGATGTAGCGACAACGCTGGTGATCGATTGAAGCTGCGGATGACTTGAGTTGAAGTCGTGACAAGACATCGGCGATCGCGCTTATCGAGGAAGAACAATTGAAACACGCGAGGCGTGAGAAGATGTCACGATGAGATATTGATGTCGCGACATCAAGAATGACAAATCAAAACGTGGTAGTTGATGTCGCGACGTGAGAATGATGTGGCGACATCGATGACCTCCGCGACAAGGAAACTAAAGTCGCGACTTGAACAGTGACTTGGGCCTGGATACTCTAAAATCCACAGCAGGCTACATTGGGATTGGCCCGATTGGGAACCACCTCATCTGCGGCTATCCGGCTCATTAAAGCGGCTTAGGCGGCGCGGGAGCCCGAGAGTGCGGATGGCAGCTCATTTTCTTTATTTTTGCTTTTCTTTTCTTTTCTTGGCTTTTTATTTTTGTCGTTTTAGACGATTATGTTCTCGTATTTTTATTTTAGTTGTATTTTACGCGGATACGGATGTTATCGTTTGGCGAAGAATTTGAATCTGACATTCAATTTCTTTTCAAATTACTACACGGAATGTTTGAAGTTCGGACAAATTTACGGAATTCGATTGTTTCGATTTCAAATTACGATTATTCTTATGATCGGAAGGCTTGTATCGTGTAATTCGATGGTGGGAATCCGACTTCCGTAAAGTGAGCGTTATAGTCGAATTTATCTTTCTTTGGCCAGTCGTTCTGGCTGACTTGTTAATTTCGGTTAATGGTTATACGGTTTAAGGTTTATTGTCTTGGGATACGGAATATCGGTTTCTTATGCAGTTAAGATTTGAGTCATTGCTCGATTTCAAGGGAGGTCCCTCTGAGTGACACGGGAAGACATTCTGAGAAGTAATGTACATTTCTTTGAAGGTATACTAGCTTTATTAGGGATCTTTTGAGCTTTGTAAGTTCACTTAGATAAATCACTCTTCTCACTTGAAATCAGAGCAGAGTTGAATGAGTTATCTATTTAAACAAGCAAAGAGAGTTCACCTCGGTCGGATAGTGAGGCGATCCAGGTGTTGCGAGATCTAATCGAGGAAAGGGTTGATACATTCTAATTTCGAGGAGGGGCAATCTTGGAAGTGTGCTCATCCTCCTTGGCCAGATAACTTGGAAGAAAATGGAGTTTACAGTCCATAAAATGGGTATGAAGTATTGCAAAGAAAAATATCAAATTAGGAAGTCCTGTTAAAAAGTAGTTATCTAATTCCTGTATTCGAAGAATCGAATTCGAGATATTAGATAATGAAATGTCGATTAATGGAGAGATCCAATTTTGCCTTTACAAGCATATGAATGATTTTGAGCGGGGTGTCAAGAGGCTTTTATCGGGAGTAACTGAGGAATCGATGGTTCCTTATAAGCGCTGATTTCTATTGATGTGTCTTCTGAGGATAACTATTCAGTATTCATTTCTTTTATTTGAAATTCATTATTCTTTATTCTTTATCTTCCAGTTTGTTGGATAGTTCAGTTATTTTCTTTTTGTTCGTTTAATTTTCCAGCACCTTAATGCTGGATCCTACTATCATTTGTGGTCGAATAGTATGGAAGTGAGTAGTCGGGGTAGTTGATTTAAAATTCTTGAGATCTACGTAGGATCGATGTCACGGACTTAAATCCATTTTATTACTTGTCGACTGTGCACTTGAATATCGGACGAAACGAATTTTGAAAATGATTTACTCTGAGATTTGTGGTTTATATAGTATAAATATCAACAAAGTTTTTGTGCGGTCAAAGTATTCAGACAAGCCTAGTCCTTTGGTAATAGTGTCATAAATTTATGTGTTCATTTAATTACATCTGAAGCAAGTTTTTTGGCGCCGTTCTTGGGGTTAGACAATAGTCCTTTGGTAATAGTGTCATAAATTTGTATGTTCATTTGAATGCATCATGATCATCCTCCACTTTGATTTGCATATGCCTTTTACTCAAATATGAAAGATATTGAGTTCTAAAAGTCATATTCCACAAAAGTAGGATTTATAACCCCATTTCGGCAATTTATAACGGCATTGAGTAGCCAAGAATGGCCTTCCCAATATTATGGAGTACATGATTGGTCCCCACTTTACTTAGGCTGCAGTAGCGAGTGCGATAAAATCCTTTGGATAGTAAGATTTGTCCACTTGTATTAGAACATCCTCGATGGTCCCCTTTGTGGTATTTTCTGGGCAGACCTATCATTGGGGCAGTCGCCGATGGAAGTGGGCTTGGTTCTCCCCGAGCAAGCTTCTTATACATGGAACATGGCGGTAGGTTCATACTGGCTCCCAGTGCAGTAGTGTTTTTCTACACTAGTGCTGATATTAAAGCGGGATTGTAGGACATCCGGGTCCTTATACTTCACGGGTCTTTGCGCTCGATGATAGCACTCACTTGCTCAGTCAAAAAGGCCTTTTTATTCACATTGAAGCCTCATTTTACCGTGCATAAGTCCTTCAAAAATTTTGCATACGTGGGGACTTGCTTGATCATGTCAAGAAAAGGAATGTTAACCTTCACTTGCCGTAGTACCTCTAAAATTTCAATTTGGTTAACTTAATTTTTCCTTTTTTGGAAATTACTGCTTGGGAGGAGGTTGTACATTGTTCACCTTTTCCCTAACAGCACGATTTGTTCTTCCTCGGTGGTTGACCCTTTGTGGGAGCTTTCTTAGTTAAGTTATGGGGCTTACGGTCTCGGTTCTTTTCCACTTCTCAAAGTGCACTCTTTGCTGCCCCAACTTCATCGATTCTTGCATTGGGATCCTTTGGTAGAACCTATCTCATGCATTCCTCTCGAGTTTCTTCACATTAATGCAGGAAGGGAATTTCCTTTTTTCGAGGACCACTGCTTCTTTGGTTGGAAACGACTGGAGATGGAACTTTGTAACTTAGAATGCATGCTGTCTAATTTCTTGTTGAGTGAGCTCTCTATTGTTTCAATTTTTTGATTAGTTTGAACATTCAACACCTTTTGTTCCTCCACAAAGGTACCTACTACCTTGCTTAAATTCAAAATTGCCTACTCAACAGGAGAAGAAGGTGGAGGTTGCTGTTGTGCTCCTTGGAGAGCATATGCAGGGGGTTTTGGCTTCCATGATAGGTTTAGATGATTCCTCCAATTGGGGTTATAAGTGTTGCCATAAGGAGCATTTGTAGGTGGCTTATTTTGACCCAAGACATGGGCATGCTCTTGCATTAAGTCCCTTACTAAAAGAAACTAATGGAGCGAGTGCTCCCAGGTGTGTTATTTGACAATTAAACAAAGCGGATTTGAGATGCGAGCAACTCATTCCTTACTTGCATTTCATGCGATTTCTCATTTCAGCTCCTCCAACCTTCGGGTCAAAGTGGTCAGTTTTGCTTTCATCTCCGTGTCTTCGGAAAGTGCATAAATGCCTCCTCTTTGGTGGGTCGAAGGCCTTATTCTTTCTGCCTCCCTTGGGTTTAGCTCATCCCATCCCTTGGAAGTTTTAGCCACATAATTCAAAAAGTCCATGGCTTCATCTGGGTTCTTGCTCAGAAAGTCCCCTCCACACATGGTTTCCAGTAGTTGCTTCATGGCTGGAGACATACCATCATAGAAATGATTAACGAGCATCCATGTATCAAACCCATGGTGTGGACATGCACTGATGGTCTCCATGAATCTCGACAACGATAAAACTTCATTATCATTAGGCCTAGTAAATGTAGATTTGCTTATCTTATTTATTGGTCTTAGTTTGTCTTGAAAAATTTCTTAAGAGAATTCAGCGAAGCTTGAAAGATTTGGCCCAATTTCTAATTATTTCTCGGCCTCGATAGGTGACCAAATTTAAGCTTTGTCTTTGAGGGTTAATGGGAATGCTTTTAGCTTAAGCAAATCCATATCAGTTGCACCCTCCTTAAAAGTTATGCATACTTCCTCAAAATCCGGATGTGTGTGTATGGATTTTCATTTTCCATACCATGAAAAGTTGGGAGTAGGGGCACCAGATAAGGTCTCACTGCCACATCCTCAACAGGTGGTATGATGCAGGAAGGTGCACTAACTCTAGGAGGGTGTATGTGGTCCCTCATTGACCTATATGCTGTTGGATTCATAGGGTACGCTGGCGACTTTTCTATTCATTCCTGGTAGAGGATCCATTTGCCCACTATGCACATTGACTTCACAACTTTGCTCTTAGTGTTTTAACTCTTTGCGATGCACGATATTCCTCTATCCACAGTGATCGTAAACACTGTGACACAAAAGGGACAAAACGAAAGAACAACAAAAGGCTTGCAGATTAGTGTTAATAAAAAAAAAAAAAAAGCGTAATTATAAAAAACGACCCAGGTGTTCATTTATTAAGTAAAAAAAAAACTTGAAATTCTAAATAATGAAATTCGAAAAGGTTTAAAAGGTCACCAATACTTGTATCGGGATTCTGAAGCACTCATCAACTCATCATCTCTAGTTTGGCACCATCCCCGGCAACGACGCCATTTGATTCGTGCCACAGTAGGGTTGCCGGAATCAACAAAATTTATACCTAAGTTGCTCCTACTGCCGTAGCGTAACTACTGCAGTATAGCGGTTCTAGGATCGAACATAGGGATGGGTTTTCGTCTTACAAATGACTTGTATAATGATTCAAAATGGTGAGGCTTTCATTTGGATTTTTCGGTTGCATAAAAGATGTGGTTGTTGTTGTCACTAAACTAGGTGAAAGCGATTTAAAATAAGATGTAAAAAGACGAAGTTTTGGGTCACTAGTTTGGTATGATGGGGTTATAAAGGTGTCCTCAGGGTTATTTCTTTCGCATTAGGGCCAGCGACATATAGTGACTTCCAAAACCCGGATCTTTGTTTAACTTTAAAAAAATCAGCCTTAAGTAACATTCCTATTTGAACCATAATTTTAATGTTCCTCTGAGTTGAAATAAAGCATTTAACCTACTTTGTTATTTCGTAAATGACATCTAATGGATGTCGGTAATAATACAACAATAAGAATACCTTTGAACCCTAAAGCATGCAAGTATTGACCAAAGAAAATACATTAAATAGCATTAAACCTAGTTTTGAAAGTTTGAAACACAGGACTCTAACAGTGCACCTTCATGAAAGCGAGGAGAGACATCTATGAGCCACGCCAGCTTGACCTAAATGACCCTCCTCTTCCAAGGTTTTGAGAGCAGCCAAACATCCTTTGAGTTGTGTCATCCTCAAGGGATTATGTTTGCTGAGCTGAAATGAGGAAGAGGAGAGAGAAAGAAGAAAATGGGAACAGCAGAGTCGTAAATGAAGCTACGTTAAATGAATAGTTATATTCTGAAAAGGTTCATAACATGGCTTATATAGCCCAGCGAGCATGCGAAAATACCAAACTAACTAAATAATATGATTACATTAAGGGAAAAGAGGAATTAATCAAAGCGGAGTCGTTTGGATCAAAAACCACGATGCAGAATTTTCTCTATACCTGATAATTTTATTTGCCTGCGAAATTTATATCATAAGCGAATTTCGCCTATATAGCGAGGCTCAACTATCGTAATTTACCGCTATGATTATGAATTTAGCTGTATTAAAGTTGTATCATTCTTGACACCTTCTCTGCAATTGCCAAACTTCCTGCATCCTCCAGTATGCATTATGCATCTTCTAAGCACATTTCTTCATCCTAAACGATGAAGGAAATTGAGTGAGAATTCATACGAGCTAGAGGCATAAATCAACCACGATTTCGATGCGAAGCTTGATATGATGGTAAGGTTTACGAAACACGCAAAACTATCGAAAACAACCTCGAAACAAAATCGGTACTTTAAGGACTATTTACCACATGTCGATCGGCTTAAATATAATATGATTGAGCAAAAAGCACTCAAAACCTACTCTTAAATAGGACTAAATAGCACTTTTTGGAGTGTAATCATTATTTCCAACATGTGGTTTGGAAAATTTGTGAGGAATTTTGATTATTTCTTTTAGGAATTTATTAGATTTCTGGAATTATTCTTTCTGAAACTTCATGACATAAACTGATTCTTTTAATTAGGCTCGAGTTTTGGTTAAGTATTAATAACGATTTATTTTAGAGGTTCTAAGCAGTGGATGCGAAGGTGGAAACATGGGAATGAATTGAAAGATGACTTGAAAGTGGAATGGGCGTTGGGCTCGATGTCGCCAGTGCGATATGGGAATGCGAGTCATTCGAACCTCTTAATTAATGATTTCACGATAGCTTCTATTTTTAATGCTGGGAGTACGAATAAAAGTTTTAAAATCCATTTATTTTTATTGAGATTTGGGCGGGTTAAGTTGACCTAAAGATTTTGTTGCGACACGAGTAATAGTCACGACAGTTGATGTCACGACACCTTTTCTTTCCTTAGTTATTTTAGTCGTGACCTCAATTTCCTTTGTGCGACTCTTTTCTTCTTTGTATTTCAACATCAAACATTTTTGGTCGACTATGAATTGATGTGCGACCGAAAAATTGCGAGCCTCGAAATTTTCGATCTCATTTGAATAATTCAATTCACGTGATTGATTAACCAAATCGATCAAAACCAATGCAGTTCGATTTATATTCATCACTCAAATATTCAGCCAGATCATTCACTATGCATCAGATTCAAAATTTAAAAAGCCTGAAAATAGAAAATAAAATTCCCACAAACCTTGATCATGCCATGTCGAAAATAAAAATTAAATGAGTTCAAGAAGAGTATCTTTGCCCCTTTTGTCTCTTTTGCGATTGGAAGTTTGATTAATAGATGCTTCCCGCACATTCTTATTGTCTTGCAAAACTAAAAAAAATATGATTACTTACTCTTCAATTAGTGATGAATAAAATTACACAAAGCTATTAGAAATTTAAACACAAAAAATATAACAGGAAAAACTTAAAACCAACTGATATGGATTGCCTTCCACAAAGCTGCTCAATTTTTAGTCTTTAGCTGGACTTGCTGCTACCATATTTCTGTTTCTTCAAATTTTCTCATTCAGAACTAAGAGTCACTCTTCCACTTGCATTCTCCCATGGTAGTGCTTTAATCTCTGACCATTAACTTTGAATTCCTCATGATTGTTGGTTAAAGTGTCAGCGCACTAAGGTGTATACGATACTGCATGGATGGTCACTCCATTTGATTTAAGCTTCCACTGGAAAGAGTCTTAGTCTGGAGTTGGACAAGGCGGATCTCCTTCCTTGAATTCCCTCCTCAAAATTCACTTTGATCATGTCATTTTTGTTTTATCTTTGTAGATTCACGGCACTATCATGAGCTTCATTCCTCAACTCTTAATTTATTTAATTTGGAGTAGCCTCTCTTCTTTAAACGACCTTGAAATCAAAATTTAGCTTCTTGATGGCCCACATAGCTTTATATTCTAGCTCGAGGTAGGTGCGATGTTTTCGAACCGGCAGTAAGGGACATTCGATGGGAGTTTTAAGCGATCCTGTGTGCTGAGTGCATCATCAAGCAAGAGATAATCGCATACTTGGAGCTTACAGTCTTTAAAAATTTTCCATCTCCCTATTGGAAATTTCAACGCCCATTTTTTGAGGATGATAAGCGAAGCTCATATTGTGTTTGATACCATATTAGCCGTGGTTTGTCAACACCCTTATTTGCAAAGTGGCTTCCTCCATATTTGATTACTCAGTTACAGGTGTCCCAAATCTGTGAAATATTTCTTTTTGTAAAAATCCACAATTGTGTTTGCATCATTCTTAGGACAAGGCTGTTGCCTCGAAGCCCGTTTTGATACATAATCCACGGTAGGAGTATGTATATATTTCAACAGGCTGAAGAGCCTGACAAAATCTTCCCCATACATCTAAATAGTACCACCGGGATACCTTGCGGGGCATTTCATGCCTTCTACTTGATAACACCCATTCTTTGGCATTGATCCATAGCTTCACCCTTCAAACAGTCCTTAAAATGATCGACGATAAAATCCAGGGTGGGAGAATTTTGTAGGTTGTTTGTCTCATCTGAAATCATCCTCCATATGGTGATGCATGGCATTCTGTAAAATCTTACTTTGCTCACCTTAAATTTTTACATCTTCGATGATTAAGATCAGCTCCTCTTTAAGCAGGTAGTGGGTCGTCGGATGTAGTACTTGTCGGTCCTTAGCTTTTTCTCTCTTGGTAGCTAAATTACGGTGGCGTAATTCCGCAGATAAAGAAGTTCACAATATCGACGTGGAGTGGCAATTTGGAATAAGCGCTCATCAGGAAAGTTTACGCTATTTCTTTTCTTCTTCTTGTCTGACGAGGTTTCTCCATCTTGACAGTGATCGCTATCTTATTGTCCATGACCTTTGTCTTTTATTTAAATCAAATTCACAGTAATACTTATTTACCCACAGTCGGTCTTGGCTTTGCTTCTTTCTTTGCCATTAGATATTTAATTAACATGATCGGTGTGTATAATAACATAGGACCCAAATGTATGGCTAAAATTTTCACATGCAAATACTATTGCCCGGCATCTCCTTTTTCGATAGTAAATATTTCCTGAGCTTCATTGATTTCTTGGCATAATTATATGGCCTTGGATATTTTCGACTTTACATCCCGATGAAGCTCCATTGCAAAATCAACGGCATCACCTGAGATTTCAAATTCTGTTCCAATGCGGTTTTGCCATGATGGAACCCGACTAAATCTGATTTAATTTATTTAAAGAATTACAGCGAGGATTCATGAATTTGAACTTAGTATCTTTTTCTAGCAATTTGCATGATAATTACATGATTTTTGAGAAATCTGCCATTAAATCTTACATGTAAAATCCGGCCATGTCTAAGAAACTTCTAATTCCCTTGACTATAGTGGGTGGTATCAGATATCTTATAATTGAAACTTTTGCTTGGTCTACTTCTAGCCTTGCTGCAGAAATCATGTGCCCTAAGACAATTCATACGTAACCGTAAGTGGCATTTTCCCGATTCGGTGCTAGATTCTTGTCCTTGCACCTTTGAAGTACTATCTCGAGTTATGCGGCGGTCATTGGCTGGCTCCATACAACAACAAAATCATCCGTGAAGATCTCATAACTATACGCTTCATCGGAAAATATAGACATCATCGTCTTTAAATGTACGAGGCATTACCTGGAAGCAAATGGCATTCTTACAAAAGCGAAAGGAAGTACGAATACTGGGCGTAAGTAATTTGGTTTTCTCGATCTCGGTCGCGATGGAAATTTGGTTATATCCGGAGTATCACATCGAAAACATAAGTGAGGTGTCTACCAACCTATCCGACATCACGATCGATGAAGGCGGGAAAATGATCCTTCCTTGTATGGCATTTAGTTTTCTATAATTCGATACACACCTACAGCTCTATCCACAGTTCTTGTAGGAATCGGTTCATTCTTTCATTTTCGATCATTGAATCCACGCTTTCTTAGGAACCACATGCCTTTGAACTACGAATATCCGATATAGCATATATAAAACCCGCGTTCAACCATTTGATCTTAGCACCATTGACTTCTTTCATCACGAGGGTCCGGCCTCGCTTTGATGCCTCGATAAAGTTTTGCATTATCATTGTGTCTTTGGCTGCATCTGAATGGAGGGGCGATACCCTTCGGATCCTGATTGACCCAGCTTGATAAGCCCTTGTACTTTCTCGAATTTCCAAGCGACCACATTTCTTCAGATTTAGTGATGACAGGTATGATAACTGGTTTTCTCTTTTCTGGTTCTAAAAACTCATATTTCAAATGGCTGGGCAATTCTTTCAAATATCGCTCCATACCGCTAGTTTCACTTTCATTAGTTTTACGTCAGCAGGCATACATGCATCTTGGTGAGTTCATTCATTAGCAGAGCTGTTTTCTTTGTTATGTCTGGAATTTGAAGGCAACATTTCTGATCAATACTCGAGATCTGAAAATCCGTCTAAATTTCATTGATAGAATGTTGAAGAGTACGATCGAAATTCAACTCGACAGAAGGCTATTTTTACTGCGACCATACAGCTTCTGCATCTACATCAGATATTTCCAAACTCTTATTCAAGATTAAAATTACTTTTCTGCTTCATTTCCCGCGCCAGTGTCGGTTCACCTTCGCACATCTGCTCGAGGCGACTCAGTTCTTCAGAAAGGTCTTCCACACAGCGGTAAAAGGAACTTGGGTGTCTTCCATCCCATCTTCACGCCATAACCAAATTCCAGAAGATGAATTTTCCATGATAAGCATCTTCAAGAACATTCTGGTTGTGCCATTGATTTGTCGATGACTTGCAATGTGATTGATGTTGGGGTTAGTTCCCCGAACTCGATCTTTCTTGATGAGGCATCAAATTATACCTTTTAAGAATCACATAAGGCCTTAATTCATATTTCTTTATGGAGTGAGGGATGAACAGACTGCACGAGGTCTTTCATTTATTTGGGAGCTTTTCTTTGGATGTGCATTCTGCGGGTAACGGACCAGTTATTATTCACTTCCTCGGTATTTTCCGTTTTCTTGTTAGGTATCTCCTTGAAATTTTATAGTTAGGCATTTGATTGATCCCTCACCGTGGGATATTGATTTCTATCTTCCAGAATGTCGAGAATCTAAGCTTGTTCTTTTGCCCTTCCCGAGCCTAGGAAATGTAACGTATGAATTAGTATAAAGTGGTACTCTCTCCTTTTGTTCTGCTCATTATCATGAGTTAATTCGGTCTGTATCTTCTTTCTTTGTATGTATTCTTTGAGGCGTGCTCTTCTCTCTTCTTTCAGGTTTCTTCCTTATTACGCATCGATCTCTTCTTTCCTTTCTTACACCTTTATTCATTTGCTTCACTTCTTATTGAACTTTGCCATGCGGTGGTCCTTTGGATTCTTTTAGCGGGTGTCTGCGAGGTGTGCGCTTGCTTTTAATTTGGCATCCTTAAGGGTCCAGAAAAGCTACCACCCCTGCTATGATCTCCAGTTCTTCAATGTTTTGTATTCTTAAAGATACTTGGTATCGGACTTGAGACTTCCAAATCCAGACAGTTTCCTGTTCATGAAGTCATAAGCCTCTTGTTGTCTCCCCGTGGGTTACAACATTTTGTTCTGCCCAGAATGGTTGGTCCTCATGACCTGATATGTGATTCTACATACATGATCTTTGCTTCTTTGGAACCTTTGTGGATTTGTTAAACTATCTTCTGACCAGTTACATCCATGCCTTGGGCCTTGTAATGCCTCACCATATGAGAAATTCTCACTTTCGGTTCCTCAGTCTTTGGGCCTGTAATATTATTAGAGCGGGTTGGTTTGAATGACTTCTTAGTTCGTTCCGTGCCAACACTCTCGACCTCATAAGAAATATCTGCATTTGGTATTTAAGCACTTCTTCTCTTGCTTCTCTCACTTTGCTCTATCTCCTGTGACGGTGTCATTTCTTTCTTTGTTTATATTACATGCATGATGACATCTAATTTGCCTCCGCTTGTTCATTTTACTCAGCTCGCTGACCCATTTTCCTCTGCTAATACCCTTTAGCTTCGGATGGAGCTTTTCATATTACACTTAGCTGAGTCTTATCGGATCCGCAGCTTAACGGCGCTTACTAACCCAGATGCTCACGGCGCAAGCGATGATGCCTTTAGATGTATCATTTAAGGAATGATATACTATATCCATCTAAGTTTTTAAATCAATTCCATGCATAGGGCACCTCTTGATAACCTCTTGAATCTCGAGTATATATGGCTCTCATCTTCCCCATTTGTTGGAACAACATGATCTCTCTTTGCTTCTCTACGGAGGGTGAGATGGAAAGAACACTGCTTTAAGTATGCTTCCACGAGTTCTTCCCAAGTATCTCTTAATACTCTGATGACTCATACCATATGGGTACAGCATATTTCTTAGGAAAATGGGAAGAGATGCGGCACATCACCTACAGCCTCCACCATTCGGCTTTACTTTGTGTTGCCATCTAAGAAATCTACCCGAGGTGCTCATTAGGGTGCCGATTGGGTGGCGATGAATTGATCTTTCATTCTTGCCCCTTCTTCTCCAGTGGCTTTAGTTGAAGTTATTTGCATCCTGGTGGTACAATGATTGCGAAGATATTCACGAATGATAGGTCTCTGAAATCTCCTCCATTGTGTCGATAGCCAGGAGCCACTTATTTGGTAATCTTTACATCTCTAATCTACGGTCATGTCTCTCCATGTCTTCAGCTGTTCTCTGTACTCTTTTAGTCTTTCTTAAGATTCTAAGTGTTCTTTCGATTGATCTATGCAGCGGTGGTATGAATCTGTTTCTGTGCATTAAAGATTCTAGAAATTGAAACACACTCAGTTAATAGGATTAGTCAGCTCGCGATTATTTCAACGCAAAAGCTGTTAAAGATCGGTGGTGGGTATGCTTCCTTTAGCCTTAAGCTTGTTTTTGTTCTTTTCTTTTATAAAATGTCCAATTAACATTTTCCCTCTTTTGTTAGAATATTGATCTATTTAATCTTTTCCAATCCGTGACTGCGCCATAAAACTTAATTTTATATTTTCTATATAGACTAAAAACCTCAAAATTCACATAGATTTACAAGAGCCTTACAATTCTACTTTTATATCACTTTGAATAAATTGGCTTAGTTAAATAGATCTTTCTTATGATTGTTTAAGTTTTAAAATTGGGTTTAGTATGGCATTTACTAAGTCTTGTAGTCATCAATGGTGAAATGCGAATGTAAGTGGGGTATCTCTAATTCCACGAGAAGTTGGTAAATTAAAAAAATCAATTACTGACTATTGAAGTTCTATGCTATTTGGACTAAAGGGAATAAATAATGAAAGTTTGATCTAGAAAGAATAATAGATCTAGACTGTGCTTTAAAAATAGATATTGGAACCATGAAAATAACCAAAAACAAAGTATAAAGAGCAAAATGGATCTGTCGCACGCCGAAGCGAAAACTATCGGTGAATTAAAATGAAGCAGTCAATTCCTACGAAAATACATTGCTCTATTGTAAGCTTAATGGATTACGATTTGTCGAATTGCCTAAATGTTGCGATTGGATTTTTCCACATTCCTTTGGTCGACTCTTGCTTCTCTCGAAGTGAATCGGACTTGATTCTTACGTATTTTGGCATTCTTTGATCTAATATTTTCTTTCTCGATACTTCACCCATTTCTTGATGACTGCAGATATTTGCTTTCCTTCTCGAGTTTTGCAAGTTCTACCGCATAATTGGTGCTCATCCTTCAAATCTGTTGGTTCGTCCTTTTCCCTTGATTAGATCTCGGCTAACACGGATGGGACTTCCCTTTAGATTAAGGTGAACTGCTGATTATTTATATTGTTAAATGCTCCCTCGACTTCAATTATGAGCGGAATAAGTATTTATCAAAATGAACTTTGAGCTGTGGGTTAAATCAATGGTAATCTAACATACCCACACTTGAGATATACGGCTCTGGGAATCTCCATCTACATGTCCATGAGAGGGGCATCCTAGAAATCGAGCAAGATCACGCTCCTTAAACTAGTATTAGGTATACTATTGGGAACTTATACGAGTTCAAAAGCGACGCAGTAAGTAAATCCCAGCCCCAGATAATTTTCTCCAGATTTTTTTAGTAGAAAGAGTATTAACTAATTCTAATTCAAATCCAGTAATTGCGTTCAGTCTTGCATTGATTAAAGAAATGATCTTAGATCATACATACCTAATGTGATGAAAGCGAAGAATGAATTCCATAAATTTATCTAGATTTCCTTAAATTTCAGGCAGTAATTTAGAAAGAAAAATAAAATAAGTAACTCCTCGTTTACTTCAGGTTATGATTGAATCTAGAAAGAATTCAAGAACAAAAGAAAATAAAATAAAAAAATAAAAACTAAAATTCTACTATAGACTATACCTTTGAGTTCCTCTATATTACCTTTTTACGGGTAGTGAAGATGGAAGCTACTTCTTATTCTAACAACATCTGTTATACATGTCAAAAGAAATTGGGCTAATGCCAAAAACCTCGGATGGAATTCCCCGAAAGAAAGCCCGGTTCTCTTGTCTAGGTCGACCTCAGCAGTGTCGCGACACGGATTTCCTTGTTTACTCTTGTTCAGTTGCGACCAGATTCCTTGCAGCTGCTTGGATTAATGGTCGCGACATCGTTTGTGGTGTGACATTAACTCAATATTTCTCAAAGTTGATGCTTCGCGACCCGCATGGGTTTCGCCAGCGACCTAGTTTATCTCTCTTCTATTACAGTCCGACCTCTTTTACGGTATTCATTCCCTTCTTAATTCGCAACCTCAATTCTTTGTTGCAACCGATTCCTCCTTCAAACCTCTATTCAGGTTGCAACCTCAAGATCTGCGACCTTACATGTTGCTCTTTTTCTGGTTGCATGTAGTCCCGATTGCCAGTAGTTCGCGACGGTTCTTACGCGCAGTTCTTCAGCTCAGTGAGCGACTGGACGCGATGGTCGCGACATCGTTTGTGGTCCTTGATTAATAAATGAGTCATAACCGATTTCTTAGCGAGACCGTTTGGCTTAAGCCAGTTGCGTGACCTCCTTTTATTCTTCAACTCTTAATTTGGTTGCAACTTCAATCTTTGGTGAGACTCAGTTCCCATTTCATGTATTGCCTTCTCGTGACCTGCGTCGCTGACTCATTCTGGAGCCCATGAACTTAAAAACTAATTTTAACTTCCTTTTACAACACGGGGGCCTGCCTTGCTTCATTGATGGATCCGTCAAAGCCCTCAGGTGGCATCGTGACCTCTGATTATATTCAATTATTGCGACATCGAGTGAATGTCATAGCTAAGATTCTACTTTGAATATTTCCTTTAGTCTAACCATACTTCTTCCCCAGCCATGACCTCTTTTTCCTTGTTGCTTTGTGATCTGATTTTGCAGCCAGCTTAAAGTCAGACTTAGCTTGCTGGAGTCTTATTCTTCCTCGGCGATCTTGTTGATGTAAGCTGACTTGGAAATATTGACTAAACGAATGGCCTTCCTATCAGCGACTCCAATTTTCGGTTGACTTCATTACCTTGTGGTGATCTCTTAGTTTCTTTGGGATTTTAAGCCACATTTAACACTTTTAAAATTAATTTAGTAATTACGGGTTTTACGTATATGAATCAACAATTAACTTGTAATAAATTCAGAAAAATGGATTAAAAATCAAATGAGTTTTTAGACTCATCAAACTCCGACATGGAAGGCTGCTAGCATCCTCATGATGATCCATTGGTAATAAGGGTCGTCGTAGCCAACAAAACAATACATAGGGTCCTGGTTGACAACAGAAGTTCGACCGACATCATCTTCACGTCAACCTTCGATAAAATGGGCATCGGAAGGGAGAAGAACCGCCAACGCCCACCGCGATTCTCCTGAGAAAGAGGCTACCCCGGTCTAATACAACCGGTGCTCACTTCTGAGATTCCCATGTCGTGCCACAACGATCGCGAGGTTCCTCATATTGGATGCCCTATCAACTTATAACATACTGTTGGGCAGACCTTCCCTCAATGCCATAAGGGCCATCCCTTCCACCTATCCTATGATTATCATATTCTCCATGTCGAATGGGGTGGGAATGGTTCGATGAGATCAGTGCGTAGCTAGGGAGTGCTACTCGACATCAATGAAACAAAAAGCGATTGGCAACATCTACATAGACGAGCTCGACATGAGAGATGAGGTAGGCATCCGACCTACGCCCTCAGAGGAACTAGAATCGGTACAACTCGGCGACCAGTTGGAACATCTAGTCTACATCGGATCCAAATTAGCTAAAGATGTCAAGGACCTCCTCATCCACTTCTTGAAAAAGAACATGGAAGTATTCGCCTGGAAGCAGGAGGATATGGGGGGAATTAACCCTGTAGTGATCACACACACAGCTCCTCTTTTAAACCAGTCAAGAAAAAGAAGGGGTTTCGCCCTAGAAAGGCAGAAGGCGATCAATGAAGAAGTTAACAAACTCCTCCAAGCTAAAGCTATCCGAGAAGTAGAATACCCTGACTGGTTAGCTAATATAGTCCTCGTAAAAAAGGCAAATGACAAATGGAGACTCTTCATTGACTTCACCGATATCAATAGAGCCTGTCCTAAAGATAGCTTTCCATTGCCTTGAATCGACCTGATAATGGATGCTACAGTTGGCCACGAGCTTCTCAGCTTCATGGACGCTTTCTCGGGATACAACCAGATTAGAATGGACCCCAATGACCAAGAGAAGACCTCATTTGTAACTGAGCAAGATACTTATTGTTACCAGGTGATGCCCTTCGGGTTGAAGAACACTAGGGCCACATATCAAAGGCTAGTGAACAAAATGTTTTAGAAGTAGATTGGAACATCTATGGAGGTATATATAGATGACATGTCAGAAGTCGCGAAGGTCGAGCCCACGAGCCCACCATACAGTTGTTCCGCAGTTCAAGAACTATAACATGAAGTTAAATCCAACCAAGTGTGCCTTTAGAGTCTCAGCCAAAAAATTCTTAGGCTTCATGGTCAATAGCCGAGGAATAAATCCAAATAAGATAAAAGTTGTGCTAGACATACAACCACCTTCGAACACCAAAGAAATTCAACGTTTGACTGGGAGAATAGTAGCTCTGAGCCGTTTTGTATCCAAATCCAGCAATAAATGCTGACCATTCTTCCAGGTTATGAAAAAGGCTTTCCACTGGGACGCCCAATGCAAAGAGGCATTCTTGGCATTAAAAACATACCTGAGCTCCCCTCCCGTCCTAGTAAGTCCCTCCTAGGGAGAACTCCTTACCCTTTATTTGGCGCTCTGCATTTCTCAACCGGGCCGCCCCTGTTAGGAGAGCCGACATAGAATACAAATGGCCGGTCTACTATTGCAGAATTGTTTTCTATGTGAGCGGAGGAAAGGTATCTAAAGACGGAGGTTTGTCCTAGCATCGCAACCACGCCGGCTTCACCATATTTCCGTGCTCACACTATTGAAATCCTAACATAAAACCTAATGAGACAGATATTGCACAAGCCAGAGACCTCGAGAAGACTGATGAAATGGGCCATAGAGCCTGCTGAGTCTTTCTCTCTTCTCTCTTTCTTTTCAGCCACATCGATACAAGCCAAGAACCGTGGTCAAAGGGTAGGTTTTGGCAGAATTCATCGCAGAATTCACCCCCTCAAATATCCCGGCACAGCCTACCGAAGCTACTCAAATGGCGCCCGACCTGCCCGTCTAGAGGTTGTTTGTAGATGGGGCTACCAATTCCCAAGGAAGTAGCGTGGGTCTGATTCTAACCTCCCCAGACGGGATTGACGTGGAATACGCACTCACATTTTGATTTCAAGCCTTTAACAACGAGGTTGTCATCGTCGGGCTTAATCTTGCCTAATTTAAGTGGAAGGTGATCAACCGATATAAAGATCTTTAATTTGTGGTGAAACAGATAGAGGATAATTTCCATGAAGCAGGGGCTTAAAATGATTCTTTACCTAAAAAAGGTGCGACAATTGCTTGGCAGTTATCGGTTCAGCCAACTATGTGTCAGAGAGGTGCATGAAGGCATCTCAGGGCACCTATTAGGCTTAACCTTAGTAAAGAAAGACCTCGATACGGGTATTAATGTCTACAATGCTAAAAGACGCCTTATAGAGTCAAGTTAAAATGCAAGACTTATCAAGAGCATGCCCAAATCTCTCACCTCCCTTCCGAGCCGCTGACCTCCATCACAAGCCCATAGCCTTTTCAACGGTGGGGGCTTGACATACTGGGGCCCTTACACATTGGGAAGGGCCAATACAAGTTTGTTGTTGTAGGAGTGGATTACTTCACCAAGTGGGCCGAGGCCGAGCCGTTAGCAACGATCACTAAGTAGAAGGTACGTAACTTTGTTTGCTGTTCCATAATTTGTAGGTTCGGAATCCTAAAGCCCCGATATCTGATAATGGGAAACAATTCGACAATCCTATGTTCAGAAACTTCTGCGTCGAGCTCGGAATCAAGAATTACTACTCATTCCCAACTCATCCGCAGTCCAATGGACAAGCAGAAGTCACTATAAGGACTCTCAAAGCAGCGTTAAAGACCAAACTCTGTAACCCTAAAGGAACATGGGTAGAATACCGAGGTGTTAGCGGGCCTGCCGTAACTACACATGCGCATCAGCTTAACAAGAACCCATCTGCCGTAGCATTGGGCAATGTGAAGTAGTAGTCTGCCGAGGTTGGGCTAAAATCACCAAGAATTTAGTTCACAAATACCAAGCACAATGAAGAGATTCTCCACCTGAACCTTAACCTCCTAAAAGAAAAACGCGAGCAGGTTTTAAAGCGTGCCGAGGACTATCACTGCAGCACGGGCATTACTTTAATCGAAGAGCCGTGCCAAGGAGTTTGGCTTCACGACCTAGTTTTAAAGAAACTCCTGCCAACAAGGAAAGACCCCACACACGGGAAGCGAGGACCTAACTGGGAAGGACCCTACGTGGTATCGCAAATAGTTCGACCTGGCAACTACAACTTCAAACAAAGGAGGGAAAAACCTTGCCACATTCTTAGAACGCCGAGCACCTCAGGCATTTCTACCAATAGATCTCGAATTATAGTTTTTAATAAGAAATTCATAGTTTCATTATAATAACAGTCTTTGTTCATTATTAGCTTGATCAATATTCTTGCAGACAAAAAAAAAACAAAACAAAACAAACATCAAACAAGTACACACATTTCCAAAAGACTGTACTTTTATTTCAGTTATCTTGGAAGATTACAACTAGCAGAGTCGTTCTCTACATCTCAGAAAATTACAATCAGCAAAGTCATTCTTTACGTACATTGGCCAACACCCCGTCAAGGCAAAAACCACAAGAAAGGGAAAGAGAAAAGAAAGGAGAAAGGGAAAAGGAAGGAGAAGGAGAAAGAGAAAAGAAAGGAGAAGAATGGAGGACAAGTATAATGAGGAAGGGATTTAAAATATTCCCTAAAGCTGCATCACCCTCCGAATACATTCTCCCCCGCCCATCAATGCAGGACTGAACAAATACAACCCCATAAGGAGGAACTAGGGAAAAACATAACTCCTACAAACGACAGAACGTTGAAACCAAATGTCGGCTTGTGATCACAAGACGAACTTCGTGCAGTGACAATCAAACCCTAAAGCTTCATAACGTATAAACTCCAACGCTATCGAAGAGAGGTAGAAGTTTGGGAGCAGAGTATGACATAGATCGTCGAAGAGAGGCAATTATTTATAAAGAAACCTGGACGTTTGGAAAGGCATGCAGTCTGTTCCGATTCTCCATAGGTCTGCATTAAAACCGTGCATGCTCCATAGATCCACATTAAAATCACGCGCGCCTTCCTTGGGGGAGGAAGACGAAAGGGCCGCGTAGCTTAGATCAAGAGTCGAGGAGCTAAGTTTCCAGCAACCCATGTAGCCTGGGCCTAAAAAGGGCTACGAGCTCAGCTTCAAAGGCCATGTACCGCTCTTAAAGAACTTGACAACCCAGAAGGAAAAGCAGCTAAGGAGTCATGTAAATTAATAGCCAATGAGCCATGTATCTCAGTTTCCAAGGAGCCATGTAGCTCAGTTTCAAAAGGGCCATGCAACTCAGGTCTTAAGGAACCTGACAGCCTGGGAGGCCAAGTAGCTAAGGAGCCATGTATCCCGCTCAAAGGGCCACTGCAACCGCCTCCAAAGGCCATGCAAATTTTAGTTCTAAAGAACCCGACACCCAAAGGCCATGCAGCCAAGGAGCCATGTAGCTCGCCTTCCTAGGAGCTATGTGTAGCCTGGGCCTAAATGGGCCACGTAAAACAGATCTTAAGGAACCTAACAGTCTGATAAGTAGCCAAGGAGCCATGTGGCCTAGCTCAAAAGGGCTACTGAGCTCGCTCCAAAGGGGCCATGCAACTTATTTCTAAAGAACCTAATGTCGAGGCCATGCAGCCATGGTCACTTAGCCGCCCAAGGTCATGTAACTCAGCTTTTAATGAACCCGATAAATTCTAAAGGCTATAGCCATGAGCCATGTAGCTCATAGTTTCAAAAGGGCTACGTAGCCTGGCCCAAAGGCCATGTACCCGCTCTTAAAGAACCTAATGATGAGTGCAAAACTCATCTATGTTTTGAGTTCATTTCACATGCTATTTTGTGCATTTTATATCCATATTCATGTAAAACTCATAAAATTTCTCTAAACTTGGTTTGTAGGATTATTATTTAGTGCAAGGATTTGGCAAGAAATGAGCAATTTATTTCAAAGAAGAGTCAACTGAGAGTCTCAGAGTTAAGACAAAGATTAATTTTTCTGTACCATCTGGAACATCAAATGGTTTAAATTTCATGGATGATTCCACATTCAAAGATCTTTCCAACGAGTACTCACACGCCCAAATCCGAAGTTAAAATGAAGAAGTATGGCCCGATACAAGTTGGAGAAAAATGCCGCTGTCAGAAACATGTCGCGACTAGAGAGGCGTTTAATTTAAAACTTATCGCGATTGGGGAAAATGCCGCAAACCTAAAAAGGCCGAAAATTGATATTTTGACATAATTTCTGGCCCATTTCACCCTGGTGACCATATATACTGCTGGTAAAGAGAAAAGTAAGAAGATTGAGAGTTTTCATGGATTTCTCTCTCTAGACTGCCCATTTTTTCAGTTTTTCTGCAGATTTTGATTTGTTTTAGATTTTAGAGTAGTTTTAGAGCAGATTTTTATTTCTATTGAAGATATTTCAGGTCAGATAATGTAGATTCAGATTTCACTAAGGTTCGCATTAAAGATTGAAGCTAAAATCCGGATTTTCTCTCTCATGGGTTTTCTCTCTCTAAACTGCCCATTTTTCTTAGTTTTTGCCAAATTTTTATTTTTAATAGATTCAGAATAGTTTAGCGCATTTTTATTTCTATTGAATAGATTTGCAATGTACTAAGATATTCAATTTATTTACTGCCGAGGCGAGATTTAAGCTCAAATATGGGTTTTTCTTCTTTCTCTTGATTTCTTTCTTCATTTTCTTACTTTCTTTTGTTTGATTAGTGATGATTGGAATCTGAAAGAATGGAATATTAAACACCCTCTGTGGCTGGGGTTTAATTGTTGAACATTCGGGATTTGCGCTTTTCGCTTATTTCAGGGGTTTGAATACTCGAATTTATAATTGGTACCGTTCATAGCACGGAATTGTTCGTAATAGTAGCTTATACCCAAAAAAGAGGCCGTATCTTTGCTCCGATTTCCGTGAGACCCTCCGAGTGACACGTAGACGGAGATTCCCGAGAAAGAAAGAGCCAACTCAGTGGGTATATAATTATCTTTGAACTAATGAACTCCGAAAAATTGTTTTGATAGATCACTAATTTACTCATGGTGTGAGGATTAATTAGATGATGCATCAATTTAGTTGGATCAGAGGTTTCTCCTTAGTCCGATGAAAGGATCTTGATCCCGTGTTAGCAAAATCTAATCAAGGAGATAGAAAATTTTATTAGATTTGAATGAATTAGATACCACTACACGTATAAGGCTGCATTATCCCCGTCTATGGGGTCAAGAATTCTTCACTCCTAAGAAATGGTTGTGAAGTACTAAAAAAGAAAAACAACTAAGTCTTAAAGAGAATCCAATTTATAAGTAGTTATTTAGACCCATTTGTCTTGAAAAGGAATATGGTGTGTTAGATAGTGAAATGTATGGAGAAATCCAAGCTATACTACATCGCTTCCACACCCAAAGATTCAACTCACAAATGTTGCACTTTCAAGGAAATGCAAACTGTTTTGTAAATAATTATCCCCATCTCTAGTGACTCTCTTCATTACCTTTTAGAATTAAGTAGTTGTTTATTTGGTAGATTTTTAGGATTAGTTTTAAATCAGTTTTTGTTTCAATTAAATTGATTTTATTCCACATCCTATTTGATCGCTCTAAATAGTGAAGAGCCTGTAATCAGTGATCAAATTCCAATTGTAGAGAACCCTCCAACTGTGGGTACTATATCCATGACTCCTAGAGTCCACTTTATTACTGTATGACCTCGTGCACTTGCGAAAGGGGTTGAGTTGGTAATACTTTTTTTATTTCAGTTTAAGTACACTCTACTTTTGTTTCAAATCAGTTTTTGAGATTACCACATCTCACTCCTTTGACCATATTTCACATATCTTGCCATCATTGCCCCTTACAAGTTTTTTGTGCCAAGTGTCAGGATTTTGCTGCTCACTCTCTCATTGGAAGTTGACATTTTGAAGAATTAAAATTTTCTAATTTAGGCAAAATTTTATTTTTATTTTTATCTTTTTTGTTGTGAATTGTTTCTTAGTTATTTTTTATTATTATTTTGTACTTTATTTTCTTTTGTTTTTCTTCTTATTTGTTGGTACTTATGGAGGAACATTCAATAGAAGATAGATTTGCCTCCATAGAAGCCAAGCTTGAACTACTTCTTCATCAATTGGACCAAAGAATTCACAATGACTCACTCATGGAACAAGGAGTATTGCCTTATCAAGGGAGTTCAAATCCCACATTTCAAGAGGAAGAAGAGTTGTCTCCCTGCTAATGGAAAGATTTTTACTACATGGAAGGGAACAAGAAGATGATTAATCTTCATGAGCAGAAATTTCGCATTTAGATGCCTTCCAAGTCAACATCAGGGTGCTAGATTGAAAATGAAGCTCAAATAGGACACTTGGCCCAAGTATTCAAGGAAAAATTCTAAGACCTCTCCTAGTAACACTTTGCCAAATCTCAATGAATGCATTTGATACTCCTTTTTGAGCAAGCAGCAGAATCATCCCGAAATCAGAAGAAGGTGAAAATGAGCCGAAATTGAGAACAAGACACTCCTAAACAACTTTAGATGATGAAGAGTCATTATTGGATAAACTGAAATTTGAAGAAGTAAGTCAAGTAATGGCTATTGAAAACATTTTGGTGAAGATTGACACATTTACCTTCCCCATGGATTTTGTGACTTGGGGCATTGAAGGGGATCTAAAAAATTCTCATATACCAAGAAGACCACTTTTTTTCTCAAGCCAAGCATGGATTGATATCAACAAGGGGAGCTCACCTTGCTTGTGGGTGAGGAGAAAGCAAAGTTCAATCTTCACCAACCATTACCTTTGACGGAGCAAGAAAGAGCCATGTGCGTAAAAATTCTCGCAGCTCTGGTTTCAACAAAAGGCATTATGTTCAACAATCCCCTAAGCATAAAATGTGTTTACATCTACTACATAGAGGGGACTGTTTTGAAGAAATTGTGGCTGAACCACCAACCATAATTAAAAGGGATTTTGAGTTTCTTTCCCCTCTTCAAAGTCTGAAAGAAAACATCCTTGAGTTGAATGGTTATGAAGAGGAAGTGCTTTCCAAGATGAATGATTGGTCAAATGGAAGCACTAATAATTTTCCAATGAGTCTAGCTGGACTCTAAAAACGGAGCAGCTTCTTGGGAGGCAACCTAAGCTAAGTAATAAGGATTCTATCCATTCTCTTTTCTTTTTCTATTTTTTTAGTTATTTTATTTGTTGCTGTTTTTTTTTTTTTTTTTTATTGTTGGGATGAAAATCTAAAGAGGTTTTAACTTATGATGTTTTCTTTAATAAGATAAGTTTGAAGCTCAACATGTTGTCATGACTAGTTTGCAAGAGCAAAGGCAAGAAGTTGGAAAGTGGTTGATGTAATTATAGTGCTTGAAGTGTGAAAAAATCATCTTCAAGCTTCAAAACCCATCACAAACCCACAAACTTACCTTTATTGAACCCCAATTTTCCATCCATCATTCCAAGCATCAAAGAGGAGTTACAATGGAAGAAAATTTTTGTGCTTGGTTGTTTGTTTTAGGTTCTTTGTGATCATTGTTGATTGTGGAGTGCTTTTGTATGTATTGGAAGGAGGTTTTGAAGAATCAAACTCACTCATTTGAGGTGAAGGAAGTCAGCACACCAAGTGTTTGAGAAAATGCCAAAGCCACTTTCATGGCTCCAAAGAAACAAAAGAGTGTATCAAGGGGTAGTACACCAATGTCAATGTCTAAAAATCATCAAGGTTCCTATTCAAAGTGGCCAAGACTACAAAGGGGAGTTCACTTTTCACAATGTTCATCTCAAAGTTTGGGGGTGTTTATTTTTTGTTAGTTTATCATGTCACACCCTAAATGTTGCAAATGACAACTTTGAAGATGAAATTTTCTGGTGCTTTTCTGAATAATGACTTTGTTTGATGCTTCCTAACTTACATCTTAGTTTGGTATATTTTTTTTTAGTTAGAGTTTATTGAGTTAATTGAGTTTTGCTTGGAGTCATAGGGCTGTCAATAAGGACCATAAATGAACCCTTGGCATATGGACAATATTAGAGATAATAGGACTTAATGCTTAATGAGTTATCTCTTTAATAGGTTATTTAGTCATTGGTTTCTCAAAATCCATGCACGTGGTCACTAAGTACCCTTGAAAAACAGTTTTTGCTTGGGTTAGAGAAGGTTTATGAGAATCCATCTAATTTTGATCTCCATAGGTTCTAGAACTTGTTCTATTATCACTTGAGGCGAAATCATAGGCAACACAACAATTGAGAAATGATATAGGCCATCATTGGAAAGATTGTGCCTTTCAAGCTAACTCTATTAATATGCATATGCATATTCCTCTAGTACCAAGATGTTGAGCCTTAAAGAGCCAAAATTCTGTTTATAAAAAGAACCAAGTTTGAAGCCAATAACCTTCCTATACATCACTATCCCTCAATAAAGAACCAAACTCACCCATAACATGAGGATTTGAACATAATTGAGAAATGTGGTGAAGAGCAAGTTTGGGGGAGTTATTTTTCCATAGGAAAAATAACTCCAAATTGGTTGAAATGAGTTAAGTTGAAAATCAAAAGAAGTTGTCAAAAAAAAAAAAATATCAAGTGTAAAAGAAGCAAAAATACAATAAAAAGTCAAGGAAGAGTGAGTCTAGCCTTCAGAGTCTTCCCTTCCCAGAGCAAGTAAACTTAAGGGTGTCTCAACACCTATCACCCTAAGGCCAATTGGTCTGGGAGCTATTGATTTAAAGCCTCAGAAGGGTTGGTAGAAAGCTTAAGGGGGTTTTGACATTGCACTACTCTAAGAACTTTGTCTTAAAGAAAAAGGCTTTGGTGTTTGTTGAAAGAATGCAGAATTGTGCGTAAAAGTGATATGAGTGAGTATGGAAGGATGCACTAAACAGATTCAAGTTTGAGAGGCCACTATGCTGATGGTAAGAATCGAATGGAGTAGAGCCATAATGCAGAAAAAACATGTATGTTTGGGTAAGTTTTAGCCTAAAATGACTACTCAACTACCCTTACCCAAAGCCTTACATTACAAGACTATAAAGACATACTTGATCTTGAGAGTTGTGTGTGCCTACATTAGTGGAGAGTGATAAGAACAGTTTATGGAACCTAAATAAATTATCTTGAGATCTACATACTTTATCTCAATTTCTCATAAACTCATCTAGTTTAAATTGTTCGGATAAAGGGAAGACCACACACACACACTAGTGAGAACCATGATCTAAATTTGTCTATTATGAGATTAATTCACTATTAAATGAACAAATTATCTCGACTATATTCTATATTCCTTGTAAGGGTAATTCTGAGACACATATCATGCCCTCGTAAAGGTTAATTACTCAGTTTGGGTTAAATAAAAAGGGTGAAATGAAATCTTCTTCCATTGCTTGGGACAAGCAACTTCTTTCTTTCTTTGCTCGAGACAAGCAAAACTTCAAGTTCGGGGTGTTTGATGAAAGTGCAAACCCATCTATGTTTTGAGTTCATTTCACATGCTATTTTGTGCATTTTATATCCATATTCATGTAAACCTTACAAAATTTCTCTAAACTTGGTTTTGTAGGATTATTGATGAAAAGCAAGTGATTTGGCAAGAATGAGCAATTTATTTCAAAAGAAGAGTCAAACCTGCAGAGTCTCACAGCGCTACTGGGAAGATTAATTTTATGTACCATCTGGAACGTCAAATGGTTCAAATTTCATGGATGCATTCTACATTCAAAGATCTTTTCCAACGAGTACTACACGCCCAAACTGAAGTTAAAATGAAGAAGTTATGGCCCCACAAGTTGAGAAGAAAAACAAGCCGCTGTCAGAGAAAGTATACGCGACCAGAAGTATGTCGATTGTAAGAGTATGTCTTAATTTCTGTGAAGTATGTCGCACTGTGAAGAGCATGTCATGACTTCAGAAACTTGGTCGCGACCAAAATGCCGATAAATCTAAAAAGGTCGAAAATCGATATTTTCACCTAATTTCAGCTTCCTCCATTTCACCCTTAGACCATATATATACTGCTTTTTAGGTAAAGATAGTGCTGGAAGATCGAGAGCCTCTCTCTCATGGGTTTCTCTAGACTGCCCATTTTTCCGCTTTTCTGCGCATTTTGATTGTTTTTAGATTTAGAGTAGTTTTAGAGCGATTTTATTTCTATTGAAGATATTTCTGTTGTATAACGTAGATTAAGATTTCACTAAGGTTCGCATACAAAGATTGAAGCTAAAACTGATTTTCTCTCCTTACGGGTTTTCTCTCTAAACCCGCCCATTTTCTTAGTTTTTGCGCAGATTTTTATTTTCATAGATCTTAGAATATTTAAAGTAGATTTTTATTTCTATTGGAAGAGATTTCGGTGTCAGATTCGATATTCAATTTATTTACTGAGGCGAAGATTTAAGCTCAAATATGGGTTTTTTCTCTTCTTTCTCTTGATTTCTTTTCTTCATTTTCTACTTGCTTGATTGATGATTGGAATTCAAGAATGGAACATTAAAACACTCTAGGGTTGGGGTTTAATTGTTGAATATCTGTGATTTGCAAGTCAGTTATTTTGTGGGTTTGAATACCGAATTTATATAATTTGCATCGTTTCATATAATGAATTGTTCGGAATATTAGTAGCTTATACCCAAAAGAGTCGTATCTTTGCTCCGATTTCCGTGAGGACCTCTCGAGGACACAGAGATGGAGATTCCTGAGAGTAAAGAGCGGTAACTTAGAGGTATGTTAGACTAATATCTTAGAACTAATGAACTCTGAAAAATTACTTTGATAGATCACTAATTTACTCATGGTGTGAGGATTAATTAGATGATGTATCAATTTAGTCGATCGCAGGTTTCTCCCTACCGATAAAGGATCTCGATCCCGTGTTAGCAAAGATCTAATCAAGGAGATAGAAAATTTTATTAGATTTGAAGGATGATACCAATTGTTGGAGAAGGCTTGCATTATCCGTCTATGGGGTCATGAATTCTTCACCCCAAGAAATGGTCAGAAGTACAAAAGAAAACAATCAAATCTTAAAGAGTGCCAAATTTACAAGTAGCTATCGAGACCCATTTGTCTTGAAAGGAATATGGTGTGTTAGATAGTGAAAATGTATGGAGAAATCCAAGCTATACTACATTGCTCTTGACAAATCCAGCATTCAACTTCACAAATGTTGCACTTTCAAGGAAATGCAAACTGCTTTGTAAATAATTATCCCCATCCCTGGGCGACCTCTTCATAACTTTTAATTAAGTAGTTGTTTATTTGGTAGATTTTTAGGATTAGTTTTAAATCAGTTTGTTTCAATTAAATTGATTTTATTCCACATCCTATTTGATCGCCTAAATAGTGAAGAGCCCTCAGAATCTGGGGTGATCAAAACTCCACCAGAGAACCTCCACTCCTGGTACGATATCCCGACTCCTGTGAGTCCACCTTTATTACTAGATAACCCGTGCACTCGCGGAAAGGGGCTGAGGTCGGGTACTCTTTCATTCTTCGCTTGAGCACACTTACTTTTGTTTCAAATCAGTTTTTGAGTATTTACCACATTCAATTCCTTTGACCATATTTCATATATACATCATTTGGTCTCTTACACCTAACAAAATTGAAGGCCATAGCCAAGGAGCCACACGTATTCGCTTCAAAGGCCATGCAAATTTCGCCTAAAGAACCTGACAGCCGAGAAGGCAAAGTAGCCAAGGAGCCATGTAGGTCAATTTCTAAGGAGCTATGTAACCCTGGCCAGCGGGGCTATGCAAATTTCGGTCTTAAGGAACCCGACAGCCTGTAGTTGGGCAGCCAAGGAGCCATGTCGTGGTCAAAGGCCACGAGCTCGGGCTTTCAAGAGAGCCTTGTAGCTAAACTTCCAAGGAGGCATGTAGCTCAGTTTCAAAGGGGCCATGCAGCTCGGTTCTTACAGAACCTAACAGCCCAAAAGGCCCAATAGTCAAGGAGCCATACAACTCAGTTTCAAAGGAGCCACATAGCTCAGTTTGAGAAGAAACGCAGTAAACCTTTCAACACAGGTCGTAAAAGAAGACGGGAAAACCAAGAAGGTAGAAGAACGGATATCCATAAAATAACAAAACCAATGTTGGCATTACAGATGTCCAAGGCTTAGAGCTCGAAGCAAAGATTATACAAAGGGGCCTAAATGTTTGAGGAGGAGCCACAAGTGGCCTCAGTAGTGCGAGCCTCTAACCCGTGTAAATCAGAAGGCAAAGCCCCAACAGGCAAGGGGGAAGAGCCAACCTCGGCAGGAGTCTTAGCTTCACTAGGGAGAGGAACTGAGCTGGGAGCATCAGAGGACACCTCGGGATCGACCCCGTCCTTAGAAACGGATTCTTCCGCCTCCTCTTCATTAGGAACTTGAAGATTAAAGTCCAAACCCGGAAAATCCTTGGCAGCTCTACGTCGGAAAGCGAGCCACCCGAAGGCCCATAAGGTGCAGGCCTCGTCCCTTAACTCCGCTATTACTCCATTCCTTTGGTTGATCATAGCCTCCCACCTTTGGAGGTCCCCGTGTAACGTGTTGCACTCCTACAAGCCGCCCACGAAGATCTCGCCTGATCCTTCAATGAGGTAGCGACCCTATCCCGCCGACCTGACGTACGGTCCGAACCGAAACCCGGGACGTCGTCAAGCCATTAATCAAATCTATATAGCAAATACATTTCATTAATATAAAAGTTTTCGTTCTCAATTCTTTGTGGAAGCGATTTCAATTTGGGACAAACCCATAAACATTTACAAATTAAATGCAATTTCTTTACAAAATATGCATTTTTCCAAAAATGGCATTTTATGCCGTTTACAACATAATATCCAAAATCGTATTAAGATATAGGTACAAAAATAATTTCGGAGTTGAACTCCTTTTGTTTATAAAACAATGTCATGCTTGAAATGCTGAGAATAATGCATGTGACTGAGTACTCCATGAACTTTCTAGTTAACTCTAAGCTTCCTCAACCTCGTCCACTTTCAACTCTCGTCTATCACTTCTAAGACTGCGCATTGATTGTAACAACACGCCAAGCATTTTCATGCTTAGTGGTTCTATACAATTCTCTCTTATTTCAGTTCTAAATCAAATCATGCAATTTCATACATAATGCTTTCATATTTTTCTTAAATGACCAATGCAAGATAATACATAAATAAAGATATATTTCCATTTAATCAATTACACCATCGTCATTTCAAACTATGCATTTTCATGTGCAACAAATCATTCAAATCATAAATCATGCACTTTTCTTTCTCATTATCATTTTGCATTTTAGCCCTTATCAAATTTAACCTATGCTTTTAGTGCACAGGATAACAAATCATCGGCACGATCCCACTGGGCTGCAGGCCAATGTAAACACGGTTTTATAAAAATATGTACTCGGTCGGGTGTATTACCACGATACTGCCCCACGGCCATTGGATTGGCATGCCATAATAGTACGTTTGTTCGACACTTATTAGTATACCAATTTATCCTTAACTCGAATTCTAATGGTTAACATTCTTTTAAGGGCATTAAAATCATTCAATACAATTTACAATAGTATATATGTACATTTGTATGCAAATACAACATTTTCACATTCATGCAATTTTCTTATGCAAATTCCTTTCACAAGCAATTATCTCAAATCACTTAAAACAAATCATTTCAAACACAAATCAATATACACTTTCTTGTCAATCATTTCATAATTATTCAAATATTTTAGAAATAGAGAGAGAGTTTGAGAACAAACCAAAAATCATTGCTTTGATTCCAATCTTCGGAATCTCGACTTCAATGCGGGCTTGCATCCTCGTCAGCCCCTATTCAAATACAATGACAATCACATATTAGTCAGTTATTCTAGGAGTTTTTGGTTAGGATTGATGTCTACCAAATAATCCTTCATTTGAAAATTTTTCGGGACACATGAGCCACATTTTGCTCATGCTTCCTTCAGAAAGTACTATAGCTCTATGAGTCTATTTTAGTAGGAATTTGAATCATCCTTATCTGATCACCTTAAACACAAGTTATGGCATTTTTATGCCAAACTCGGTCGGTTTGCCCAAATTTCACTCGCTACTTCCATCGCTTTTTTTCAATTTAAGGGATCTAACTCCATAAATTGTGGCACCCTAAACCGGGGTCCGCTTGACTACCCACAACCCGCAATACTGTGGAACGCCGGTGACCCGACATTTTTCACGAAACCCGGGCAGAGTCCCTTGTACTGGGAGTTTCACCCAAATACAATACTTGTATAAACCTGCCTTTACTCCTCGTCCTAAACAGTCCAATATATGCAATATATATCCAATACGACCACTCGGGCCCATAAACAGTACTCAATATACATACCAATCATGAGTCCAACTATATATCCAATAGTTACAAGAGTTAATAAACTACTCTTATACAACATATATTAAAATGAAAAGCATTCTAATACATGTATATAATGTGACACCAAAGCCACATCCCGGCTTTCTTCTAAAACAGCCTCAAGGATCGAACCGTCTCGCACGCCCTCGTACCAGAAAAGGGGTCCCAGACGACGGTGAGCTAAAGCTCAAGAGGAGAATCGCCCCTAAGTGGGCTACTCACCACCTGCGCAAGGCAATGTTCCAAAGTAAACACACATTCAAGCAAATGCATGATCCTACTTGGAATGTCTACATGACCAACCTCGATCCCGAGTCCATCGATCTCCTCACAATCCCGCCAAGCCTCGTATGAGAATTTCTATTTTGTTTGTTTATGGACAACCTTCGATGTATATATATCAATCGCCGGGCCCGACGATTGATATATTATTGGTTGGTGGACTACCCTCCGATGAATATCAATTGGGCCGCTCCGACGATTGATATTTTAAATTTGGACTACCCTTCGATGATTAATGCTTTAGACAACCCGAACCATTTTTTCTAGACTCATCTCATGCACTCACTCTATAACTTAGGTACCTAAAGGCATACGGAATGCATGTATGCCAAAGTTCCACACAAATTTAATCACATGCAAATATATATACATGAATATACTCGCATAATTCAAATCACACAATCATGTTATGTAATTATACATTTTATCGCATCAAAATTAGCTCACTTGGGCTAATGATCAAACACGAGCAATTTAATTTAAATCACTTGGCCAAACACATATTTTCACAAAATTATATTGAGAATCGTTTCGGGAATAGTGAAACTCTCGATTACTATTCCCGAAAAATCACAAATCAACGATTCACTTAGTGAACCCGCAATTTACGGCCATTCCCGGCTCAATGCATATCAAGCAAACATTTAATGCACAAATTATCACAAATGCACTCCAAATGTACTCGCATCTATACACTCCGCCGGCTCCACTTTTCTTCAAAATATATCACTCCGGTCCCAAGGTCTGGGACCGATCGACGGCCCTCACGCTCCCATCTCGACCAAACATCGACAAAACACTTAAAGAAGGAATAAAATCCAAGTAGGGAGAAACCCTTACCTCAAGGAGTTTGAGAAAACTCCTAAACCGGCATCTACGTGAAGCCCCTCTCCGCGCAGAGCGCTCCTTCTTGTCCCGAAGACTGTCGACGGTCGGATCGCCTGTATTTTTAGAGAGAAGCCAGACTCTCTCTCACTAAAAATCGCCATTTTCACGTTTCTACTGCTATTGGACCTTCCTCTTTTTCCCAAGTTTTTGTTTTGCTTCATTTTAATTGGGAGAAGAAGAAAGCCATTGTTCCTTTGTCCTTTCATTATCCTTTAATCCATTTAATTAATTAATTCTCTTCTTTCTCCGCTTTAACATTCTATGACTATCTCATAGATCCATTTCCATCATTTATCTACTCATACCAATTTATGATACATGAGTACTTGTTAGTGGCGAATTTTCGTAGCATCGAAATTCGCTTTATGGCACCCGAAACGCGATGTCTCGAAAAACGTGCCAACTCCGACTGTCTCGGAATATTACGAAATTTTACGTGCTAGCTAGATTTTTCGAGACGATTCCAATGGTGAAATCCGTTTTGTCATCCGAGATCTAGAGAATTAATTCCGGATTTTTAACGTAAATCACAATTTTGTAATCGAAATTATGATTTTGCCCTTATTCCGTAAATTGAATTTCTGGCCCTACATTCTCCCCTCCTTAAAGGAATTTCGGTCCAAATCTCAGACAATCACTATCACTCACATGCATATGCAACGTGCACTATACCATGCATGTAAACTCGTCATTTAATATTAAACGACAAAACCACGTACCTCCATCCCTAAACAAGAAGGGATATGTGGCCCGCATCGTGTCCTCGTGCTCCCACGTTGACTCCTCCACTCCATAGTGCCGCCATAGCCTCCTCACTAGCCTCACGCCCCTAAGGCCGCAAAAACCTCGCCTCACCCGCCATCCCAAATACATACCGTCCCTCCTCAAAGGTCCCATCGTCAATTTATCCGTCTCAATCCACTACATGAGCTAGACCTAGAGTGTACTCTCCCAGCATGGAGACGTGAAACACCCTGGGCCGACACCTAACATGCCGGGCGGTAACGCCTAACCTAAGACGCACGGTGCCCACCCTCTCGAGTATCTCGAAGGGTCCAATAAACCTCGGCGATAGCTTCCCACGCTTGCCAAACCTGACCACTCCCCTCTTAGGCATCACCTTCAAGAAGACGTGATCTCCAACCTCGAACTCTAAGGGTCGACGTCGTACATCAGCATAACTCTTCTGCAGGCTCTGAGCCGTGAGGAAGACGTTGTCCTATCAAGCTCACCTTCTCTAAGGTGTCTCTAATCAGATCAGAACCAGTGATGGAGCTCTCTCCCACCTCGGTCCAACATAGAGGTGATCTGCATGGCCTCCCATACAATGCCTCATATGGTGCCATCTCAGATACTACCGATAACCGTTGTCAGAAGGAATTCTACTAAGGGCAATGTTCTCCCGCCTACCCTTATGACCCAGATCTATGCTCAGCGATGTCCTCTAACGCTCAGATATAATCCATACTACACATAACCCTACACAACCCTTGCGTGGTGTGTAACACTAACCTCCCCAAGGTCACAATCACTAACAATCCAATGGATCGTCAACCTAGTCCATGTCATGAATGACATCCATATACCGAGCCCTTGTCGGCCTAACAACACCCAATGTAATTTTCAATGGGGTATCCAAACCTCGAGTCACTCCCTACTCCTATCACTCAACTCTAAGTCTATGTGATACTTGACCGTGCGTTTTCATTTCGGGCAATATAACTCTTCGGCTTACACTTCGAGCCTCTTACATTTCCTGATTCAACTATGAGTCTTCATTGGACATAGTCCTAAAGACAAACTCGACCCACACTCACCAAGAGTGGTGAATGACCATACCGTGCACCCACACCCGAGTCGACGTGAGGTTACTGTGCACACGAACGCAATAATCTTACCGTGACAACCAATCCCGGTTCCACCATGAGCAGAATCTGAGAGATCTCTCACTCATAATCCTGACCTATCAGGTCAACTCTCACCCTACACCCTAGGGAAGAACATCTATACTTGGCTTCTAAAGGCCTTAACCCTCTAAGCCCAAACTAAGGCCGTGCTCTGTATGAAACCCTGGCCAAGGTCCCACTATCGACAACCCGATGGATGTCAATCCCATCCATGTCAAACTTGACATCAACAACCAATGTGGGCCTGGCCACCCTAAGGTCCACCACGCCCGCCGCGCAACTCCGATCCTCAGACCACTTCAACCCACACTCGCCCTCCGTCTATCTCGTGCTGGGCCGGGAGTGCTTCAGATAGCACCCCAAAACCGAACCGGTTCCTCCGAATTCGCATTTGGGATGGAGGAATGAATTGTATACTCTCCTGCCCTACGGCTTAATCAACGCAGATTGCCCCAAAGTCTTTGGGATCCCCCGTCTCTCGCAACTCACTCATGCTCAATCCCGCCTTAGTCCCAACTAGTGTGAAGCGGTCTTCGCTCTTCCCCGAATCCAGAAGGCCGATCCTTCCTCTGCTACTCAACACTCAGATCCCGAGTGCTCCAAGTATCCTCAATCTCTCTCTCTATGGTCAGGGCCGCCCCAACCATGGAGTCCATGCCCCGTAGGTGAAATCCTATAATCCTGCCCCGAATGGATAACTTCAGCCCATTCTCGAATCTCCTGTAATACCCAGCCAATCCCAAGAAACTACGTATCTCGAAGATTAACATTCGGCCCTCCCTAACTCATCGCTCAACCTTCTCTGTGCATCGGACACTCCCGTGCCGACACCACGTGTCCCAAAAATCTCCCCTCAGTAAGCTAAAACTCGCACTTACTGAACTTAACGTACAGCTGATGGTCTCTCAGTAACTGTAACACAATCCTCAAGTGATACTCATGCTCTCACTCTGACTGGGAGTAGATCAAAATGTCATCTACGAAGACTACGACAAACTGATCTAAATAGCGTTGGAATACCCTATGCATGAGGTCCATGAATGCTGCTGGCGCATTCATCAATCCGAAGGGCATCACCGTAAACTCATAGTGCCCATAACGCGTCCTAAACGCTGTCTTAGGAATATCTCGCATCCCTAACCTCGCTTGATGGTAACCGGGGCGGGCGTCTATATCGAGTAGACTCGCGCCTCTCAACCGGCCAAATAAATCATCAATCCTGAAAAGGTACCGACTCTGGAGCCATTATAACCCTGTTCAACCGGCTCGTAGCCAATGCGCCGAAGGGTCTCGCTCTCTTCGCAACTAGAACCTGCCACCATGGTGAAGTGCTCGGCCCAGCAAATCTCTGGTCCAATAGCTCTTGTAACACCTCGAGTTCCCGCAGAACTCAACCTCGGCGGCCATCCTATGCGAGTCATAGAGATGGGTAAAGTACCAGTGGTAACTTGATACCTGTCTACTACCCCTCCTGGAGGTAGTCCGTAGCCTATCCGGAAAAACATCCACATTTGCACACTACCTGAGGTAGATCCAGTAAGTTCCATCTCCTCCTCGTCCTCTAGGGTAAGGCTCGCTAGCCAACCCACTAACTGTCCCCGACACTGACTCAGATACCGGTCCGGGGGGCAAAATGTCATTCCTGTCCCTCAAATACCACACGAGTACCGGTCCCGTATATATATGTAACCTCCTACGCTCAAAATCGATAACAACCTTGTAAGCTATCAGCCAGTCCATCCCTAGGAGGACATCGAACTTTGACATGTCCATGATCCTCAAGTCCATCAGGAGAGTCTCCAGATCTCTAACTCTGCAACCCGACTCCATCATTCTTATTCTCGCCCCTAATCCCTGGGGAGACCTCACGCACACCCAAGCTCCTCTACAAGTCTCTAGAGGTCCTTGCCCATTTCCACCATATTTGGGCCTCATTCTCTAGCTAGAACGTAGCTAGTCTAATCCGGGTCGCGTCAGAGGTAATCTCCATGGCCTCTAACACCTTCTCGATCTGCATAAACCAATGGTTGGCCACCACTCCATCTCCTTCCCGTGAATGAGGATGATGCATCCTAAACTCCGGGGTTATTAGATCTCCCTGACTACCCGCTATGCTAGTTCAGGCAATAGCAGCTCCTACAACACCTACGGTCTTCACAAAGGTCCACTGATCAAATGCCTGCTGGGTCGGTCAATTTGTCCTGTGGTGCCCGATCAGCGCCCTCGTGACGTCCCTTACGCCCTCTGTCCTCACTCTAGCCATTTACACAATTAACATGGCAAATTTAGAATCATCTTAATTCATTTCAGTCTAAACTAGTAATGCGTATGCTACCACAATAAATTTGACAACCATGAACTGACCCGCTCATTTCCATGGTGCTAAATTCCAACCATTCGATTCATTTATTTCAATAAAATTCTAAGCTTTCTTTTTCAGTATCTGAACTTCTAAGGTCATAGTTCGTAACCTTATAACATTCACTATTTTTCCATACACATTACGCCCATGTATATAGTTTCCTACAATAACTACCACGCACCTGTTTTACTTCAAATTCCCAGTTTAAATACAATACAAGATTCTAAGGCATAAACACGTACTCGAGACACTAATCATACATAACTCGCAGTATACGCAATCAATTTTGCCTCTTTAAAATATTGTTTTCAATAAAATTTTATTTTCAAAAATTTTATTTTTGAAAATTTTATTTTTTGAGTAATTTATCAAATTGATTTTTATTTTTATTTTTATTTTTATTTTATTTAATAAATATTTTTTTTTTCGAAAATTTTTCCTCAAAATTGACTCAGGAACAAGATCGAAATAAAATCGGGTCAAAAATCGAGCCGAACCGAGCGATTCACTAAAACCCCAGCCGCTCCAACACCCATCCACGCCTGCAGCCACGCCTGTCACGCATGGCTACGCCGTGATCGGCGCCTCACGCAAAGAAATTCGTGGCCGTGGTCGCAGTTTGGCCCCTCGGGTCGTGTCGCAGCCAAGATGGCCGCAGCCGCCACCAAGGCTCGGGCCGCCCAGCCGCCCCACGCCCAGCCGTCAGTCGCGCCCCAAAGAAATTTAGTTCTTCACGCAATACAACATTTTCAGATACACACTTTTTCACTCTAACCGTACCGCCTCCCAACATTTATACAAAATTGTATCGTGACACAATCGCTCTTCCCAGCCAGATTCTGCGAATAATGACTGACTCTATTGCAATACAAACCAACCAACTTCAAGATGCTTTTCCCCTTAGGCCGCAATACAAACCCGTTATCACAACATAATCTCTCCTTGAACAACACTCTCCACACCTAGATTAAAATACAAACCTTGTCTTGCAATACAAAATTTTTATTTTCATTACATGATTTCCGAAGTGTATTCAAAACGGTTTAATTCGATTTTTTTTTTTTTTTTTTTAACACTAAATAACCCATAAAAATTTATTTTTTTCATTTTTCCGCTTTACAATCTACAAAGCCTTAGAAATTATTTTCTCACCATAACCAAATAATTTTATAAAATTTATTTTTTCTTTCCCATTTTTCACCTAAAATTTTTCTCCACTAAATAAATTTATAAAAAATTATTTTCTTCCGTTTTCTTCAATTTTACTACTTGTAAAATCTGAGAAAATTATTTTCTCCTCCTTATAATCAAATAAATTTAAAAAAAAATTATTTTCTTTGCTTTAAAATTTCTTCTCATTTTCCAACACCCAAATAAATTTTGTAAAATTTATTTTATTTAATTTTCTTCAGTTTTACACTGTAAAACCTTAAAAATTAAATTTCTTCACCTCTAAACCCAATAATTTTTTTTTTTTTTTACCAATTTATTCTCACTTATTCTCTTTGTTCCAGTTTTTACACACTGTAAAAACTCCTAAACGTATTCCAACACCTATGTGCTAACCACTTAAGCACACAACATTTCACAACACACACAACATGGTATACACACCATTCATCAATTCAAGATACCATTAATAATAATCTTTACCAAATCACTCAAAACACATCAACACACGTGCACGTAGTGTCCTAGTTTTGTCCCGTGATTTTCCTAGGTAATCCCATACCTAAACCGAACATCGAACCACACCTAGTGGTGATGCTCTCACTCGATTATGGCCTAAGACCAAGCCCTCAATCTCTAGGTTTTCATATACCTATTTTCCACATCAAACCACTCAAGTGGTGATGGATACCCAAACCCGAGCTTCCTAGGTATTCGTATACTCCAAGCTCGATACTAAGCTTCAAACTCCGGGTCCGTTGACTCACCCGTCAACCTCGCGGACACAAGTGAATGTCAGACCACATTTTTCACGAAAATCGGGCAAAGTCTCCTTTGTACTGGGAGCTCTACCCAAATACAATACTGTATAAATCGCCTTTACTTCCTATTCCAAATTACCAATATATATGCAATATACATCCAATACGACCATCAAATCATATAAACAAGACTCAATATACATACCAATCATGAGTCCAACTATATATCCAATAGTTACAAGAGTTAATAAACTACTCTTATACAACATATATTAAAATGAAAAGCATTCTAATACATGTATACAATGTGACACCAAAGCCACATCCCGGCTTTCTTCTGGGTACACCCTCAAGGGATCTAACTCGTCTCCTCGCACGCTCCATGTACCAGAAAAGGGGTCCCATCGCATTGTGGTGAGCTTAAAGCCTCGCAGGAGAATCACCTAAGTGGGCTACTCACACCTAAGTGCCAATGTTCCAGTAAACACACATTCAAGCAAATGCATGATCCTACTTGAATGTCTGCATGACCAACTCGCATCTCGGTCCCTCATCGGACCCTCACACTCCCCTAAGCCTCGTATGAGAATTTCTATTTTGTTTGTTTATGGACAACCCTCCGATGTATATATATCAATTGGGCCACTCCGACGATTGATATATTATTGGTTGGTGGACTACCCTCCGATGAATATCAATTGGGCCGCTCCGACGATTGATATTTTAAATTTGGACTACCCTACGATGATTAATGTTTTTAGAAAACCCTCCAACCATTTTCTGGGACTAATTCATGCACCCGCCTCCCTAATCCTAGGGTGTTCCAATGCATATGGAATGCATGTATGCCAGTTCCAATACAGTCTAATCACATGCAAATATATATACATGAATATACTCGCATAATTCAAATCACACAATCATGTTATGTAATTATACATTTTATCACATCAAAATTAGCTCACTTGGGCTAATGATCAAACACGAGCAATTTAATTTAAATCACTCGGCCAAACACATATTTTCACAAAATTATATTTTGAGAACACTGTTTCGGGAATAGTGAAACTCTCGATTACTATTCCCAAAAAATCACAAATCAACGGTTCACTTAGTGAACCCGCAATTTACGGCCATTCCCTGCTCAATGCATATCAAGGCAAAATATTTATGCAATAAATTATCACAAATGCACCCAACACTGCACTCCATACACGATTGTTCAATTTTTCTTCAAAATTATATCAATTCGGTCCTGTCAGACCATCGACGCCCTCACGGCCTCATTCGACTCAAACATCGATAAAGCACTTAAAGAAGGAATAAAATCCAAGTAGGGAGAAACCCCTACCTCAAGGAGTTTGAGGAAACTCCCTAAATCCGGTACCCACGTGAAGCCCTCTCCGCGTAGAGCAGTTCTCCTTCATGTCCTCGAAGACCGGCCGACGGCTCTGACGCTCTCGTATTTTTAGAGAGAAGCCACAAACTCTCTCTCACTAAAATCGCCATTTTCAAGTTTCCTCACAAGCATCGACCTTCCTTTCCCACGCTTGTTTTGTTTATTTAATTTGGGAGAAGAAGAAAGCCACTGCTCCTTTGTCTCTTTCATTATCCCTTTAATCCATTTAATTAATTCATCTTCTTCTTTCTCCAGCTTTTGACATTCGGCACTATCTCGATACCATTTCCATCATTTCTCTACTCATACCACGCTGAGAGATACATGGTGTACTTGTTATGTATGACTTTCGTCAAGATCAAATTCGCTATGGCACCCGAAACAGCATGTCTCGAAAAACGCGCCAACTCCGACCGCTCCCGAATATTACGAAATTTTACGCTAGCTAGATTTTTCGAGATGATTCCAACTAAGTGAAACTGCTTTCACATCCGAGATCTAGAGAATTAATTTCGAATTTTTAACCGAAATCACAATTTTGTAATCGAAATTACGATTTCGTCTTATTCCGTAAATTGGAATTTCTTGGCCTTACAAAATTGGTAATGTTTTTATACTCATTCGAATATATTGTCATTGCTCTTCTCCAATCGAACTGTATCCAATTTGACCAACAAAACTCAAGTTATTGCATTTTACATCCCTACTACTCTAACTTGCAAAGCAGAATCAAACTATTCTTACACATAGCTCCATTTGACAAATTTCTAGGACCTTTGGGGTTGCAACAGATACACTTCCTTCCAAAGAATCCTATTCCCTGGGCGTATATTTTACTCAGACTTCAATCACTCAATTTGATTTCAGAAACTCAATTTATGGACAAAACACTATAACAATACCCAAAATAGAGCATAACCCGTGAGCTACCTGAGCTCACCTTTAAGCCCGTATTAGGGAGCCTTAGAGCTACAATTTGCTCCCCTTCTATAAATTTGTAGCCCTATCTCTTATGGTTCTTTAACAATTGGAATCACTTAATTTGGATGATTATAACTTACTCTATAGCCAAAACAAGAACAGGGGTTTTGACAAAATTTTGATAGCATTTCCTTTGAAAACCCAACATTTTTCCTTTTTCACAAACACTCCTCCAAACCAATCCCAACCAACAATACAAATCAACCTCAAACTGAGCTAAAACTATCCAATAAAACTTTTACACAAAGCTAGGGTTTTTCTCCAAACCCAAAAAAAAAAAAAAATGAAGTTAAGGTTTTGTTTTCTTACCTTAATCTCTTTAAATCTTCTCTTCCATGTTGTTTAGTCTCTTAGAAGCAAGAAATGGGAAACAATCCCACCAAAATCACTCCTTCTAGCTAACCCTAGCTTTTCTCCCACACTTTGCTCTCATTCTCTCCCAAAACGTGTTTACTTAAAAATGAGTATCTAAGACCAAATTTGGTCTTTTAAATCCCTATCTCCTCAAGGCCTTGTTTGGCCACCAAAAATGCATTCTTTACTTAAGTTTCTCTCTAATTGCTATATAGCCCATAAATATCTCTAATTGCACTTCAATTTTCAATATTCAGTACTTAGACCTACAAACTCATTTTATACATGACCCTTGAAGTCTTATTTTACAAATTTTCCAAATTTATTTGGTTCTTATAAATTTTCCGTGTATATTTTTTGTTCTTAGATTTAAATTTCTAAAATTTTTATTTATTTTATTTTATACCCTAGACATGTTCTAAACCTGTTAGGTATTTTTTAGATGTTACAAATCCTCCCATCTTTAAGAAAATTTTGTCTCGAACACATCTTCATTGAACAATCAGATATTGATGTCGCATAACTTCTTTACTTTCCCACGTACTCCTTTGGCTCAGGCTCCAATCAAGACTTTGACTAGTGGGATTTTCTTGTTCCACAATTCTTTCACCTCACGAGCCAAAATCTCTATTGGCTCTTCCTTATAGTCAAACTGGTCTCAAAATTTCAATTTATCTCAAGAGACTACATGACTTTGGTCCGATCGGGTACCTCCATAGCATGGACACGTGAAATACATTATGGATCTTTTCCAATTTCGGAGGTAATGCCAAATGGTATGCCACAGGACCCACTTTTTCAATCACTTCATAGGACCCAATAAATATAGGGCTCAACTTGCCCTTTTTCCCAAATCTCATCACCTTCTTCCAAGGCGATACTTTCAAAAACACTTTTTCGCCAACCTCATATCGAATATATTTTCTATTCATGTCGGCATATGATTGGCCTATCATGCTGCTTCAATCTTTCTCTAATCATTTTCACTTTTTTTTTCAGTCTCCTATATCAAGTCGGGGCCAATCACTTTCTTTTCGCTCAATTTCATCCAACACAACGGTGTTCTACATTTTCTTCCATATAAAGCCTCATAAGGCGCCATTCCAATACTCGATTGGAAACTGTTGTTGTACACAAATTCAACTAAAGGAATGTGTCGATCCTAACTACCCTCATAGTCGATCACACAACTCCCAACATATCTTCCGTATCATGGATCACCGATCGTCTGATCCGCTTCACCGGTGAACGTTGTACTGGAATTCACGAGTGCCCAAGGCTCCTCTTATTCTTCCCAATATCTCAAAGTAAACCTTGATCTCGGTCTGAAATAATGGATATTGAATCCCATGCAACCTAACTATTTCCCTTGATATACAACTCGCTAGCTTATCGCTTAATAGTCGGTTCCTCAATGGTAGAGAAGTGAGTCGACTTAGTCAATCGATCTACTACGACCCAAACTGAGTCTTGCTTCCTCCTTGTTAATGGTAACCCAACCACAAACTTACATGGTGATTCGTCCCATTTCCACTTCGATATTCCGATAGGGTTGTAATAATGTCAAGGAACTTGATGTGTCATTTCTACTTTGACACACTAAACACTTGGTCACAAATTTGAAACATCTCTTTTCATTTCGACCACGCATGAAACCTTAAATCCTTTGATACATCTTTGTGCTGCCGATGCATAGCAAAAGATTCATTGTGTGCCTTTTCTAGGATGGCTTTCTTCAATTCACTATCATTGGGTACACAAACCTGATCTTTATAATACAAGGATCCATCTTCCTTTATTGAAAACTCGATTTCTTTTCCTTCTTCAATCTGACTCACTATGGCAGAAATTTTCTCATCATTCGTTTGTGCCTCTAGTGCTCGGTTCAACAAATCCGGTTTTGCTACTAACTCTGCTACTATTGCACTGTCGTCTGATAGTGACAAATGAGCATTCAACGCTCGAAGTGTTTGGGTAATCGGCCTTTCTACTCAAAGCGCCGACCACTACATCGCCTTCCCGATGCCAATCAATCACGCAATCAAGGTCTTTATCAATTCCATCCATTCCACGTTGTCTCAAATTGCTTCCTGCTAGGAGGGCAAATATTTCTAAGACTCTTGTGATCGGTGCAGATGAAACACTCTTCCCCATAAAGGTAATGTCTCCATATTTTCAACGCAAACACAATTGCGGCTAATTCCAAATCATGCGTAGGGTAGTTCTTTTCATGCGGCTTCAACTGTCTTGAAGCATAAGCTACCACCTTACCCTCTTGCATAAGGACGCATCCGAGTCCATTTAACGACGCAGACGTTAAATATCACATATCTTTACCGAGGTCAATTGAGTAAGAACCAAAGGCTCTACAAGAATGCTTCAACTTATCAAACTGATTTGGCACTTTTCACTCCACTCAAACCCTTACATTTTTCTGAGCAACTCATATTTTAGTATGGTCACATCATCGAAACCCCTTAACAAATCTTCTGTAGTAACCTACCAGGCCCAGGAAACTACGCACTTTTGTAACATTTCTTGGTGGTTTCCATTCAATAATTACCTCTACCTTCTTTGGATCCACTTGAATTCCTTCTTCTGATACAATATGTCCAAGGAAAGACACTTCTCTCAACAAAAATTCACATTTGCTTAATTTTGCATATAACCTTTCATTTCTCAAGGTTTTTAGCACTCACCCATAAAAGGTGGATTACAGATTTTCCTCCATCCTTGAATACACATGTCATCGGTAAACACCACGACAAATTGATCTACATACGGCTCAAAAACACGATTCATTGTTCATGAGTTTCTTTGCATTTGTCTACCCAAACGGCATTACAAGGAACTCATAATGTCCATACCACATTCTGAACATCATCTTATGCACATCCGTATCCTTAATCCTCAATTGATGATAACTCACGCAGGTTCTCAAGGGCAGTCCATACTGTCGGAATCCCCAACGTATCGTCTTGGTCGGCAAAGGTGTATTCCCAATGTCGACCCCCAACAAAGAAATAACACTCTTTCCAATGCTTGTGGGAAGAAGGGAGGTCGGAAATAATAGGTTTGGTTGTGGCCCGCTTCGAAATATACAAGAAGCCTTCCGAGGCCTCTTTCACGTTGAAGAGATCCAGCAGCAGAGCAATACTAGGGACCCCGAGGCCCTTATCTCTAAAAAATACCAAAAGGCCGACCAAGACGCCCCAAAAATTAGGAGAGAGTTAGGACGAGCACACATTAAAATGCTGTAAAACGTTTTTTTTATGAAAGGGTGCAAAGGAAATCGAAGACCGTTCTCAAAGGTCGCCTCAAAGAAGCAGACCATCTTGGGAACGGACACCACGTAAGACGTAGGATACGTGGACACCCAGATTCAACAATCGAAAGGAGTATCCATAACAGTAGCAAAAATTTTAACTAACGGTTGCTCAACCTGCCTAAGGCCCACAAATGGCCCGTGTACCTCACGCCAGCCCCCTCAAATATTCGGGAGCCACCTGATACCGATCCGCTAATCTTCCCCTTGCCCTTACCTGGCGGGGGAAGATAACCTACTGGAAGGACCCGACAACCACAGCAGCAGGGTCACCGAGTCCACCGCCATTTTGCCCAGACACAGACTCCTCAGCCAGCCTTCCCTTTATGCACAGGCCTACAGAAGCACATATGACTAAGCGGTAGAGGAAGAAAATGAGCGAAGCAATGAAAGAGGTGGGACCCCAACCCAACATGCCCCAACAACCTGAAATTCAAAGCAAGGAAAAGAAAACGGGCGGAGAAGAAGGAAAACGCACCGAACTAAGGAGGAAAACAAGGAAAACGACCCCTAGGAAAACAGGATGACAGAAAGCACCACAAGCAGTTATGAGCGCTAATCAAAGACACTTCCAAACCCGCAGAAGAAGTGGAAAAGTGCGATACAAGGAATGTTTCTAAAGGCAAGTAAGAAGAAACCCGTCCGAATGGGCGCCGGGGAAACCGAAAGAGCCCATCATTATCGAAGACGCTTGATCTAGCCAGACAAAGCCTCGATCGTCCCATCCTGCAAGCCATGTGGAAGCCACAATCGATCCGAGAAACGCTTCAACCCTTGCCTAAGCCTCCCGTCTCACCTATCGGTTACCGATGGGGCAGAATAACACGCGGCACCTACTAGAACGCAGCTTCCTCCAGGCACAGCCCAAACCTCCTCGCCTTATAGCGGGAGTTAGGGCACATACCTAATAAAATAGCTCGACCCACTGAGGGACCATGCCAGAGCACATGGGCCCAGGTCTAAAATCGAAGCCGCCCTGCCAGATAATCAAGTGACATAAGTGGCCCAAAAACCCATGTAAAAGGAAAGGTGCCCAGTCTCCATGATCCACACCCCACTGATTAGGAAAGAAGGATCTCACATAATCACGATCTATCCCTTCGTGAGTCTTATTCATGATAAGGGAAAGGAAACTTCTCACCCAATGGGAAAGATACCGTATCACCATCTAACAAGGAAAGTAACCACCATTTCCCTTATAAATACCAACCCGTTCTACCACGGAAAGGTACGCATCAACAACGCCCTAAAGAGTTGAATTATTTCCTTCTCATAAGAAAGAAACCGACTTAGCCATCAGAGCGGCGATCGGCATACCCTTGCCGGATAATCCCTTTTTTGTAGGTTGCAGGTTGTCCAACGATCTGATCCGTTAGACCGGTCTGACGATCCCAAGAAACTCCAGCCCAATATCGGTAGAAAAAGCATCATCATTATTTATCCTTTTTTATATAATTAAATTAGAATTTCAAAATTTCTAAAAAGATATATAATACTCTTAATATAAAAGTATTAAAAAAGAGAAGAAAATCGTGCATAAATATGTATTAAATCAATATTTATATGTAATATTAATTTGTAAAAATTGTATGCAATTAAAATGATAGCTATATTAAAGGATTTAAAATATGACGTTTGTTTGTTAAGATTTTTCTCAACTCTAATGGCAACGTTCCAAGATTTTATTCTCCTGCTTGCAAAAGTCTCTTTCTTCACCCACAAACACCAATCTCACATCGGAAGAGTGAGAAAAAAAAGATATTTATAAACCCTGTTCCTTCAATTCTAACAAGAAGCCACATGTCTACTTCTGCTCTCAACAAGCTATCTCGGGTTATAGCGAAGCCATCGGTTTGATCGTCGGTTTGAATAGTTTATGTCCTATTCAATGGCAAGGCGGTTTATAATGAGGAATCGGATCAAAAAGTTGGTTGGATTAGTCCGACCTGGTTTTCAAAACATTGGAAATTACTATCTTTTCATATTGTTCTAATAGTTTTCTTTGCATACTTTTTTTAATATCCATAGTTTTTACAATTATATCATAAAATATAAAAATAAAAATACATTTGTTTATACATACATACATTTTAGTTTCAAGATAGTACGTTGTCCCTATTGGACTCGAACCCAGGATCCCGTCCCCTAAGTCTATGCCTATTTGAAACGGTGAAGGCTCTACCACTTGAGTTAGACATGATGAGCTTATACTCAAATACTTAGTTACTTAATATTGAGCTCCCATTTCAACCAAAAGATCTCGTCCCCTAAATCTATACCTATTTGAAACGGTGAAAACTCTACCACTTGAGTTAGACATGATGAGCTTATACTCAAATACTTAGTTACTAAATATAGAGCTCCCATTTCAACCAAAAAAAAACTTTTTTGACTTTAATGAAAGAAATACCATATGTGGATTAATATATCTTAGTTTTTTTTGCCCTCACTTAGGAATTCATCACTAAATATAATTCAAAGTTATTTCCCATAAATATAAAATATCACATTTTTCAGATTAAAAAAATCATGAAACAATTTTATGTATGTTGAACGAAATACTAATAGTATGAAAAGACATTAAGATGAAAAAAAAATTGAAATTAAATATTCTATTTTTTATTTATAGTATTATGGTATTTCTAAAATAATTTCTTTATTTTTTCCTATTAAGTTATATATTATTCCTAAGAAATTAATTTTGTTTATATTTTCCTATTATGATAAAACAAATTGAATATCAAATAATTTCTTTCATATATATTTTCCTATTAATATATAATAATTCTCTTTAGGAAATTAATTATTTTTATACAGATTTTATATATTTTTTATTCACATAGATTTTATACTTATAATTTTTCATTACTATATATTCAAAATATTTTTTCATACTTTCCTGTTACAACATAATATGATTTATGGACTTTCTATTTGCAAAGCACATACCTTCTACAATCTACTATTTATTAAGAACAAAGTCTTGTTCTATGCATCATTTCTTTAGACTTTAGAGCACCAACAGCCACCATTATCTACGACCCACATCTGTAAATAATATACATATATATATATATATATATATATATATATATATATATATATATATATATATATATGTGTGTGTGTGTGTGTGTGTGTGTGTGTGTGTGTGACGCCTCAAATCCCAGGGGTCTCGTTGACCATCGTCAACCTGCGGAAAACCTGTATGTCTTATATCATGAGACCCATACGTGAGTAAAAATAGCCACATTGGCCTATACATCATACTCATCAAAATATATCAAACCAACTATATTACAATAGTTCAAGAGTTAATTTCATTCTTAATATAAACATATATTAAAATTAAGAATTATAATACATGTTATACAAAAAAATATCAAAGCCACAATCCGACTTTCTTCTTAAAAGCCGGCATCTAGCAGGAGCACCGTCCTCCCGAACACTGCATCTGAAATAATGTTCCTCTAGCAGGAGAGCAATGCCCAGTAGTGATAATCTCCTACATGGGTTACTCCCCACCTAAGTGTACACGTAATGGCAACCAAACACATTCAAGCAAATGCATGATCCTACTTGAATGTCTACATGCCCAAATCCCATGTCTCGACTCCCTTACACATGCCTAAGCCATATATGAAAATCATTTCTTTTCCAAACAAAATATTTGTTTTAATTGAGGACAACCCTCCGATATAATACATTGGACAATCCTCCGAGGTGAACTTGTTTGGTAACTCTCCGAAACAATTCATGGACCCCTCCGACGTGAATTGTTGGACAATTTTCCTAACACAATTCTTTGGACAACTTTCCGATAAAATTATTATTTTTAATAATTTTACAAAAGAATTCATTGTTTGGACAACCCTTCGATTTTAATTGTCATGCACTCACACCTACCATTCTAGGGTGCTCCTGGGCATATGGAGACCTACTATGCCATTTTCAACAATTCATGTTAATATATTTTAAACATGCATATACTAACAAAATTTAACTCACAACATCAAGTTATTCAATTCATAGCAATAACATCAAAATTAGATCACATGGGCTAATAACCAATTCAAGCAATTCATTTTGAATCACCCGAGCAACACACAAATCACACATAAACCATGTGAACAATAAAACCCTAGGTCTCGACACTGTTCACGGCCACATTAGGGATTTCCTTCACTTGGTCCAATTATTTTGGGACTGAAAACACGGCCATCCAGGCCTTAACAAATCCACATCCATTAAAATGGCTCTTAGCTAAAGAATAAATCAAGTTGGAGAAGACCCCTACCTCTCGGAGTTGTTAAAACTCCACAAAATGTCCACGCGTAACCCTTGTAGTGTAGCATCAACTTTGCTTCGATCTAACAAGGAACCATGTCCAAAGTCGGAAATCTAGAGATAGTTGGAATCTCTCTCTCCAGCTCATAGATTTTTGTCCTATTGTTATATTTTAAAACAATTTTTATAAATTGGAATGTTATTTTTAATTAGAATATATTTTTGATACATTTTAATAAATTAGGGAAGAAAAATTAAAATTCAATAATAAAATGTCTTTCTCTATATGCTAAAACATTAAACAAAGATACATAAAATAAATAAATAAAAGTTATATAAGTGAAGCATAACTAATAATAAACATTTATGTTTTACACATCTAACACTAAAAAAGTCATCACTAAGCTTAAGGTGCAGAAGATCCTGATCCATTAAATTGTTGACTAGATTGCATCTGCTCCATGAAACGCCTCATCTGTTCTTGCATCTCATGAAAACACTCTCTTTCAGCAGTTAACTCAGCAGTTGCTCTATCCATCTCTGCTTTCTTCTCTACGAGCTCTTATTGCACAAAATCTCTAACTCGAGCTACAAATGCTGATGAGTGTGAGCTCTCAGTACTTTGACAGGAAGAAGGATAGATAGATGTAGCTCGTGAGCCAAGACCATATACACGTCTCCCCTTCTCTCCACATGTAGCCTCATAATAAAGAGTGTCTATGTTAACTGGTGGAGGTTGTGAACCATCATTCGATCCTAAATTAAAAAATTGTTCAAGATAATATTAAAATATATGATTTAACAATTATTAAATAACTTTAAAATTACTAAATAATAAAAAGATGAACCTACATTCACTTGCTTTGACTGCATCCACAATGTTCATCTTTTTTCATATGCACTTTCGAATAGCTTCCAATCTATTAATTATGTTGCAACTCTTTCAATTTTCAAGCATACAAGTTAGTAATTACATGTTTAAAAGTTTTAAATTGAAAAAAATAAAAAATAAATATAAAAACTAAAAATTAGAGCACTAAATAATTAATAATTTACCATTTTTAAAGAATGCTCCACCATATATCGAGATCCACACGAAAGGCTTAGTTAGACCTAAGACTAGACCACCAATTTTCACTTGGGACGATTTTGTTTAGATTTCGAGCCTCTTTCCATTCTACAGTGTTCCAATGTTGCTGCTAATTATCCCAAATTCCCTTCGGGTCACACAACCGGGCTTCATGATCCTTAGAATGCTCCAAATGTGGGATATGTTTCGTGTGAAACCCCGTAAAATCCAAGATTTTTGATGAAAGTGGTAAAATGAAAATTTTGGTTGAAAATCCGGAATTTTCATAGATCTCGGATGACCTAAACGGACTGCTGAATCTGCTCATGAAATTAGCTACCACGTCGACTTCTGGCCGATTCCGGCGCAGGCCTGACTCACGCCGAGGCGGAGGTGTCGAATGACATGGCTGATATGTGATGCCACTTGGCAGCCATGGTCCACTTGAATAATGAATGGCTCAATTAAGCCATGTGTGGGAATGCGATTCCATGGTCATATCGAGCTACGTAGGTAAGCCGATGACGCCATAAAGTGAAATTATGAAATAAAAGAAAATGCAGAAAAGTGAGAGCTAGTCTTGGTTCGAGGAATGAGGAGGCAATTTCCTCCCTTTGACCGAATGATTGATTCTCCAAAAAAGGGGAGAAAAAGGACCAAAGGAGAAGAGAAAAATGATGAGAAATGAAAGGGGAAATGAGGATGGTAAAAGAGAAAGGAAAAGAAAAGAAAAGGAAAGAAAAGAAAGGGAAAAGGAAAGAAAAGAAAGGAAAGAACTGCAGAAAAGTGAAGAAAAGAGGGGCGTATGAAAATGAAAAGGATGATTTTCCAGTGGTTTCGGCGGCCGACGCTCAGTTCGAGACTGGAAGTTGGTGCACGCAGTGGGATCTACGCATGACACTCAAAAAGTTGGAGTTTCGATTAAACTCCAAGTGGAGGTAGTGATATTTCTCCATTTGGTTTACTTTTAGCCTAAAGGCTTTATAATGGCGGGGCCGCTTGTGAGCTGCGAGAGGCCATGTAAATTAGTTCCAAGCTTTGGAATTAAAGGGTATGGATTTCATGATCAAGCTCTCACAAATAATGATCGTGGGGTTAGGTTTTAAATAGAAACTGAAAGTTTCTAGGTGTTGTGGTTGTATGGTGTGATAAAAAGGATTGGAACCAAAATGGTTCATGTTTGCGAAGGGGCCGTGAGGTACCCTGTTGAATGGTCCTAATTTTGAGACCTTGTTGTGTGTTATGGCTTGTTGAATAACATGTAGTGTGTGGAAATGTGATGTTGATGCATGCTATTTAATGTATTAACATGTTTTGCATGGAGGTATATTATATGTATAAATTATAATTGTCCATGATGTGTAAATGTGTCATGTAGTGTTCATTCATGCATGTAACATGAGGAAAATGCATTGGCATCATGCATTTCATATGCACGGGTCACATCGACAATAGGTCGGTGGGTGTGTGCGTTTGTCCATCGTTGCTGGTGAGTTGGTCAGTGAAGCTCTGGGAAAATGGGACAAGTCCAAGGTAGAGATTCACAAGGTAAATGATCAAATGATAAATTACATGTTTTGGGCGATGTTGGGTAGATCCTCTCTCCCCCTAGTGAAAGTCCCACAGTTATTCACGGCACATGAATCGCTATAAGTCTGTGAAAATGTTGGAAAAGGCGTGGCGGGCGCTCCTACTGTAACCCGAAACTGTGTCTACAAAATAAAGGAAAAAGACTTTGATAAATAAATTGAGGGTCAGTCAGAATGGTTATCATGGTATAGTACACAGATGACTTGTTTTAGTCACACTTTGGCACTCCAGTGAGGAGCTCTGTGGGACTCAGTGGTAGAGCATGAGGCCCATCCATGTATGATATAGACATTTCATATAGAAAAATAATTGTATGGAAATGATTGATTGTTTATTTATGCCATTGCATATGCATTTTAGGTGGGAGTAAACCTTTAGGAAACTTTCTACTGGCTTGCTCACCCAAATGTGGACCCCTTTCGTGCCGTGTGATCATCCAGTGGAGACTGTACGCCTGTGAGAGGTAGTTGAGAAGAAAGCCGAAATGTGGCTTTAAGTAAATATTTTGTAAATATGTATAAATTTTTTTTTGTAGAACAAACATGAAAACTATGAGAATATAGTTGAGATATTTGTTTTATGAGTATGGATGTATGGGCCCTATGTGGCTATTTTACTCATGTGTGTGTCTCATACGAGACATATAGATTTTCCGCAGTCGACAGTCAATCTGACACTCGGATTTGGGGCGCCAAGATTTGGTGTACTACTTTTTAACATTTTGCCACCAACAACTCTTAATAGCCTGTTCATCCATTGGGTCCCAAGTGTACCTCTTCTACAATACAAAATAATTATAAATAATGAAATAAGAATATTTTTATTTGCCAAATATAACAATAGAAATGAATAATTATGAAATCCTTATTAAATTTATTTTTATTCACACAAAAATACACTAAATATTTTAACCTTAAACTCCTCCTAATAAAAGTCTTTAATATCTCTTGAGAGATGCTTCCCACAATACGCAGTTGCTTCTTGTCTTTCACAAATTTTTCCAAGCATGTAAGTAGATACTGCTTGACCTGGAGGAAATAAAGGGCCACCTACAGGAACCAACCTGAAAAAAAGTAATGTTAAACATAAAAATAAATAGGAGAACCAATCATAATGATACCAATATCATAAACACACACAAACTTGAAAACAACAATGCCATACACACACAACAAACACTCACAATAATACATAAGATAAAATTATATAGAAAAATTCTTTACTTATTTTCTTCAACTCTAATCATTAGTCTCGTTTTGTCCTATCAAGAGATGATGCTGTATAAAGAACTGTGATTAGAGCATTTTCTTGCTGGAGATGATGGTGGTGGGTGAGGACATCCTCAAATTATGTGCAATCTAAAGTGGTCGGCATGCTGCTCATAGCTATACAAAATATATGTTGAATATACTTAAAAATTTAAGTAAAAATATTAAATACGCCTTACATTAATTATAACATTAAAAAGTAAATTCCTAAATATATTGTTTGAAATAATTACAAAAAATATGAATATAATTATTTATCATCACATTTCATCATTAAATTCTTGGTCTCCCACGATCATCACTTCAGTACCATCAATTCTGCTCTAAGATCATAGACTTACTCATCATCATCAATTCTGCTCTACATCGATGTCTTCATCATCTTCACCTAGCGCCAGAATCTAACATTTTTCCCAATTTCAAGATTATCCATAACCGGACACCCCCACCCCCTACTAGCGGCGGGTGTGTCGGCCACCCCACAGAAATCCCCAGCCGTACTCTCTAACGACTCAAATTCCCCGAGCTGCTCAAAGCCAGTTGCTGAAAACCTATATAAAATTTTTCCTTTTCCAACTTATGATTTTGTAAATCTCAGTGGTACATCAGCCAAGAATAAGGACATATTCCAAATCCCAGAAACAACTTAAAATACATCATGACTTTTCCAAATATAGCAACTAACAATATTCTTTCAAAAGAGCCTCAAAGCTCAACACATTTTCACAACTACACTATACATACATATACTCCAATACACAATCAAAGTATTTCCTTACAAAATATTATTAATAATAAAGATCGATATTTGAAGTCGAGAATCCTACTATGCTCAGTATCATTCAGAGTGCCTGTACCTATAAAATAGTTTTAAAACAGAAAATAATGAGCTAAATGAGCTCGCTGAGTGTATAAGCTGAGTAGCGCTGGTTTTTTTCGAAAATATCTCAAAACTCAGAAACTCTCTTTTACGTGGCATTTTCCAGGCAAAATCTTTGCTTGCTTGTTTTGCTTTTCACTTTAAAAGTTTCTAAAATTTTCTCAAATCTCTTGTTGTTTGCTTTATCTTCTGTTTTTAAAAGTTTCTAAAACTTTTCTCAAATCTCTGCTTTTAAAAAAGCTATAAAAAATTTTCATAAACACGGAGCCTCGTCAAACCCATTGTTTAAAATAAAACCAGAGCCTGGGGTCAAACTGCTTATTAAACAAAATGGAGCTTGGGCTCAACCCTTTGCTTTAAAATAACCACGGGAGCCTGGGCTCAACCGCTTGTTTTAAAATAAAAATGGGAGCCTGGGCTCAACCGTTTGCTTTAAAATAAACACGGGAGCCTGGGCTCAACCGCTTGTTTTAAAATAAAAATGGGAGCCTGGTTTCAACTGCTGTTTTTGCAATAACACGAGAGCTCGAAGCCAACCGTGCACCGTTGGTTGATTTTAAAACCGTATAAAATATGCTTATAAATCATCAAACACCAATCGGAGGCCTTTCCTCATGATGTACCCTAGTGAACACGGAGCCTGCATCGACCGTGCGGTGAAGGACCTCGGTCCGCTACCTAGGTGGGAAGAGCCTTGCTCCATTCCCCTTTTTCCGTAAATATGTTAATCGAACTTCGGGTCTCCAACATAATTCAGCTAACGCTAAGAACTTATACTCCAATACGCAAGCCACCCGGCCTCCTTAGAATACCATGACATAACTAAGTTTACCAACCAAGAAATCTTAAAATGCATGAATGATATCCTAACACCCACTGCGGCATCGTATCGAATAATCCACCAGATGCTGCTTTAAACTGACGACTTAGGCATCTCATTTTTCTGGGGCAACATATTTTGCTTGGCTTTAGTTTTGAATGAGGCCTTGTAATCAAACCGCTATGCCGTTTTTAAAAGTATGGTTGAATACATCAAAACCATTACTTATTTGCTTTTCATATATGGTTTAAATCAAAACCATTGTTTGCTTAAAAACTCCTTGCTTGCTTGCTTTAAAACATGGTTTACAATCAAAACCATTAAATACCAATGTAAAACAGTTTATAATAATACACTAGCATTTGAAAAATAGGTTTAGGAACACTTTAATTTTTTTGTTGCATTTTCAAACTTGAGCACAATTCCACAACTTTCCCGCCATAAGCTTTTAGTCACACTGTCCAATATGACTTAAAACATTAATCGTCATGCGTAATCAGATAAACTTAATGTACTTCATAAAGACTTAGTCACACTCACGAATATTGCTTCGAGGCGAAGGCGAGGTATCGCTATGTTTTCACGGTTCCAATCCTCTTTGAACCTCTCTTAATCATTTAGTAAGGTTCCTATACTAACGGTGTATGAATTTGAGCTTAACTATGCGAAACTACAAAAATCTGGCCTTTTGGACACTATGGTACCGGTACCACTCTGTTTGGTACCGGTACCAAACACGTTCTGCATGGTGGTACACGTACCACTTTCCTTGGTACCGGTACCAATTAGGTTTTGTATGGTGGTACCGGTACAACCCTATTTTGGTACCGGTACCACTTCGTGATTTTGCCCAAAAATGCTACTTTTGCCCTCTTTTGGTATCATCTTTCTTCACACAAGTTCTATACCGCCTGGCCCCGAGGGTGTAAACACTTAACTGCAGGTAGGTGGTAATAGGCACACAACATGCCATGAGCACCAAGTGTCACTATAGTATTTTTGGAAGAAACAGAATGATAATTTATGAACCCGAATGTTGTAATAGGAACAAGGGTAAAATCGTAATTGATCAAATGATATGAAAACTATAATCAAAGAAGAGAAGAGGCCATAATAGAAATAACCAAAGTCATGCAAATGTTAAAGAGATGGAGGGGACTTAATTGCACTACAAGATAAAATGATAATATAAAATAGAGGAGAGACAAACAAAATTATTTTAGTCTCCTTTTGCTAGGGCAAAACGTGAGAAGGTTGGAGAAGAGAGAAAAGAAGAGGAAGAGGAGAAGAAGAGGAAGAAGAAGAAGGAAAGAGGAAGAATTTCATGTGTATAATCCTTAATTTGGGCTTTGATATAATCTAAGGTTTCCATGGATGATTAGTTACTCCTTTTCTTCCTAGGTTTTGTTAGGGAGACAAGAGATTATTCCCAACTCCTAGAATTCTGAAGTTTTGTGGGTAAAACCTTAATTGGTATACAATAAACATGGAATCCATCAAAATTTTACGGGGTTGTATGAATTGGTGACTTGAGTAAGAGTTCTGGATTTTCACCTAGGGTTTGTTGTAAGAGGTTCTAAACCACCAATACAAAGTGTGGTGGAGTTGTTTTGGGTAAAGTCCATGTTGGTTTTGAGGAATGGTTGTAAAAAAAGAGAATGTTGGTTTTTTAAAGGAAATTGTCAAAATTTGGTAAAACCCCTGTTTTTGTTTTGGCTATAGATTAAGTTATAATCATCAAAAATGAATTTATTCAATTGGTAAAGAACCATAAGAGATAGGGGCTAAAAAATGTATAGAAGGACCAAGAGAAAATTAGCTCTAAGGCTCCTAAACATCGGATCGAAGGAGCCGTAGCTCTACCGATTATGCTCCCTGTTTTGGATTATTGTTGTAGTGTTGGGCTATATGGAGTTTCACTCATCCAAATTGAGTGATTCAAAAATTTGGGTAAAATAGACTTTAGGGAATAAGTTGAATAAAGGAAGTGCAGGTGCAAATTGTAACCCCAAAAGTGCCCAGAAATTTTCAAAGTGAGCTATGTACTGCATCTCCGTTATGCCAAACCAGTAATATAGATGTAAAATTACAATAATCCTTGAGTTTTGTGATCCAAATTGGATGATTCCAATTGAGAAGAAGCCTTAGAACCATAGATTCAAATGAGTGAAGGTAACAATTTATGGAGTTAAGACCCTATAAATCAAGGATAATAGTAGGTGATTCAAATGAGCTAACCACTCTGGCATAAAAAAAAATAATCACAGAATCTGTGTTATGTGGCTTGAGGGCCTTAGGAGAGAAGGAATTTTATATTGAAAATTTAAAGAGATGTCATTGGATATATAAAGAACTAATCTGGAGAGTTTCATACCTTGAAGACCATGTTTGAATAATTTTGGGTAATAAACTATAGAGTATTGTTGGAAAAAGGTTTACCAAAATGAGTGGTTTTTTTGTTAGGGGCTTTTTAGGGGCTCATGGTGTTCTGTTGGATTTGGTTTTATATGAATGTTGTGTGACCCTAAAGTGACTTACATGTGAAGTACGTTAAGTTTTACGCTATACACAGTAATTAATGTTTTCGCTGTATTCGTTTGAGTGTGTAGGCTAAAAGCAAAAGGGAAAGTTGTGAGTCGTGCTCAAGTTTTGGTAAACAAAAGGTGAGTGCTCTAAACCTATTTTCAAATACTAGTGTATTATAAACTATGTTACACCGGTATTTAATGGTTTTGTTTGTAAACCATGTTTTTCTTAAAGCAAGCAATGAGATTTTAGCAAGCAAGCAATGGTTTTGAATTATAAACCATATTTAGAAGTGAAACACTGTTTCGAAGCAAAACCATATTTCAAAGAGCAAGTGTAAAAAGCAAAACAAAAAAGAATATTTTCGAAAATAGGCCTAACTAAATCCTTAGTTTTAAGCAAGCAAACCGGTCAGAGGTATTCTGTACGTGCATGGTGGTGTTAGGATATCATTCATGCATTTTAGATTTGCCTGGTCGGCAAACTTAGGTCATGCATCATGGCATTTAAAGGAGATCGTGGCACGATCGAGTATATAAAAATCACGTTAACTAAATTATGGTGATGGAGACCCGTGATCAATTCCACCATATTTACCCGAAAGGGGAATTGCCGGCGTTCTTCCACTCCAGGTGAGTGGACCTGTGTGTCCAATGCACCGGCACGGCCGATGCCCGTGCCTCGTGGTTCACTAGTAAGTACAAAGAAGCGCGAAAGGCCTCCAAAGGGTTGATGAATAATAAGCACGTTTTATACATTTGAAAATCAACCACCGTACGCTGAGCCTAGGTCTGCAAGCTCTGTTTTAAGAACGGTTGAGCCTGGCAGTTCCCATTTTTATTTTAAAGTGAACCTGTTTGTTTCTCCAGTTCTGCTTATTTTAAAGATTGCAATAAGTCTGTGCTCCTGTTTATAAAAAGCCTTATAAACTTAAAGCAAAAGATTTGAGATAAGTTTTATAAACTTTTAAAGCAAAAGCAAGGTAAAGCAAACAAGCAAGAGATTTGCTGAAAAGTTTTATAAACTTTAAAGAAAAGCAAAGCAAGCAAGGGTGGCATGAAAAGTTTTGAAACTTCTTAAAAGCAAGCAAGTACGCAGTTTTAGAAACTCTTAAAAGTAAGCAAGCAAGGCTTCTAGAAAATATCCTCGTAAAGAGAGTTTTACGCTTTGAGATGTTTTCAGGAAAGTAAACATTTTATAGCATACACTCACCGAGCTCTCGTTTAGCTCATTATTTTCCCCGTTTAAAACTATTTTCCGCGTACTGTGCACTCCGAACGCAGCAGCATTAGATTCCCGACTTTTGTATAAGTGTCGTAATTAACAACCTTTGTAAGCAAATACTTTGAATTTGTATATTTGAGTATATGTATGTACATGGTGTAGTTTTGTGAAATGTGTTGCTTTTCCAAGGCTCTAGTGAAAGAATGTTGTCGCCGTTGTATTTGGAAATGTGTAAAATTGTGTATACAGATTTGAGACATGTCCTATATGTACAAGAGGTCGGGAATTTTATAAAAATCACAAGTTTAGAAAAGAAAATCTTTTTTGCATACCTAGAGATTTAAGGTTAAATATGGCTTCGCTTTCCACAAGATTTTCTAGTCGTTAGAGGTAACAAAATGAGGATTTCGTGGAGCGGCGCACACCCGCGATGGGTGGGGTGACATCTCAAGGAAAAAGTATTCCATCATACCTCAAAAATCAACATGGAATCTAACTCAAAACAACTTCACAACACTTGAATTGGTGGTTTGGGAACTTCACACAACCAAACCCTAGGTGAAAATCCAAGAACTCTTACTCAAGTCCACCAATTCATACAACCCATAAAATTTTGATGGATTCCATGTTTATTTTATACCAACTAGGGTTTTTCCCACAAAACTTCAAGAATTCTAGGGTTAATGTGATCTCTCCACAAAACCTTAGGGCAAGGAGCAACTAATCTCCATGGAAAATTCATACCAAAAACCCTAGACATCCAAAAGACACATAAATCCATACCTGAAATTCTTCCCTTTCTTCTCCTTTTCCTTCTTCCTCTTCTTCCTCTTCTTCCTCTTCTTCCTCTTCTTCCTCTATTCTTCTCCTCTCTTCTCAACCGTGGAGCCCTAATTTTTGTGAGACAAAATGAGATGTTTGTGTTTCATCCCCCATTTATAGTCTCATGTTTCCCTTAATTGCAATTAAGTCCTTGATCACTTTAATATTTGCACATCAACTCTTGTTATTTCTATTTTGGCATACTATCTTCTTTACTTATGACATTTATGTCCCATTTTGGCCAATTACAACTTTACCCTTGTTCTAATACAAATTTCGGGTTCATAAATTTATGATTTCACCATTTCATCCTGAACAACAACTCCAAAAATATTGCAATGGCATTCTCAGTCCACACATACGCGCCCTGGCACTACATGTGTGTACTATACATTCCTTCCTGGACTGTATGCTACATAAACATGTGTCAACCTGAAAAATTCAATTTTTTCTGAAAATGATAAATGGTACTAATTGAAACTAAAATTTTCTTAGATCTCAGATGACTAAATGGACTTCACCATTGAATTCACCTTGCAAAATTTGCTTACTCTAATTGGAATTTCACGTTTTCGAGGCACTGCTGTCAGACATGTAGCACTTGTGAATGACTCACATTGCCAAGTGTCAAGTGAGGAAATAATGGAAAAGATAAAACAAGAAAATAATAATAATAAGGAAAAGAAAAATAAAATAAAATAAAGAAAGAAAGAAGGAAAGTAAAAAAAGTGGGGAGAAGGCCCATTTTTGGGTGGGAGGAGGCAGTAAGTATGGGAGAGTAAGAGCGAGAAGAGAGAGAGAGAGAGAAAAAAGATTTTTTTACTTCCCCAAGATCTGGGCCGTAAATCAAATCGTAGGTTTTCATCGGAGCAAAAGACAAAGTCGGTCCACGCATCGAGAGTTACGCGAGGGTACCAAAATCTTGAAGTTTTGTCAAACTCCACAAGGTAGAGAATTTTTCTACTTGGGTTATTTCTAGCCTAAAGGCCATTTAATGGCTTGGTGTTTTCAGTGGCAATGAGAAACAAATTTCACTCCCAAATTTTTTTAGACTGAGAGTGTAGGAATTTTTAGGACCGGGCTGACAACTAAAAGTTGAATTCTGACTATTCTCAGCCTCGCATCGGGTTCGGTTTGGTTTAATCCCGAACTGATGTCTTTGGGTTTCAGGGTGTGTTTCTTATATCATAGTAATTCTAAGAACGACCGCTAAGGGACCAAGAGGTGCCATGTTTTATGTGAGTCCGAGATTTGAGCCATTTTGTGTATTATTGTTGGAAAAATAAATAAATAACATGCTGTTGTATGTAAAAATCATGTTAATATGTGCTGCGTGGATGCATAATACGGGAAATTGTGATGAATGAAAATTATACAGGTGGTGGAAATATAATTATCCAAATTTATAAATGTTGTATGTAATTATGTGGATGTAGAAACATATTTCAGACATTTCATATGCAATGTGGACATCAACATATCGGGTGTGTGTGCATGGGTATGGTCATCATCATCGCTGCTGATGAATGGGTAGTGAACTCATACTTTGACTCCACATCCAATAAATGTCTCACGCTTAAAACATAAAAAGAAATTTAAATAATGTGTGTCATGTAAAGAAGGGACCGTTAACCCCCGTGTGAAAGCCCGAACATGGTGTGTAAGAGACCCGCAGTGTGATCCGAAAAGTTCTATATAAGTGTAAGAGACCGCAAGGTCGAAAAGTTTTGTTGCCCAAAGAAGACGCATTTACCATGGTTATCACATAGATTTACGTCAGTGTGGATAGGAGTCGTGGGATTGATTTGGGATTAGTTGCCCATCAAGTACTTGTATCAGACCTGTGAGCCGTAAGGGCTTGGTATATGTGTGTCATTGGTACTACTAGTTGATCGTTTTCTCACTAATTTGCATCCGTGATGTGTGAGGGAGTCGGTCAAGACTTCAAGTTATGGGCATGACGAGTTCGTAATCTCATGCATGATGATGAAATATTCCATATAGGATTGCATTATTTATATGGAATGTGATTGGATGTTTACAGTTGCTATTGCATGTGCAGGTATTTCTAGGAGGGAGTAGCCCTTAGAGCGAATTTTTCTATCGGGCATTGCTCACCTGTCGTGGACCCCTTTCGTATATATGTACAGGGAGACGGCGCTCCGACGAGGTCATGATTACGAATGAGGTCAATGTGTGGCCTTGATATTACTTTTTTGGCATTTTGTATAAAATAATTGTAATTAAATTCCTTTGGGGGACTATTGTCTAATAGTCATGTAATTATGGTAAGAGGGTCGTGGATCGGGACTCACGTGGCTATAATTCTCAAGTGTTTTACTTTCATATTTTAGATTTAAATGTGAAGGAATGGGATCCCAAAGGGGGATGTATCAGGTGGTGTCAGTAACTCTTGTCCACAAGTAGTTGTGACATAGTCGATATTGGGATATGGATAGATGGATCCCATATGGTTGGGTTACTTGGTAGAGCTCCTCAACAAATGAGACTTTGTCGATTTTTTGTAAAAATATGATCCCGGGAGCAAATGGGACACAACAAAGCAGTGGTATCGAGTCACCCGAAATCCATAGAAATTTCAAGTAGTCATTAATCCGACCTCGGATTTGGGGTGTCACAAAACAAATGAACCATTTTCATTATTTAGAGATTGATGTCTGTAATCTAGTGCTGCATCAATTCCATGTTGATCGTTGACATGCTCTTGAAATGTCATCATAATAAGGCGTATATGCATTCGACTGGGTACTCCACAATTCCCCTTGCTTTTATTTTACAAACAGCTAACCAATCATTCACATTTCTTTTCAAAGTAGGATAAGATGCAAAATACACTTGCACAACTTACACAGCAAGAATAAATGGTTTATATTTATTGAATACTCTTCCACTCTTAACATTCACAGTTTATAATGGACGCAATTTGCACTACGATTCAAAGATCGATCAAACTACGAACACTCAATAAGATACTTTCTTTATTAGTAGAGCAGGTACTCTAACTCCAAATTTCTTGCAATTTCACCATAGTACTCTAGCTCATTTACACTCATGGTTGTGAACCTTTATGCATACTCCACTATTCATTTCTCCACTATTTGAACCACGTTCCTCAAGCAAGGGAACTTATATCCATTAACATAATACCTCGAAAATGATTTCTCACCTCTATAAAGTGCGGTCCTTTGCAAAGGTCTTTGATCATTTGGTTAGAAATGTTACATGATTGTAGATTTTCCTATATATAAAAATTATAAGAAATTAATTACTTATAGAAATATTTACATATTATTTTATTTTTATATTCTACAAATTAATTACTTACATAATTTTCAAACCATAATGCAATCTCTCTGCCTCAAGTTTTGCATCAATTCCCTCAAGCTTCAATATGAGGTTGAATCGCTTCAACTCGCTTCAAAGATTCTATATTTATAAAGTAAGTTTAGTGTTATTATTTTATAATATATTTATGCTTGCAAAATTTAAAAAAAATATATATATATATATATATATATATATATATATATATATATATATATATATATATATATATATATATATGAATACAAAATCCCCTTGTTAGTTACTTACTGAATGTATGACTTTACTTCATCACAATTTAACAATATGTATGTGCGAGCTGCATTGTATTCCATATCAGTTAAACGTCTAGTTTTGCTTTTCCAATGATCAATTTCAACACATTTAAATATGAAAAGCATCTCATAATCTTCTTCCAACCAAATCCACAACCATCACTATTGCACGACACTTTTCAGATGTCATGTATATACTGATGGTTGAAATAATGTGCACAAATGATGAAGCTTCTTCAACCAAGTATGCATTACATATCAACCTTCAACTTTAACTTTTATTCTCGACATTATTCTTCACTGCGAAGGTACATAAAAATAGATTGATTTTACTTGTATTACATAAGATAAATTTTATTAATATGTATCAATACATAATAGTTTTTAAACTCACCGCCTAAATGGATACATTCATCTATATTGCATCGGGTCAAAGAATCCTTGCTTCATAAGCTAAATGAATTGGAAGATGTTCTATGGAGTCAAAACTCGTGGAAAGGCGCTCTAACTTACATAGCACAATGGGAATATTTTCTTCCTAACGTTTCATGTCATCCTCTCTCGTTATGACCAGAAGTAAATTAAATCTTTAAAAATGCTCAACTCTCACAAGCTTGCTACATCGAAGGCAATAACTCACGAAATGCAATTGGAATTAACCTCTGCATAAAAATATGAAAATCATGACTCTTCATTTCATACAGTTTATTCCCACTTAAATCAACACATCTCCCCAAGTTAGAAACATAACCATATGGAAATTTCAACTTCTTAATCCACTTACAAAGTTGCTCTTTCCTATCTTTATCCAATGTGTAACAAGCCTTAGGATATTTGTTTACATTTTCTTCCTGATAATCTCAGATAATGGAAAATTTCTTCAAATCTTCCCTTGGGACTTCGCCAGATTATCCTCGGGTTTTCCCTTAATATTCATCATCAGATAAATATTATCAAAAATTTCTCAATGTGCATAACATCCAAATTATGCCTAATGAGATTGGTTTTCCAATAAGGTAAGTCCCAAAAGATACTTCGTTTTTCCAACCACATCCACATGATTTTTGGATTCTAATGATTTATCTCTTTCTCCCACCAAGTTCGTCACTTTAAACCCAAAATCATAAATTTCATTAATTAGGTCCACACCTTACCATATAGGTGGTGCACTTTTTTGAATAGTTCGTCCCTTCCTAAACCATCTCTTATTCCTTCGCCATAAATGATCTTCTGGCAAAAACTTTCGATGATTGTCAAACCATGACATTTTTCCTCCTTTTGTAAGAGAAAATGCATCTGAATCTTCCATGCAATAAGGACAAGCATACTTTCCCGCAGTACCCCAACCTGACAACATCGAATAAGCAGGAAAATCACTTATTGTCCACATAAGAGCAACTCGCAATTGAAAATTTATTTTCTTAGAAACATCATATGTTTCTACCCCAACTTCCCATATTTCTTTCAACTCAGCAATGAGTGGTTGCAGAAAAACATCCAACTTTTAGGATTTTGGCCCGTAAACAATGCAGATGCTTAAAAAACATATACTCTTCCTTCTATACACATCCAAGGTGGAAAATCATGGAGTTAATTTTACGCCAACATGAATATTGTCGACCGATTGCCCATATGGTTAAACCCATTAACACAAACTAGACCCCTTTTTACATTTCACTTTCGATGCAAGTCAGATTGAAATGCTTCCAAGTAGGAGAGTTTGAACAATGACGCATGATACCACGATCCTCATGTGGTTGCTCTGCATGCCACCTCATATGCTTCGTAGTTTCATTAGATGCATACAATCTTTGTAGACGAGGAGTTATAGGAAAGTAGTACATTTTCTTATACGGAACTTTTTTCTTATGCTTGGATGATCAACGCTTTTGTCTCTTAAAACGAGGGTAAGAACAAATCTTGCAAAAACTTAAGTCACTATCTTCACCCCAGTATAGCATACAATTATTCTCATAACAATCAATCTTCTGAACTGGCAAACCTAAACCTTGCACTAACTTCTTTGTGCTATAAAAGTTATCTGTTATTAGATTATTGGTCGGAAGCAATTCTTTCATCAATGTACAAATTTCCATCATAAATACATTTCGGGAGAGCATGGTGTTCAAATTCTTAATATTCAACAACTGGATAATCGCAGACACCGAGAATGACCATAAGGGTTCATTCCACACCTCTTTGCCTGAAGCTCGAGCATATAAAAGATGCTGTGTTGTGGGATTCAGCCTTTCTATTTCAATCGAATTAAAAGAGGGACTGCAAATATACACTTATAGACTGTATTGTATTGAATGTCCTTACCATGCTCGTATACAAAGCACACTCACTCAACATTTTGTTCTATCGGGCCGAGGCACATAGGTTTCTCCATGATGATACCAACGATAATAACTGCCATAAATCTACTTCTTCCAAGATGCCTCACGAAGATCCTCGCTCTTAAATAATTCCTATTTCACACTCGCTATGACAGCATGGGATACTTTATCTTTTCAATTGGCCCATACATTCTATATGCATTTTTGCAAATTCCACAAACTACTCAACCCATATTATAAATTCAGGCTTTATCCATCCATTATCCAATCTAGCATACATCCATTGCCTATCCGTACTCATATTTATATTTATTTGGAATGTGAATAATAATCAAGTTTAAATTACATGTCAAACATAATTAATTTGTTCAAATGATTTAACGGTACTTTATTTTTTATTGGTTACCTAATTTCTAAAATATTAAACAACTAATTCTAACATCGTCCTTATATCTCCTTAATTAAATTGAAGGCATGTTCTAACTCCACTCGGAACATGCATATGATATGTTCACTTGTACAAGGTTATCATATGAACATGCATATTTTTCTATATGCAATCAGAGAACATATAGAGAAAGCATCGACTTCCTACATATATATCATTCAATACATCTCCATTTGCAATTAACAAATATACACAATGCATTTCCAAGTTGTCCACTGGGACAATTCAATGATTATGTTAATCCTAGAATGAAATCTAAATGTCCTGGATGTGATGCTACCTTATGACCCCCAGTACCCAGTTCTCACAGACTTCTCTCACCATGCAGTGTGTCATGTATGAAAAACGTTTTCCAAAACAAAAGATTTTTGTTTTGCAATTCAAAACTATTGACATAATTCACAAATAGTTTTATTTATAGAAGCATTGACATTCGACAAACTACTTTAATTCACAAGTATTGGGCAAACTCCGATTTCATAGTGGAAATTCTCTAAATTTTCATGCGACCTTTAGGACTTTGTCCTTAGACCGACCTAACGTCATCATCACACTCACACCCATTCTCATGCAATGTTCTAGTGCATAAATGCAATGCAATATGTCATTGCCTATTACATGCTACATATGAAGAATACTATATGTGCATATTCACTCATACATTTCAACCCATGCCTTAATTGGCAAGTTATATCAACAAACACATAAATTCCAATTTAATCATACCATGCATGTTTATACTCCTAGTAGGCAATGCTCACATCAATTTCACACAATTTCTAGCATGCCACTCAAATAAGCAGTAATACATAATAAAAATCTAGCATTTCGAATCCACAATAACTGGTAACAAAACTGTCCCTTTTTCCGACTTGGACTATTCTTGGTTCAAGACTTCATTACTTCAATCCAAGCTTAAAAACAACCCACAAATTCCAAAAAGATGCCACTCTAAACAAGAAATGATACACAAAAATCCAAAGATTTCCTGATCCACAACATCGGGTACAAAATCAGTCTCTTTTTCTAGCCTTGACTTTCTTGGTTCAAGACTTCATTACTTCAATTCAAGCTTAAAAATAGCCCACAAATTCTAGCATACCACCCAAACAAACAATGATACACAAAAAAATCCAGCATTCGGATCCACAACACTAGGTACAAAATTGTCCCTTTTCAGCCTTGGACTATTCTTGGTTCAAGACTTCATTACTTAAATTCAAGCTTAAAAACAACACACAAATTCTAGCATACCACCCAAACAAGAAATGATACACAAAAAAAAAAATCCACCATTTCGGATCCACAATACTGGGTACAAAACTGTCCCTTTTTCAGCCTTGGACTATTCTTGGTTCAAGACTTCACCACTTTAATTAAAGCTTAAAAATATCCTTGCACCCAACTGAATCACACCCAACCCAAAACAAAGATCTCGATCAAGAAGAATCAAAACAATCTAAGGTCTCTTCACTGTCTGCTCACTCCAGGCTGAACAACTCTCCTTCCGAGAACTCCACCCAAAATAGCCATGGAATGGATCTTAGACAAGATTTAACAAGGGTAGGAGAAGACCCTTACCTATGGAATTTTTCAGAAACCCCTGATTCTAGTACTCAGACGAAGCCCTTAATGAATAGAGCAACTTTTCCTCTCGCTCAGATGAGAACCGACAGTCTGAACACCATAAATTTTAGAGAGAAGTTAGACTTTCTCTCTCTAAAATACTTTCTCCACACCCACTACTTGAAAACCAGGAAAAAAATGAAGAAGATGATGTCTTCTTTCCCTTTTTCCCATTTTACCCTCATTGTACCTTGATCATCTCAAACTTAAGACATGTGTTTGAATCTTGCCAAGGTCACTTCAGACACTTGCCTCTTAGGCCCTTGCTATACCACATTTTCTCATGCCATGTGTAGCCCTCTCAACCTGTCATGTGACAACCACTTGATCATATTAAGTGGCACCCGACACCTAATAATTTAAAACGAAATCTTTACCATCTTGAAATTCAACAATTTGATTTGAATAGATTTATAGGATGATTCCGAAGGAAGTCTGCCATCATCCGATCTAGGAAAATTTCATTTTCCTACTAGTCTCTTTGCGAGCAATTTACCATTTTGCCATTTTTTCAAGAAAATTGGAAAATTCTAGGCTTTACATACCTAATACAAATTAAAATATAAAAATGAATTTATTACTATTATTATATATATCTTGCTACTAAATTTTAATTAAATTACTACATCTTATTTAACTTATTTTTCAAAGGCGTTGCCTTGTGACGGAATAAAATTAATCCCTTTTATTTTAATTAATTTTTTTTAAAAGTTTTACTAAAATAAAAATTATTAAATAAATAATAAATATTGTTCTCAAATAAAAAAAATACTATTAATGTTTTTCTCATAAGTAGTGTGACAAGATGTCATTAAAAAATTGAATATTTTAGTTAACAACCAACATCAAAATTCCAACAAAAAAAAAAAAAAAAAAACAAAGCAGCAGTACATTAAAACAAACCTTTTTGTTGAGGGTGAGAATCAACTATAGCAACAAGATTTTCCTCGCAGAGGTGAAGATGTATGGACCGATGCCAAGGAGACCAAGGAGGCTATAAAGCTGCATTAGAATGGGCCTGTAATGGTGGAGAAAAAATGGAGAAGAAAAGATAGTCAAGAAGAAGGTTTGCGCAGCACATCTACTAATGGAGAAGATTGAGTACCAAAATCGAAGCCCAATACTTGAACTTTATGATCCTCGTGTACAGGAAAGCCAAGTATTGATATCGGGTGCTTCTGGGCATTCACTAGTTATCTCAAGAATCTCGACATAAAAGCTCTTTGTCCATAGAATCCATAAAAATCTTATGTTCTTCATCAGTAGGAAATAAGTTTTCAATTAAGGTCGAAGAAGATGAAGATAATGAATGGTGAGAGTGAGGTGAACGGAGAAAGTGAGCTAGAGAAAAAAGTCATGGTGGCGGTAAGAATGGCTCATTGTGGCAGTGAGATTGACTCAAGGTAGCGATGAGAGTGAACTAGAGAGAAAAAAATTGGGAAAAAAATTGAGATCCTGTAACCCTAACAACTAGCGAGAAGTGGAAAAAAATCGGATTAAAAAAGGTTTGGGAAGCAGCACTCTTATGAATCATAATTGCATTATCCTAAAATTTATAAATCATCAATTATACTATTTTTATTTATCACATAAAGGATGTATATTAAAATTTATTTAAAGTAATTAATATATAAAATCATGCATATAAGTGCGCGCGCGCACACACACACACACACACAATTATGTTCAGTTATTTTAATCTCCTTTATTTTTTACATTTAATAGTAAATCTAAATTTACTTAACTTACAAAACTATAGCCTAATATAAAAATATTTAACTAATTCCACTCGCTTGATGAACTAATTTTTAATTATAATAAAATAAAAGGGTAAATTTAATGAAATATTAAAAAATTTATAATGTCAAATTTTGTAACAATATAGCATGATATATATTATTTATTTTATATTTATTATTTTTTATGTACTATGTAGCAGTTGCAAAATTATATACAATTTATAATATTGAAATATCACAAATTTAAAATTAAAATTGCACAATATAGCACAACATATATTAATAATAATAAATTTTCAAATAGTTTATAATATTTTCAAATATTAAATATTTTGAAAAGTGTCTAATATAAATTAAAATTTAAAATGAATTTTTTTAATAGATATTGAAACATAAATTGTCAGCAAATTGTGATGGAATTTGTGTTTCGCCACTATTTTGTGATAAATGAGAATCGCCAAAATTTGTAGGACAGATGAATTTATTATTATTTTAGACTGATGAGACATTATTAGCCATTAAACAAATTATTATTATATTTGAAATTAATTGTATTATATATTTTTTCAAAATATTCATAAATAAAAAAAATATTAAAAAAAACTATTAAGGAGACCAAGATTGATTCAACAATTTATAGGAATAGTTCGTGCTTTAATAAACATAATCGAGTCAATTTCAAATATGTAGTTTAACAAGTTGCTTCAATTAGCTATGCTCCAATGGTGGCTAAAATAAAATTTTATTTTCAAATATCACAAATCTTTATAATATCAAATTTTGTAACATCGTAACATGATATATATATTATTTATTTTGATATTTATTATTTTTTATGACTATGTAGCAGTGCAAAATTATATATACAATTTAAAATATTGAAATATCACAAATTTTAAAATTTAAAAAAAAAATTGCAAAATATAGCACAACATATATTAATAATAAAATTCCAAATAGTTTATAATATTTTCAAATATTAGAATATTTTGAAATAGTGTCTAATACAAATTAAAATATAAAAATACATTTTTTTTAATAGATATATGTCACAAATCGGTAACAAATCGGTAACAAATCGGTTAGAAAATTGTGACAAAATTGTGTTTCCGTCATTATTTTGTGACAAAATAAGAATTTCATCACAAGTTTGTGACGGATTTAGAATTTCGTCACTATTTTATGATCGATTTGTGATTGATTTGTGACTGATTTGTAAGTATATAACTATTAAAAATTCATTTTTATATTTGAAATTAATTGTATTATATAATTTTTCAAAATATTCATAAATAAAAATATTTATAAAAACTATTAAGGAGGCCAAGATCGATTCAACAACGTATTAGAATATCTTGAGTTCAACATTATAATAATCGAGTCGATCTTGAATATATAGTTTAATCAGTTCCTTCAATTAGTTATGCCCCAATGGTTGCTAAAATAAAAATTTATGGGAGAAATATTATAAATTTTTATTATTTCAAATTTTGTAACTATACATCATGGCATCAAATTTTCAAATTTTATAATAAATTTTTATAATATTTAGTATATTTTATGACTATGTAGAAGAATGTATAATAAAACTTAAAATATTGAAATATCACAAATTTTAAAAATTAAAAAGTATGTATATTATAGTATAATATCTATTAATAATAAAAATTTAAAATTGTCTATAATATTTCTTTTAAATTTAAAATTATTTTGAAATAGCTTGCACATTTATATTAAATATATATTTATAATATATTTTATGAATATTTTGAAATAGTGTATAATACAATTTAAAATATAATAAGCAATTAGTTTTAAGAGATACTTGTCACAAATCTGTCACAATTCCATCATAATTTTATGATGAAAATTTAGTTATGTTACAAAATAGTGACGGAAATGTAATCCGTCACAAAATTTTGTCCGTCACAAAATTTTGATGTAATGAAAATTCTGTCACTAAATTTTATGACAAAATACAATTTATGACGGAACTATTTCCGGCCACAAATTCTGTAATTTAAAACACATTTTCTAAGGCCAATTTTTGTGATTAATCCAATTCTTTTTGTCACTATTTTGTGATGGAATCGCATTGCCATCATTGTTTTGTAGGGAACTTAGTTTCCGTCACTATTTTGTGACGGAAATATTATCCATCACAAATTATATTTGATGAAGTCATTTATTTTGTAATTTATTTAGTGACGGATTTGTGATGGATTGTTACCATCACAAAAGTCTGTCACAAAGTAGTCTCAAATCCATCACTAAAATTTTTGCGCCAACTTCTCGCCATGATTTATTAATGGATTTCTTTTTTGTCACAAATCCATCACAATTTTATGTCACAAATCGGTCAAATAAATGTCCATCACTAATACTAATTTTGGTCACTATTCCGTCACAAATTTGTCACAATTTTGTGACAAAAATTTCGATAAAAAATTTTGGTCAATAAAATTTATTTATTTTTGTTGTGAAAAGGGCAACACTTCAAGCATTGAGAAGGGAGTTTGATTTGCTTTCCATGAAAGAAGGATAGAAGGTAGACAGCTTCTTAGGATGAACCTTGACTGTGGTGAACAATATGAAGTCAAATGGTGAGACAATGGAGCAGAGTACAGTGGTTGGTAAGATACTTAGATCATTAACGGCCAAGTTCAATTATGTTGTTTGTTCAACAGAGGAGTTAAATGATTTAAGTACTTTGAGCATTGATGAATTGCATGGGAGTCTGCTTGTCTATGAACAAAGGATGCAGGGATACCAAGAGGAGGAACATGTGTTGAAAGTGGCTAAGGAAGATAGGTCAGGCAGAGGAAGGGGTCAAGGAAAATAGAGGAGGACGGGCGCAGGTAGTAGAGTGAGACAATCTCTGGAACAAAGCAATCATTGAGTGTTTTAAATGCTATGTTGACACTTTCAATACGGAAAATCTCACTGATTTAAAAGCGTGCAAATTATGCCGAGTTGAGGAAGAAGAGGAGTTGCTGATGTCCTGCACGTAAGATCTCTAATAAAAAGAGAAAAGAGAAGGTCTTTAACCCAGTTGCAGAATCATATGACGGGGAACAAAAAGGTCGTCTGATTTGAAGAAGATTTCCAATCGGATAAAGTGGTTTTTGGGAATGATACGAATGGTGTGGTAGCAAAAGAAGTATATAAGTACTGAAACTGGCATAACCTAGTGTAAGATCTAATGTTTATTGTATTCATGAGCTGGCATCAAATTTATTAAGCATAGGACAACTTCAAGAGAAGGCTGGTTAGCCATTTTGATTCAGGATGGAACTCTTGCAAAGTATTTCCCATCCCAAGAGGGGGCTGGATTATACAAACCGATAAGGAGCGAGAATAGAATGTTTTATCCGTTAGCTTCTATGGTAATAATATGTTCTACAAGCTGTGCTATATCTGAGAAAGAAGCTCATACGTGTAATATTATTTCAGCACTGGAATCCACATGACTAAGAACGCTTCTTTACAAGAAGATGGTGGTTGGTTTAATCTTCAAGTCTCCAAAGAAGATATGCACCACATGCTTTCTAACCGATACAAATGATGGGAGAGAGCCTATACCGAGGAGGAGTTTGTGGAGGGTGTCAAAGCAGCTTCAGCTAGTGCATTTGGATATATGTGGTCCTATCAAGCCAGCTTCAAATAGTGATAAGAGGTACATCTTAAGTTTTATTGATGATCTTACTTGTAAAACTTGGGTTTATTTCTTACATGAGAAGTCAGAAGCTTTTGTTACATTAAAAAATTATAAGGCTTATGTTGAAAAGGAGATAGGTGCATACATAACTTGTTTGAGGACAGATAGGGGTGGTGAGTTCACCTCTAACGAGTTTGGAGAGTTTTGTCAATCATAGGGCATCAGTAGACAATTGACGGCATCTTATACTCCTCAGCAGAACGGAGTTGCCGAGAGGAAGAACAAGACGATTATGAATGTTGTTCAATCCATGTTAAATGAGAAGCAAGTTCCTAAAGCTTTTCGCTCGAGTCAGAAATGGTGTGCATGGTCTGTAGTCGATGTCCATAGAAAATGAAAACAAGACTCCAGAAGAGGCATGGAGTGGTGAGAAACCAATGGTAGAGTATTTTCGAATTTTTGGATGTGTAGCACATGTTACCAGATCAAAGGAGGTAAAATATTAATAGTAAGTCTTTATGTTGATGACGGATCTCATCGGGAATGATAGAAGCATGTGTGATGAGTTTAAAAAACGTCCAATGATGTTGAATTTATTATATTCACTTTGGGGAGGATGAAACATTTTCTCGGAGTAGAAGTTAAACAGTGTTCATATGGAATTTTCATCTATCAAAAAAGGTATGCACAAGAAGTAGCAAGGTTTGGTATGGGGGGTAGTAATGTAGTGAAGAATCCAATAGTGCCAGGTACAAAGCTATCCAAGGACAAGAGTGGAGTTAGAATTGATGAAACTCTATTCAAGCAGGTGGTTGGAAGTCTCATGTATTTGACTATAACTAGGCCTGACATGATGTATGGTGTTAGTTTGATAAGCAAATTCATGTCCAGTCCCACTATGTCACACTAGCTTGCGGCAAAAAGAATTTTAAGGTACTTTAAAGGTACAACTGATCTTAGGATTTTTTATAAGAATGAGAAAGCAACTTGAGAATCATGGCCTTTACAGACAATGATTATGCCAATGACTTGGACGATCGGAGAAGTACCTCTGGGTTTGTGTTGATGTTGGGGTCTAGAGCTGTTTCTTGGTCCTCAAAGAAAAAATCAGTGGTTGCTCTTTCTACTATAGAAGCAGAGTATATAGTAGAACACAGCTTGTCACGCGTCTGGCCTGTATGGGTGTTGGAGAAACTTGGAGTTGAAGAGAAGATAGGAACTGTGATTATGTGTGATAACAGCTCCACTATACAGTTGTTTAAGAATCCAGTGTTTCATGGCAAAAGCAAGCATATTGATGTAAGATTATGTTTTCTAAGAGACTTGGTGAATGATGGAGTCGTTGAGCTAAGCTACTGCAACTTTCAGGATCAAATTGCAGATATTATGACAAAACCATTAAAGTTAGAGCAGTTTGAGAAGCTTCGTGGCATGCTTGGAGTGACTGAAGTTACTAAAGTAAGCTAAGTGCAGATGCATTAGCTTAAGGGAGGGAATGTTAGATATAATTTGTTATATTTTGTTTGAAGTAGTCTTTGTTTTCATTCAATAGTTTGTTAATAAGTCCTAGTCCCGTGGGACTCCATTCCTGTGAATGATAGAGTTTGTTTTGTTTCAAATTTTAATCACCTCGTTATAGGTTTGTAAAGCGTGGTTTGTTATTTCCCTTCTATTTTGTAAAGGCTATAAATAGCCCCAGTTTGTTGAAATCGAATATATTCCTTCCAGTTATTCCTTAGTTGTTCTGAATATCAACAATCTAGAGTTCAATATTTGGGAGAATGATACATTCGATTTTTTCTTCATTTATAGATATTTTGTTTTGAAAATTTAAATCTCACAATCACTAAATTATTATATGTAAGTCCTTCTTAGTGATTCGTGAATTTGTCTTTGATTTGCTATCACCCATGCCACATTTTTGAAAAGTATTCATGTAAAACTTGTAACTTATACTTTCTTAAACAAATTCCAATAGGATTTTAGAATAAAATAATTATTGAAAATAGTGACTAAGTGTGCTATTAAGGTTTGAATTCAATATCATTTTTATGAAGTTTTTTTATATTGATTTCCTTCTAAATCTTTGACTTTTTATATAATTGTTTTGAATGATATTCAATTTATTGTATAGAAAATATCAAAATTTAAATTTTTTATTTATTTATATTCACTTTGTATTACATCATTGTAATATTGTGTTCATGTAAACCTATCACATCCCTTTACCACTTCTACTAGACCTCAAGGGCTTTTCATTTAATTCTTGGCTATTTATATTATCTTATGTTTAATTAGTTTCTTTATTATTATTATTATTACATATTATTATTATTATTATTATTATTATTATTATTATTATTATTATTATTATTATTCCTTAATTATTAGTACTCAAACAAGCTCATCGTTTTCAAATTTTGACAATAAATTTTATTTTTGATTGAAAAAACAATAACTTTTATTTTCTTTAGCAAACTATGAAAAGAAAATATAAAATATAAAATAAAATTTTTTTTTTTTTACAACCAAAAAGTTATTTTTAAAAAATAATAATTTTATAAAAAAATTTCAACCCAAATACAACTTTAATATTACAAAAATCATTTTCACATCTCTTGATTCAAAATTTTATTTATTTATTTTTAAAAAGGAATAAATAAGAAATGCAAACTACTCTTAGATGCCTCAACTAAAAATTCAATCACATTATCAGTAATATTTCTTCTTTGCATCAACATTATCTTATAATGGACGTCTACTAAAAGAAGAAAGAACAATAAACAAAAAGACAAACCACCAACCATGCATTGTATTCATGCAAGTTTGGGCAATTTTGCTTTTACAGATTTTTACCATAATATTCGAATTTTGAGATTAATATCTCTTGGGTAGTTGATTCTTTTAACGTTTTCCATTTTCCTACAAATAGATCATCAATGGAGGACATGGAATCAAGTACCCAAATCAATCCTTTGCTGCAAGACTTCAAATTCCCTCTGTATGATGCAATCAAGGCTCATCATGTTGTCCTGGGGATTCATGCTCTCTTGAGCCAACTCATATGCATTTTTTCCAAATTTGACAATCAATATATTTTCCTTCATATTATTTATTTCTTTACTTTTTGAAATACATTTTAATATATATATATATATATATATTCTTTTCTATAGTTACATGCCTAGGAGACATGAAAGATTACACATAGTTGTAAAAAAAACATACTATAGGTCCAAAGTATAATTAACTCTCGGGCTATAATATTTAATTTATCAATATATGCTCCTTGAAGAAGTGTTTTTATATATGTTACTTTTCCTTTTCCAACATCATATTGGATTTTCATAATATTATATTACTTTATTTCATATGTTTCTTTCAAAATTTTAAAATCTTGAAATTTTTTTATTAATTAAATTAAATTTTAATTTATATTTTATAAATTAATATGCATGCATCATAGATCATGTTTCATTTTCTTTTACTTATTTGCATGTTGTCTGTAAGTTGTAGGGAGAGATTTATGCATTTTAGTTCGTATCAGTCTTTTTAAGACTAAATTATGAAATCTACTTTAATTAAGATTGTGACTCAATTTCCTGGCTTTGTCTATTTTTATTTATTTGTTTTTTTTTAATAAAGGTCTATGAATTGTTTGTGAATAATGACTCAAATAAACGTACCTACATTACACCGCGTGTCTGTCACGCGTATTGCACGCACGCCAGGCGCTGCGGTTAGCGCAGAAGCCGGCGCGCGCACGGCGCAGCCGCGGCGCTGGCCGGCAGTTGCGGCGCCATAGCGCAAGCCGCAGGCGGTTAAAAGTAAGCCGGCGTGTTGTGGAGCGACGCCTTATGCGCTTCGCTGTTGAGCCATCGCGAGCCGCCGCGCCGACGCGGTTGTCACGCGACTCCAGCGCCTGCCACCGCAGACGCCACCACCCTAACTCCATTACGCCTCACGCGAGACGGAAACCCCGCCGCGACATGAAAGTTGGCTGCCTGTCACGACAAAGAAATCTCTGTCGCAACAAAGGACTTTGAGAAACCTGTCGCGACACAAAAATCTCTGTCGCAACAAAAAACAATTGGAATTTTGTCACGACAGAGCCCATCTGTCGCGCGCACGAGCATGTTGGTCGTGGGAGGTGTTGCGTGCCTATTGTGCACGCAAGTGCGCACCCATCTCATCTCTCTTTCATGACACTATGGCTAAGAACACTCATGGCCGTTAGGACGTGACACACAAACAGCCGAGGAGACTCCATTGCGACATGAGGGAACCCCAATTTCACCCAGTCTGGGCTTCCAAATTCCTAAGTCCTATCGCGACTAAAATATCCGGCTATGACAAGATTGAATACCCTCTCGTCGCGATAGAATTCTCACACAACCGAGGACTATGGGCGGTTTATTCGACAAAGGCTCTATCTGAATGATGCTCCCGCCACGCGCGATCGTGTCTTGTCGCTCACACTCACCTGCTCTTGTCGCTGCGCCTGGTATAATTAATCATACTAATTTTGTCGCCACGTGAAGGCCCAGAACCCTATTGTGACAGACTTTCTCTATCGCGACTGAAGACTTAAAATGGGCAGTAACCCATTCTAGTCTCCTGAACCTCCAGTTTCCCTATTCCTTTTCTTTTTCCTTTCATTTCCAAAGCACTCCAAATTCAACGTAATTTAGTCTTTTTATTACTAAGACAATTAGAAGCCTGAAAAACTTGCCAACATGTATTTATCATACAAAACGAGTTTAATTACAACTCTTTGTTCCTTATATAATACAATCATTCCAGAATCCAGAATAAGGTCACCATTCATCCCACTTTTCATCCAATTGACGAGGGGAAATAAAGAAAAATTTAGGAAGAGGACCACCTCTCCTCCTGTGCAAAAGAACCACCCCCCTCCTCCCTTGGATGTGCAAGTTCAATCCCCAAAGTGAAGATTGACTCTAGGCAAAAGAACCTCTCCCCTCCCCCCGTGGATGTGCAAGTTCAGTCTCCCAAAGTGAAGATCGATTCCCACTCCTATCCTCCTCCTGGGAGGTCGTGATGGAACAGTGAGACTCCTGCCGATCAAGAATGAAGAGACCCAACAACCAGCCGCAGGCATAGTATACCAAACAATGGTCATATGCTTTATGTTTGTTCTATCCATGGTCTATGAAAATGCTATCTCTTATGTATGTTTAACCTATCTTTTATATATCTATGCTATTTAATTACCATAAAGCATTAATTTCTTAATAAGGCCACCTTTCATCCGATTTAGGAAATAAAGAAAATATTTAGAAGATGACCGCTTCCCATACTCTCAGATTATCCACTATGTTATGCAGGAGTCTGACTTTCATCCCATTTCATGCTTTCAAAACTCACCTAATTTTCTGCAATGATGCTGCGGAAATCACAATCTCAACCTGATTAGTTCTTCACAATAGCCTAATTAACGAATACAAATTTATTTTCACAAAAAATCAAGAATAGTAACCTAGCATATTCAAGAGAGTAGTGGGGGGAGAATATATTTTTGACAATATATTCGTCACGTTTATTAAAATATATATATATATTCAGAAAGCGGGATGGTAATAAATATTTACAATTTAGAGAGAGGGAGGGGAGAGAAGAAGGCACATGATAGCGACAAATTTGTTGCCAAACTCCAACACCTAGCCAATTTTGGCCATTTCTATGAGATGGCACGATGAAAGATGAAAGAGTTGCAGGGCCGTGCAATTGGTTAGATGGGGTATGTAGGGCTGTAGACTTGGAGTGTAAATGCATGGGGAGGAATGGGTTGTCCTATTGAGATGTTTTGTTGGTTTATTATTATTATTATTATTATTATTATTATTATTATCATTATTAATGTGGAGAGTGATGGGGATGGATGGAAGAAGAAGTAAAGAAAGTACTGAGGAGTTTGTTTTCTTTATTATGGTTTCAAAATGGTGTTTTGTTAGACTTGATTCAATTTGATTTGACAAGCAATGAAAGATGGAATCATATGGGGTGTTTTGTGCTTCCACATGCCCAAATCTATTTTTTTCATAAATTATAAGTAAAGTAGTTTTTTTTTTTGAAAGCACTATATAGTTTATAAATGATTATGTATGATTTAAAAAATACATAAGGATGAGTGTGAGATCAAGTAATGTTTATAATAAATGTTCTCCATCATTCATTTAAGGAAATAATTATTTGAGTTTTTATTTAAAAATCAATTGAAATCCTCAAAGAAGAGTAGACTTGTACACCTTTTTTGCTCTTTGTTCATATACTTTGTATAATTAATGAAAACAACTTTTAAAGTGTAACATAGAGGTCAGTTAGGTCGCAGCTTTCCTCCGACATTAGCTCAAAAGATATTGGTGCCTCTAATACAAAATTATGATTCTAATTCTAATGTACTTTTGCCATGTAGAAACGACTATTGAAGGACATTTAAAATAATTAATCAAAGTGTCTTTTCAAGAAATACTTCTTAAGTTTCATAAATTATGAATTTATATTATATATTTCTTGAAGAGATACTTAAAGTTTCAAAATTAAATTTCCAATGGAAAGCATTTTGAAAAAACACCTTTACTTTTTTTAATCTTCATACTATGTGGAAAGCCTACATAGAGAAAAGTACACTAAAGTTGAAATTATTTTTCAAACCATGTTTTTCTTAGATTTATTTTTAATTTTTATATTATTTTTCTAAAACTCCCCTTGGTTGGTTGGGGTGAGGGAAGAACAGGGAAAAAGCATGGTTTGAAAAATAATCTCAACTTTGGTTTAGTTTTTTTAGGATGAAGGTTAAAAAAAGCAAAGGTGTCTTTTTAAAACACACTTTCACTTAAAATTTCCAAATTTCAAAATTTTAGAAAGTGTGTCACCTTTCACATAGCAAAAAATATACCATATTTAGAAATATTTCTCAACTTTTTATTAAGACATCCTTTGTGTCCATGGGTTTGATTCTATTTTTGAAAAAGAACCCGAAAATATCCCATCATACATACCTAGGAATAATTGGTTGACTCAAATACCTTCACTTGTTTTGATCTCTCACACCATTCCTCAAAGTAATAAATAAAAAATATATGGAAATTAATAATGTTTTAAAACTGGTTCGAAAGTGTTGAATCGAAAAGCTATCAATCTATGAAACCCCTATAGAAACTCCAATTTTTGAAATGGCAACTCTCAGAATTTTTAAAAAATCCGAAATTTTTATAGATCTCGGATGACAAACGGACTCTTACCATTACATTGAATCGCCCTCACAAATCAAGCTACCACGTCGATTTTCGTCGAATTTCGAGATAGTCGGAATTTGCACATTTTTAGAGGAAACGAGTGTCGTGTAAGACACATGGCGCATTTTGAGTGGCACTCAGGGTGCTACGTGTCAAGAGCAGGTTCAGTCAAGCTTCGAGCCTAATATAATTTCCATGTTGACACATGGCATGATGTCATTGGGTGGAAAAGTTTGAAGGTGGTTGGGTCGAGTGGATAAGAGATCCTCTCAACCAATCAGTATGCGACAAGTGGCAAAGGAGAGACAAAGGAGAGTTTTTCCATTTTGGGCAGGAGACATGCAGTGAGTGGGAGAGGGCGCTAGTTTTTCAAAAATGGAGGGTTTTTAGTGAGAGCGTAACTTTCTCTCTAGGATTCCAAATGACGATCATCAGACTGCCAAGAAGCAAAGTGGTTCTAATGACGAGATCACATTTGGCATCCGCTTTGGGGAGTTTTTGACAACCTGTGAGGTAGGGGTTTTCCTACTTGGGTTACACTGTTTAAGTGTTTTGTGATGCTTTCGAGTTGGATTTTGAGGCCTTGAATGGTACGTTTGATCGGTCCTAAAACTTGGACCGAATTGTTAGAATTCTTATATTGGTTGGAGCGCCCACGGACTGCTTGGGTCATTTAGTGTTGTGATTTATGCATTAAATCATGTTTTGGTGTGTATGAGGCCGAAAATGGCCATTGATATCGGTTTCAAAAAGTGGAACTAATGTATGATGAGTGGGTTGCCCACTGTGACGCCCCAAATCCGGGGTGTCCGTTGACTACCCGTCAACCTGCGGAAATCTATATGTCTCATATTACGAGACACACACCTGAGTAAAATAGCCACATGGGGCCCATACATCCATACTCATAAAACAAATGTCTCAACTATATTCTCATAGCTTTCTATGCTTGTTCTACAAAAAGTTTTATACATATTTATGTAACATTTACTTAAAAGCCACATTTTTTCTTCTCAAAACTACCTCACCGAAAGCCGTCTCCCTCGGATAGTCTCGTATCGTGGGTCCCACGATGGGGTGAGCAAAGCCCAGTAGAAAATTCTCCTACAAGGGTTACTCCTCATCTAAATGCATATGCAATGGCATATGTTTTCAATCAATCACATTCCATACAATTATTCTCTATATGAATGTTCATAACATGCATGAGATGCAACCCTCATGCTCATGACCCAAGTCCCAACCGACTTCACACTCGGAACAAGCGTGACTAAACCCATCACACACCATGACTAAACCATTGACACCCTAATTTTATTTATCAAAACCTGATTTTGATTCTTTCCTTTATTTTGGCGTGGCAACGGATTTCCGGTTTACACCGTGAGACGCCGCACGCCTTTTTCAACATTTTCACTAACTTACATCAGCTCTGATTCATGTCTAAATGTGAGTAACCCGTGGACTTTCACCCCGTGGATCTCCAACTTGCTCCGCCTAAAACATGTAATTTATCATTTTGATCATTTACACACTAGTGAATCTCTACCTCGACTTCTCATTCCCCATTTTTCCCGAGCTCACGACCCACTCACCAACACCGATGAATAAATCCCACCCCGCACCCACACCCGACCGACGCGATGTGACTCGTGCATATGAATGCATGATGCCAATGCATTTTCTCATGTTACATGCATGAATGAGCAATTACATGAAACATTTTACAAACCATGGAAAATTATAATTTTATACATATAATCTACCTCCATGCAAAACATATTAATACATCAGTGCCATGCATCAATATAACATTTCACACACCGCATGTTATTCAAGCAAGCCATAACACACAAATGCTGTCTCAACTTGGAACTATTCAACAAAGTGGTACCTCTACGGCCTCTCTTCACAAACACGAACCATATCGTTCCCAACCATTGTCATCTCATCAACAACTACAACATCTAGAAACTTTCAGTTTCTAGTAAAACCCTAACTCCCACAAATACAACCGGTCTTGAATTTATACCCTTAGTCCCAAGGCTTGGAACTAATTCACATGGCCTCTCATGGCTCTACAAGCAACCCTAACATTATAAAGCCTTTAGCTAAAAGCAAACCAAGTAGGAAAATATCCTACCTCTCGGGAGTTTTTGTCGAACTCCAACTTTTCGTGTCCACACGTAGATCCACCATGGCGGCACCAACTTGTGAAGTACTCGAACTTCTAACGCCGATCGCTTCAAACCCGGGAAAATCCTCCTTTTCCCTCTCTCCTCCTCCTTTTCCTTCCTTTTCTCTACGGATTCTCTTTTTCCTTCTTTCCTCTCTTCTTCCTTTTTGGCTTTTCTTTCCTTTTTCTCATTTTCTTCTCATTTTCTTTCATTTCTATCTTTTCTTTTCTCTTTACTTCTCCCATTTTCCCTTTTTGGAGCAATCACCTATCCGGTCACTGAGAAATTGCCTCTCATTTCCTCAAGTCTCACATGTGGCCATAAATTTTCCATCATTTTCTTTTTTGTGGCTCTATAAATCCTTAATGATATCATCACCACATGGCTTTATGTGAGCCATGGATCCTTTTTCTGGCCACATGGCCTATTGTGAGCCATTCCTTTAGTAGACCACATGGCCTTGCCATGTCATTTTCTTAGGGTGCCATGTGGCATCCCTAACCTTTTGCTATTTGTCATCCGACACCCTACGCTCGAAAAACGTGAAAACCCGACCACCCGAACCAACGAACCCGGGACGGGTAGCTTAAATTCATGTAGACGATTTCTAACGGAGAAGTCCGTTTCGTCATCCGAAATTTAGAAAAATTCCGGATTTTCAACCGAAATTACTATTTTACCCTTTATCCAAAATCTTGGATTTTCTGGGGTTTCACACCCACGGATAGCCCACTGTTCAATTTTGGGACTGTTAAAACAGTCCCGGGTTTGTGTGAATTTGACCAAAAATGTCCATGTATTGTGTGTTTGAAATTGTTTGAAATGAATGACTTGAGTTGTATGGAAATAATAGGTTAATGCATGAATTTAATGTGTTAACAAAATGACATAATTATATAAAACATAATTGTGTTTGTAGGCCATTGGAGATGAAATTGTAATTTCCCCAAGTGAGCTAATTTGAGTGTTGGTTGATCAATATTGAATTACATGTGTTGTGATTGTAAATTTGAGAATATATGCATATTTGATATATTGGTATAAAATTGGTTGAAATGGAATAATGCATTTTCATATGCACCGGGTAACCTAGAAATTAGGTGTGAGTGCATGATATGAATTTTCTTCCAAAGAAAATGAATATGGTTACGTAAAGAAATTCTCATTAGATGATTTTCCGGAGAATGCTGAGACGGTCCATCGTGATCATTTCGAATGAGGACTATGATCGTTAGGGAAGTTCTCCAACACATTCGCCTCTGAGGGTAGTCCCATATTTTTATCGAAATTCGGTAGTGTATTTTCGAGAACAACAAGTTTTGTTTTGAAAATAGTGTTTTCTCATACATGGCTTTAGTAAGTGTGAGGGAGCTTGAGGACTCCTAGACATGGATCGGGCATTTAGACATTCAAGCCGGTCTAATTTACTTGAGTGTGTGTTTAAATTGGATCATTGCATATGCACTTAGGTAGGGAGTAACCCATTTAGAGTAATTCCACTACTGGGCGATAGCTCACCCTATCGAGGGAATATCATTTTAGGTACAAGGAGCGTTTGAGAAGACGGCTCATCTTAGAGACCGATTTTGAAGAAAGCCGGGTTGTGGCTTTGAAGTTTTTAGTATAACATGTATTAGAATTGTAGATGTTAATATATGTTGAAGTAAGAGTAATGTAATAACTCTTAAACTATTGGAAAGAGAAGGTTGGTGTATTAGATGAGTATTTGTGTATGGACCTGGCGCCACCTTACCAGTATGGGTCTCGTAATAGACGTATAGGATTGCTGGTCGACGAGTCGCCACCGTACACTCGGATTCGGGACGCTACACAATCTCATAGTTCATCAGTTGGATCGGAGGTCGAACCGTGGTTAATCTGGTGACGTAATAAATATATAATTTATATTTTTTTACATTAAATAATTTTAAAATACATAATTACTAACATTTAAGATATTATTTATCCTATTTTATATAATTAAATTAGAATTTCAAATTTTATAAAAAGATATGTATAATATTTTAATATAAAATATATTAAAAGAGAAGAAAATCGTGCATGTAAATATGTATTAAATCAATATTTATATGTAATATTAATTTGTAAAAATTGTGTGCAATTAAAATGATAGTTATATTAAAGGATTTAAAATATGACGTTTGTTTGTTAAGATTTTTCTCTACTCTAATGGTAGCGTAGTGGGGATAGCGTTCCAAGATTTGAGAAAATAAATCTCTTAGAAGAGTGTGAGAAAATAAAGATATTTATAAACCCTGTTCCTTCAACTCTAAGAAGTAGCCACATGTCAGTTCGATTCTCAGCAAGCTGTCCAATTATAGCCGTTTGCTAGTTTGATCATCGGTTTGAACAGTTTGTGTCCCATTCAATGGCAAGGTGGTTTATAATGAGGAATCGGACCGAAAAATTGGTTGGACTGGTCCGACTTGGTTTTCAAAACATCGAAAATTACTATCTTTTCATATTGTTCTAATACTTATCTTTTCATACTTTTTTTAATATCCATAGTTTTTACAATTATATCATAAAATATAAAAATAAAAATACATTTGTTTATACTCAAATTCTTTCTTTTATTAATGCATTTTAGTTTCAAGATAGTAAGTTGTCCCTATTGGACTTGAATCCGGGATCCCGTCCCCTAAGTCTACGCTTATTTGAAACGGTGAAGACTCTACGACTTGAGTTAGATATGATAAGGTTATACTCAAATACTTAGTTACTTAATATTGAGCTCCCATTTTAACCAAAAAAAAAAAAAACCTTTTTTGACATTAATGAAAGAAATACCATTAATATATCTTAGTTTTTTTTGCCTCACTTAGGAATCTACTACTAAATATATATTCAAAGTTATTTACTATAAATATAAAATATCACATTTTTCAGATTAAAAATCATGAAACAACTTTATGTATGTTGAACGAAATAATAATAATATGCAAAGATATTAAGATGAAAAAAAATTATTTTTGAAATTAAATAATCTATTTTCTATTTATAGTATTATAGTATTTCTAAAATAATTTCTTCATTTTTTCCTATTAAGTTATATATTCTTCCCAAGAAATTAATTTTGTTTATATTTTCCTATTATGATAAAACAAATTAAATATCAAATAATTTCTTTCATATTTTCCTATTAAGATATAATAATTCTCTTTAGGAAATTAAGTATTTTTATTCAGATTTTATACTTTTTTTTTATTCACACAGATTTTATACTTATAATTTTTCATTACTATATATTCAAAATATTTTTTCATACTTTCCTGTTACAACATAATATGATTTATGGACTTTCGTATTGCAAAGCACATGCCTTCTTGTAGTTTAATTTTTGTATTATATATATATATAGAGAGTATATATATATATAGATATATATATATATATATATATATATATATATATATATATTCTACAATCTACTATTTATTAAGAAATAAAGCCTTGTTCAATCGATCATTTCGTATTCTTTAGGGGCACCAACAAATACCATTATCTACGACCTCAATATTCAGGTAAATAATATAAATATGTGTGTGTGTTTTGATTCAACCTTTATTTTGTTTTATCAAAACAAGTGTTGGTACTGATTTTAGCCATTTAGAACAAATAAAGATGATCTAGAGTTCAAAAGATTCTCGGGAGAATGATATTTGATTTTTTCTTCATTTATAGGATATTTGTTTTGAAAATTAAAAAATTAAAATCTAAAATTATTATATGTGATGATGCTTTTTCAACCGGAACCCGGCCTGAGCGTACCGGATTCGTAATACGGTTCGCGACTCCGACTCCGGGCTCCTCTCGCAAAATAAGAAATGTAAAGGATCGGCGGGCCCGCCTGCTCCTCCGGTTTCAAGCCGCTTCTTTCGTGGAAGAGAAGATTAACCGCTAGAGAATGTGAGTTTATGCGTATGTCCTGTACCTTTCACTTATGGGTGGCTGGGTATTTTAGTGGATGGTCGTTAATAAATCTCTTCCTAATTGGATTACTATACTGAATAGTATGTTTCTTAGTTGGGTGATGACACGGAGTAACATGTTTCCTGGTGGGAGGATGATACAATATTTCTCTCATTGGGTAGGAGATTTTCTTTCGTTATCTGAGTCGATTAATAAGGGATATTTGAGGGGTGATAATTGGGAAATATCTTACTTCCTCGATTGGTGGAGATTAGGTGTTTTCCCCTAATACGGATTCCTTGGGCTATCAGCCTTTTAAAGGGATCAACGTCCTCGCTTCGTGGGCCTACCTCGAGGGATACCATTAAGGCCTATTGCTGGGTGATCGGGCCCAATTTTAATCCCGACGCTTCGGGGCTTTCTTGTATCTCGGGGCCTCAGGCGCCCCATTATTTCCCAACCCCACGCCTGCCCTCCCAAACTCTTTGACTAAGGGCGAGGGGCAAGGGCCGACGTCGGTCGCTAATATCCATCGTGGCTATCTGTGAAGGGTTTGATTAGGGCTTTGCCACCGTCCCACGTCTTGTGATATGACGGCTTCTCGATTTCCACATTTATTTCGGCTATGGCTCTTGGCTTCCTTAAAAACGTCCCCTGACCGTTTGCACTTTATTCCCCTATTTTCGAAGCTTTTTTGCCTTTGCAAATTGATGCTTCCTTTTTCCTTGTTTCCTTGTTTGATTAGTGTTCAGGACTTCTTTCGGTGGCCGATATCTCGCTTTCGGGGGGCCGCCCTGGCCTTGTTTCTGGTCTCGTACGCCTTCTCTTCCTCTGGTCCTTTTGATTTCGAAGTCTGCTAGGTTCTAGCGCGTGCCCGGTTAGGGTTCCTGCATTTCCTTGATTTCCTCTTCTTCCCTTGCTTGGTCCCCGCTGCACCTCCATGGGTCCTAGTCGCTCCTCTATTCTGCGCATAGGGAGTAATCCTGCCGAGGTGTCTAGTTCGGGTCAGACTGACGAGGGGTACAACGATTTGGCTGTGGTGGTTCACCGGGCTGCCCGGGAGCCTCCTTTTCCCTTGGATAAGGGCAAGGGCAAACTTAACGAAATTCAGTTCCCTAGCGACTTTGAGTATTTGAGAGGGCCGCTGTTCAACAATGAGGTCAGGGGCCTTAGCCGAGCTCTAACCCTTGTACTGAGATCTTGCGGCTCAAGTATGGCCCTTCGCTTGGGGTCCAAGTTTGGTGCCCCGACGTGCTGACCACCTACGTTGTTGAAGTGCCTAAAATGGTGTGCTGAGGTGGCATCTAAAACGGCCTCCGTCTCCTTGCATCCCTTACAAAAAAGGGTCCCGCAAAGACTTCCAATGTCCGCCCCTCTCGGGATTTCCTCCAACTAGGTGTTCGGTTATTAGTCGCCTTTAGGACAAAGGCTTGGGTGTTCCTGCATTGCTCTATTCTTAGACTTCTTCAATAGGAAGGAGGCTGGCTACTTTCTTTATATCTCCAATAGCTCTAACGCTAAGTTGATCATTTCGACCTTCCTCTCTTCACAAGTTCCTAAGGAACGTTATTTCTTTGTTAGTGGCCATCATTGGGAGTAGAACCCTTTGATGGAGAGGACACTTCTTAGCGCTTCGCGTCTGACTACTCCCGAGAACCTAATACGTGAGCTCTTTCTTGTTTTGGTTTGTTTGGCCTTCACGTCATAGGATAGTTCTAATATCAGCTTCGGGTCGTGCAGGATGCCTCAAAACCGTGTCCGCGACAACCCATCAACCCGCTATAAAAATCTATACGTCAAGCATCGCGAGACCATACTGCAGGAAATGGCCACTGGGCCCATACACCAATACCATCAAAATACACCTAACTATATTCCAATAGTTCAAGAGTTACATTACTTTAATGCAAACACATATTAAAATTTATGCTTTAATACATGTTATATCAAAACATCAAAGCCATAACCCGCTTCAAAATCGGCCCCTAAAATGAACTGTCTTCTCGAACGCCTCGCACTCAGCCACACTGACAGGGTGAGCTATCGCCTAGTAGTGGAATTAACCTAAATGGGTTACTCCCCACCTAATTGCATATGCAATGATTCAAAGTAAACACGCACTCAAGTAAATACGTGATCCTACTTGAATGTCTACATGCTCATTCCCATGTCTCGAGTCCTCACCGACTTCACACTCTGCCTGCTTTTGGCGTGTATATGAGAAAATAATCAGTTTTCAAACAAAACTTGTTGTTCTCGAAAACACACTACCGAGTTTCGTAAAAGTATTAGACTACCCTCCGAGGCGAATTGGTTGGGGAACTTTCCAAAACAGTCATGGTCATCATCCGAAATGATTTGTTGGCCTATCTCCCAACCCAATTCTCTGGAACATCATCCAATGAAATTCCTTTCGCAACCATGTTCGTTTTTCAGAAAATTCATGTCATGCACTCACACCTAATTTCTAGGTTACCCCGGTGCATATGAAATGCATTATGTCATTTCAACACAATTTATACAACACATGCCAACACATCATCATGCATATATCGACATAAATTAAAACTACAACATCATGTTACTCTATTTTAACTAATAATGATCAAATTTAGCCTACTTGAGCTAAACACAATTTCCACACAATTCAAGCTACAACACATGGACATTTTTTGTCCATCTACAACCCGGACCGATTTAATCAGCCCTAAATAGAATAAAGGCTGTCCATGGCACCCACTCACCCAACATCGATTCCACTTTATGAAGCCAAATTCCATGGCCATTTCCGGCTTCATACACACCAAAACATGATTTAATGCATAAATCACAACACAAGCAGCCCAAACAGTCCATGGATTGTCTAAACGAGCTCCTAAAATTCCAACAATTCGGTCCCAAGTTTTGGGACCGATCAAACGGCCACTCACGGCCTCAATCAACTCAAGCATTACAAAACACTTAAATCAAAAGTAAACCAAGTAGGAGAAAAACCCCTACCTCACGGAGTTTGTCGAAACTCCTCCAAACCGGTGCCCACACGTAGTCCTCGCCGCATAGAGTAACTTTCCTTCTTGGCCCGAAGAAATCCGACGGTCCGATCGTTCGGGATCTTAGAGAGAAGTTGCACACTCTCTCTCTAAAATAACAAAACCTAAGCTCACTGCATCACGTTTTTCTCTCCTTCACATTTTTGGCTCCTTAAGGAAGAAGACCACTATTCAACTTTTGTCTTTTTCCTCATTAACTTTCAAATAATGTCATTCATGTCCCTTCTCTTGGATTTTTAACACTTGGCACTATCTAGGCCTTCCATTTCCATCATCTCTCTACTCATGCAACATGTGTTACATGATTACATGTTATAGGTGACTTTTGTCACATCACATGTAGTTTTACGGCACCCGATATTCAGTGCCTCGAAAAACGTGCAAATTTTGACTGTCTCGGAATTAGATGAAATTCGACGTGATAGCTAGGATTTCCATGACTCCATTCCAATCTGAAGTCCGGCTTCGCCGGTGATCTAGAAAAATTCTGGATTTTTACTGAAATTATGATTTTGCCCTTTTTCTGAAAATTGAAATTTTCTCAGGTCTTACAGGTCATGTGGCTTTTAGGTGCTCGACCTGACCTTAGTTCTGAGGACAAGGAGGTGAAGCGGAAGCTGGTGAAGTGCAGCCCACGGCTTATTCTCAGCTCATCAGCCTGATATTTCGGATCGTTCTGCAGGCCCGCCCACTTCTTTCGAGATCCTCTCCCCTCTCTATCATGAAGCGTCCCGGCCCCAAATCTTCCTCACCGTCTGTTTTGGATCCCCTTACTATGAAGCGTACATGAGGAGAGCTTCGGTCTCGCCTGGAGGTGCTAGCCAAGAAGAAGAGGAGCGTGAAACGGAAACCTCCGAGCCTCAGGGCCACCCCCGTCGGGGGCAAGACCCTGGTATGGGGGCCTCCCTCAGTCTCGTCCGTCGTCGCCGGAGACTCTTCGTGGAAGGCAGCGAGCCTCTGTGAGGTTCTCCCTATCTCGGTCTGGAGTCCCACGTCGCGTGGCGCCGCTCCCCCTCCTATAATGCTTAACGAGGTGACGGGGAATCATGATCGCTCTGAGGCTACAAGGGATGAGGACTCTTTGCTTTCTCATGCGGAGCTCGTTGCCGGGGCTTTTTCCTCTATTCTGCGCGATTCCGACCTCAAGAGGGTGGGTGCCTTGCCCATTGAGGAAGCTTTGGCTCTTCTTCTTTAAGGAACCGCCTCTGTACGTCCAAGTGCTTTTGTCGATATTTTTCTTTTTTGTTTCAGTTCGGTTAGCTGACTTTTTACTCTTTATTTTTTTTTATTTTTTTTTCGTAGGTATTACTATGCAAAGGCTTCGCAAGGAGGGCCACTTTATCGGTGGCTCCGCTAGGGCTGTCTTGCACATAGCTAAGGTTGCTTCCCCGACTCCGAGAGGATGGTCTCTCAAGCCTTATAAGGGAACTGATTGAGGAACTGGTAAAGCATAGGTTTGACCTAAAGCAAGCTTCGATGGCGAGGGCGTGGGCCGAGGATAAAGAAAAGGAGGCCCGGAAGGATGTGAAGGTCGTCGAAGACGAAACACACGTCAGAGCTGCGTGCCATCAAGGGCTAATTCGTGAGCCAAGATGAAGCGCTGGAGCGGCCCGCCAAGAAGCTCCTGAGGGCGGGTAACTCGTGGAATGCCTAACAGAGGAGCTCCTAAGAGTTTCTGATGACCTACGAGGCAGAGGCTTTGGCCACCCGAGGGCGAAGAGATAGTTGCTTCAAAGACGAGGCATGTACTCCAACGGGCCTCCGCGGTGGCCCCGCTTCAACGGTCAGCTTCCCCGAGCTTCCTGCACCTGGAGTTCAACATCCGCTTCTAAGAGGAGGCCAGCGGATCCGCCTCCAGCTGAGGCTGATGCAGCGAGGTGTTTCCCGATCGTGCTCCCTGGGTCCGTGATTCTCGGGTTCCTCCGAGGGCCAGTTCTTCCGCCCACCACGAGGCTTCACCTTGACCTCCACTCCGCGCCGTGTACCCAACGCTGTGCATTTAGGCTCTCCTCTCCTTTTTTTTTTTTTTTTTTTTGCACATCCTGGCGCGGAGCTTGGGTTTTTGTATTGCTTTTGATTTTAACTATTTGTTTATATACAACGATTCATTGATTAATTCCTTCGCTCCTTTCCTTGTTTCATTGATTTGGATTGTTTGGTTTTCAAGCCGCGTGGTTTTCCTAGAGTAGTTATGTTCAACCCGAAATGTTAGGGCTTCGAGCGCATGGCTCCATGGCCGCTTGGCCTTTGAGTCGTTACGCCCGCGAACCGGAGCCAATAGGCCCCGAGATGCATGGCTTCATGGCGCCTGGCCTTTGGAGCTGTTACGCCTACGAATTGGAGCCTACTAGGCCCTGAGCCATGGCTCCGCGGGCTACTTGGCCTTTGAGTCAAGTAAGCCCTCGCACCGAGCCACCGGGCTCCCCGAGCCATGGGCCCGCGGCCACTGGGCCTGAGCTCATCACGCCTATGGGAAGCCAGCTACCAGCTCCCCCGAGCCACTCGCCTCGTGGCTACTTGGCCCCTTTGAGCTGTTGCTCTCAGCGAACTGAGCCACCGGGCCTTGCCATGGCCCGTGGCTACTTGGTCTTTGTCGTTAAGCTCGCGAATCGAGCTTTCATCAATTCCTCGCCTACATGGCTCCGTGGCTACTCGCCTTTGCTTCGTCACTGCGAATCGAGCTGATCGGGCTTCCCGAGCCACATGGCTCCATGGCTACTTGGCCTTTTGAGCTATCACGCCTACGAACTAAGCCATCGGGCTCCTAAGCTTACATGGCCTCCATGGCTACTTAGCCTTTGAAGTTGTTAAGCTTTCAAATCGAGTCACCTGGCCCCGAGCTACATGGCTCCGTGGCATTTCGCCTTGAGCCGTCACGCCCGTGAATTGAGCTACCGGGCTCTTGAGCTACATGACCCGTGGCTACTTGGCCTTTTGAGCTCATTAAGCTCGCGAACCGAGCCATGGCTCCATGGCTACTTGGCCTTTTTTGAGCTGTTGCTTCCCATGAACCGAGCCACTAGGCTCCTAAGCTACATGGCCCGTGGCTACTTGGCCTTTGAGCCGTCACGCTTGCAACCGAGCCATCAGCTCCAGCTACAGCCCGTGGCTACTCGCCTTTGAGCTTATTGCTTTGCGAACCGAGCTATCGGGATCCTAAGCCAGCGGGCCCGTGGCTACTCGCTGAAATGCTTTTGCGAATCAACTACTGGCCCCGAGCCATTTACCCATGGCTACTTGGCCTTTTGAGCTGTTGGCACTCTTCGAATCGAGCCACTGGCTCCCCGATGTGACGCCCCAAAACCCGGGGGTCCGTTGACTACCCGTCAACCTGCGGAATACAAGTGGATGTCGGGTTACCCGACTCCACTTCAGAAAATCGGGCAGAGTCTCCTTTGTACGGGGAGCTCTACCCAAATACAGTACCTGCATATACCTGTCCCAAACAGTCCAATATAATCCCAACATGAGTAAAACGACCACTTGGGCCCATGAACAGTACTCATAAAAATATACCAACTATGAATCCAACTATATCCAATAGTTATAAGAGTTCAAATATTTACTCTTATACAATACATACATTAAACTTAAAAAGTTTTAATACATGTATACATCATCAAAGCCACACCCGGCTTCTCTTTCTATCCGGCCTCTAGATTAGCCGGCCCTCGCACGCCCCGCACTGTAAAATATCCGACAGTAAGTGAGCTAATGCTCAGTAGTGAATCGCCCAAGGGCTGCTCCCAATTTAAAAGGTAATGTTCCAAATTAAACACACATTCAAGCAAATGCATTGATCCTACTTTAATGTCTACATGACTAACCTGCATCCCGAGTCCTCACCGACTTCACACTCGCCTAAGCCCCCGTATGTGGGAGTAAATATTATGTTTTATTTGTGGACTACCCTCCGATGTTATAAATTGTGGACCATCTCCGATGTTATATTTAGTGGACTATCTTCCGATGTATATCAATTGGGCCGTCTCCGACGATTGATATTGTATGTGGACTACCTCCGATATATCAATTAATGCTCCAACGCATTGATATTTTAAGTATGGGCTACCCTCCATCATTACTTCTAGTTTGCATTTTAATTCAACCATACTCTAGACTCGCCTCATGCACTAACTCCTATAGTCTAGATGTTTGTAGTGCATATGGAATGCATGTATGCCAATTCTAAGGCATTTAATTCACACGCAAATATATAAACATGAATATATTCACATAAAAATTAAATCACACAATCATGTTATGTAAATTCTTAGATTATTTCAAATACTTCAAAATTAGCTCCTCGGGCTAATGATCAAACACAAGCAATTGGGATTTGAATTACTTTGACTAAACACATTTTCACACAAAATTATATTTTCGTGTTTACTATTCCTAGGGAAACAAAGAAAAACCCCTAGGTTTACGCTCCATCACTCATTAATTTGTTGGTTCACTTTGTGAACCCGCATTTCACGGCCATTTCCGGCCTCATTCTAATCAATACATGATTTAACACATGATTGCACAACAAGCAACTCGCCTTCAGGATACAAGTGGATTTACCGAAATTGTCTCAATAATTTCCACACTGTCCTAAGTTGATCACCAAATCTACTGCGAAGGCCCTAAACTAACTAATACATGATTTGTTTTACAATTTGACAAAATTAACAACTCCATTACTAAATTACACAGTGCACACACTGCCACGGCCTACCCATTTTGGGTTCAAAAATTTACAACAACACGGTTTCAAGATTTGGGATTGATCAAACGGCCCCTCACGGCCTCATTCAACTAAAACATTCACAAGGTACTTAAACGAAGAATAAAACGCAAGTAGGGAGAAACCCCTACCTCTCGGAGTTTGAGGAAAACTCCTAACCGTACCCACGCGGTCCCTCTCCGCTGCAGAGCGCTCTTCCTCTTGTGCCGAAGACTCCGCCGACTGGCTGATCCGCTGCAATTCTAGAGAGAAGTCAGATACTCTCTCTCTAAAATCACCATTTTTTACTTACTGTAAGTTTTTCTCCCCCATTTCACGTTTTTGCCTTGGTTTAATGAAGGAGAAGAGTCCTATACACTATTTTGGCATTTTGTGACTTAAACTTTCCAAAAATGACCTTTATGTCCTTTCTTTTCCCAGTTTTGATATTCGGCACTATCTCAGCCGTCCATTTTCATCGTTTCTCTACTCATACCACTTATGGTACATGAGTACGTGTTATATGTGACTTTCATCGCATCGAAAATCGATTTACGGCACCCGAAACGTGATGCCTCGAAAAATGTGTCAACTCCGACTATCTCGGAATTTTACGAAATTTTACGTGTTAGCTAGATTTCGCGAGACGATTCCAACGGTGCAATCCATTTCATCATCCGAGATCTAGAGAATAAATTTTGGATTTTTAACCGAAATAACAATTATGTAATCGAAATTATGATTTTTGCCTTTTTTTCAAAAATTGGAATTTCTGGCCCACATTCTCCCTCCTTAAAGGAATTTCCCGCCCCGAAATCTCGTGACAATCACTATCAAACACATGCACATGCAACATGCACTCTACCATGCATGTAAACGGTCATTTAAATCTTAAACGACTAAACCATGTACCTTCATCCCTAAACAAGAAGGGATAGGTGGCCCGCATCGTGTCCTCATGGGCCCCATGTGGACTCCTCCACCCAGTGACGCCGATAAAGACCAACACTAGCCTCACGGTTTTGCGTCGCAAAACCTGATCACTGCTATCAACAATGCACACTGGTCCCTCCTCGAAGGTCCCATCCGTGTCAACCTCAATCTGTCCCCAATCCACCACATGAGATGGATCTGGAGTATATTTCCAGAGCATGGAGACTGAACACCCGTGACACCCCAACAGCCGGGCAGAAATGCCAACCGGTACGCAACGATACCCATCCTCTCGAGTATCTTGAAATGTCCAATAAACCTCGGCGATAGCTTCCCACACTTGCCGAACCCGACCACTTCTTCAGCATCGCCAAGAAGACGCGGATCCCCAACCCTCAACTCAAGGGTCGGCGTCGCAGAATAACGCCATAGCCTTCTCTCGCGCCTCGAAAGCCATGAGAAGACGCTGTCAGATCAAGCCCACCTTCCGAAGGTGTCTCTAATCAAATCAGACCCGATGGATCTCTCCCACCTCGGTCCATCCTAACTGACCTACATGGCCTCCCATACAATGCCTCATACTGTCATCCGTGATAATTGTCTCGATAACTATTGTTGTAGGCGAATTCCACTAAGGGCAATTAATCCTCTACCCTTATGATCCAGGACGCATGCTCGCAGCATGTCCTCTAACACCCGTATGTAATCCATACAACACGTAACCCTACACAACCCTTGCTTGGTGTGTAAACGCTAACCTCTCCAAGGTCACAATCATTGACAATCCAATGGACTGTCAACCTAGTCCATGTCATGAATGGCTATCTGTGATATCGAGCCCTCGTCAGGCTTAACAACACCCAACGCGATTTCCAATGGGTATCCAAACTTCGGAAGTCATTCCCGACTCCATCATTCAACTTAAGCCCATGATAACCTCGTCTGCGGTGTTTTCATCTCGCAACATAACTCTCTACTTACACTGAGCCCGTTACGCCTCATAGAAATTCGATGTCTCCCCGGTCTCTTACACTCACACGTAAATTCAGTATTTCCCTGCCCTTACACCCTAACTCTAGGCTTCTCACCTTAGGGGATTTACGGCCCCCCTTTTTGCTTTGCCCCACACACTCTAATTACTCGTCATTTCTTGAATAGAACTATGAGTCTTCATTGGACGTAAATTCAAAGATAAATTTGCACCTACACTCACCAAGAGGCAACACCCTCCCATGCTGCACTCCATTAATTCGACTCGACGCGATGTTAGCCGTGCACACGAACACACACGTTGGCATCAGGACACTCCTATCCTGTGGTCTCACCGTGGAGCAGAATCCTGAGATCTCTCACTCATAATCCCACCCATCAGTCAACTCCTCACCCTACATCCTAGGGAAGAACATATATACCTGGCTTCTTTAAAGGCCTTAACCTCTAAGCCCAAATCCAATGCCGTGTCGAGTACGACATCCCGGCTAAGGTCTCAATTACTGACAACCCGATGGCTGTTGACTCATCCATGTCAAGCTTGACATCAACAACCAATATGTCTACCACCCTAAGGTCCACCACGCCTCACGCGCAACTCCGATCCGCCCCCTACCACTTATACTCCCGGCCCCTCTCGCTTCATTCGTGTTGATGGGAGCGCTTGTATAGCATCCCAAAATCGAAATCGGTTCCTTCAACCCTCACTAGGTGCTGGAGGAAATTGAATCCGCAGATACCTCCTACTCTTACAGCTAACCTGGATCGTGGCCGCCCCAAAGTCTCGGGATCCCCCCGCTCTAGGCAATCCCATCCTCACATGCCCAGTTGCCTGGTGAGAAATGAAGATATCACCACCACCCTCGACCAACTCGCTCCAACTCGGTCCCCGGGGTCCTCGAAACCCATGTGAAGCAGAGCCCTCCTCGCCTTCCCGAACTAGAGAAAGCCGATCCCTCTTGCTATCAAAACCCGATCCCGAAAGTGTTCCAAGTATCCTCAATCTCTATGGTCAGTGGCCGCCCAACCATGAGTCCATGTCCCGTGAGGTGAAATCCTACAATCCCGCCCAATGGACAACTTCAAATTTCATTCTCAATTTCAGAATACCCAAATTAATCCCAAGAACTCGTGATCTCGTAGGATTGACATCTCGGCTCCCTACCAATTAATCACCCGCCTCAACCTTCTCCTCGGGTCGACCGATACCCTAATGCCAACACCACGTGTCCTAAAAATCTCACCCGCAAGCTAAAACTCAAAGACTTCATCGAACTTAGCAGGCCAAATTGATGGTCTCCAAAGACCAGAACACAATCCTCAAGTGATACCTATGTTCCACTTCAAATGGGTAGATCAAAATGTCATCCACGGCACTACGACAACCGATCTAGATAGGGTTGAAACATCCTATGCATGAGATCCATGAATGCCGCGCAATACATTCACAATCCAAAGGGTATCACCGTGAACTCAAAGTGCCCATATAACGCGTCCTAAACGCCGTCTTAGGATATTTGTTCCCAACCCCTCAGTTGATGCGGTAATCGCCATGTAAGGTCTATCCCCGGGCGCAGACTCGCGCCTCCTCCCCAACTCGGTCAAATAAATCATCAACCCTGTGAATGCGGTACCGATTCGATCATAACCCCGTTCAACCGCCTCGTAGTCAATGCACAAATGGGCTGGCCCTACCCTTCTTCCTCACAAATAGAACCGCAGCACCCCCATGGTGAAGTGCCTAGCCTAATGAGCCCTTGTCTAGTAGCCCCGAAATGGACTCGAGTTCTGCGAATTCAACTGGCACATCCCATGCTGAGTCATAGAGACGGGTAGCACCCATGTGGCGTAACTCGACACCGGGGCCTTACACCCTCTCGCGAGGTACCCAAGTAGCCCATATTTGGAAAACATCCACCCCATTTGCACACTACTCTCGAGGTAGATCCAAGTCCGATCTCCTCGTCCCTCTGTGGTAAGGCTCACGAGCCAACCCATTTAATCGTCCCCCGACACTTGACTTGATACCGTCTCGCAAATGTCATGATTGTCCCCCCGAAATACCATACTAGTACCGCCTCGCGTATGCCGTAATCCTCCCCACGCCTACAATCGATAACGATCCCAGAAGCTAGCCGCCCATCCCTAGGATGACATCGAACTTTGATGATGTCCATGATCCCTGTGTCCACCAGTAGAGTCCCCGAGATCTCTAACTCGCAACCTCGACCTATCATTCTTATTCTCGCCCTAATCCCTAGGGGAGAACTCACGATAACCCTCTAAGGTCTCTGAGTCCTTGCCTATTTCACTATATTTGGGCCCTTACTTAGCCAGAACGCAGCTTAGCCCATTCGAGTCGCACGCAGGTAACTATAGCCTCTAACACTTTCTCCATCTGCATAACCCAATAGTCCTCACCATCTGACTCCCCTCCTCCCCCCGCGGAATGTCGGAGGATGATGCGCCCTAAACCTCCTGAGGTTACTAGGATCTTCCGTCACCTGCTATACTACTCGTGTGATGCTACAGCGCTACAACACCTACGACTTCTACAGTTCGCCGATCAAATGCCTAAGGTCGATCACCCGTTGTCGCTGGTGCCCGATCAGCTGCCCCGTGGACGCCCCCATCCCCGGTCCCTCTACTAGCCATCCACAATCAACATGGCACGTTCAATTCCACCCGCATCTCATGCATAACACCGCCCCGAGATACTCTCTTCATACACATAACCGCTAGATATGCATTGCCCTTGCATTTACATATGTAATGCAAGATAATCACCTTACTAAAGTATTATCTTCAACAAAATTTTATTTAGAAAATTTCAATTTTTGAAAATTTTATTTTCAAAATTTAGTTTTTATTTTATTTTATTTTATTTTATTTTATTTTAATAAACATATTATTATTATTTTTTTTTTTTTACAATGAACAGTGTTCATTTAGTGACTCAGAAAAATACCGAGTCGAAAAACCAAAGCTGAAAACTGCCAGTGCACGAGCACTAAAATCGGCCCAGAATTTGTCTAAATTTCAAGTCAAGACAGCCCGCCTGTGCCGAGCGCAAGGTGGTTGTCGGCGGTCTAATGGCCGTGGCTCAGCCTCGGGCTGTGGTCGCACAGCCTCGAAGGCACCTCGGGCCGCCTAGCCTTGCCTCAAGGCACTCGGCGCCGGCTACTACCGCGACGTCGCCAGCTAGCGCTGCGGGCCTGCCGCCCACGCCCACGCCCGTCGCGGGCACCCACGCGCCTGGGCCACGCTTGCACGCCCCTGCCAGACGTGGCTCGGCCGGGTAATCAGACGCAATACAGTCCAGCCTTGCCTTTGCTCCATAGTCGCAATACACTGAGGTGTATTGCGATACAATTCCAACCTTCCCCAGCCTTCTCCTCAATAGGCAAGAAATCAGACAAATACAATCTACAAATTCCCATCAAGCCTCTGCAATATTAAAATCCACCCTATTGCAACCTAGCCTACACAAGCCTCAGTCACAATACAAAATATTGTATTGCAATACAATCAGCCCTCAAATCTCTTCTCTTCTCGTAATACACTGATCTCTTGCAATACAAAAAAAAAATTTTCACAATATTATTTGGGCAGAGTCTAAAACCGCTTTTGAAACTAATTTTTTTTTTTCCATTTATTTCAAAGCGAATTGGAAAAAAAATCACTAAAATCACTAAAAATCATTTTTTTCATTTCTTGACACTCAAATAAATTTATAAAAATTTATTTTACCCCATTTTCTTCAATTTTGCTACTTGTAAAATCATAGAAAATTATTTTCTCCTCATTTTCATTTTTTTTTCTCCCAATTACTGGAAGACACAAAAATACACACCTATTTTATTTATTTTGTTCCAGCCACTGGTAAACACAAAAAAAATACATGTATGCATTTTTTTCCATCAATTTTTTTTTCTTTAGTTTTACATTATAAAACTTTTAAAAATTTTGTTTCTTCATTCCGAACCAAATAAATTTATGTGAAATTTATTTTGTTTATTTCCTGGTTCAAGTTTACATAATCGTGAACTCACAAACTGCTTCAGACACCTAAATTTTTACAAACTGATGATATCCCATAATTGAATAAATTTGATGATGATTACTATTTGTGGGCTGACATTTATCCCATAATGCTGCATATATTTAACGGGATAACATTCAACATATAATGATATGGTAAGACATTATCACTACAACTGTCAAATCCCAATAAACCACATCTGAAAACTGGCTGATCTGATGGTAATCCCTATATCTAAACTCAACATCGAACTACACCTAGTGGCGATGTTCCTCACTTGACTATGGCCTAAGCCCACCCTCAATCCTAGGCTTCATACCTATATTCCACATCAAACCACCTGAAATGTGATGGATACCCAAACCCATCCTAGGCCGATACCTAAGCCCGATACCTGCCGTGACGCCCAAACCCGGGGTCCGCTGACTATCTGGTCAACCTCGCGAATATGGATGCCCAGTTACCCGACTCCACTTCAGAAAATTGGGCAAGTAGTCCCTTGTACTGGAGCTCTACCTTAAATACAAGACCGTGACATACCCGTCCCAAACAGTCCAATATAATCCCAACATGAGTAAACGGCCACTGGGCCCATGAACAAGACTATAAAAATATACCAACTATGAACTAACTATATCCAATAGTTCTAAGAGAGTTCAAATATTTACTTTATACAATACATACACAAACTTAAAAAGTTATAATACATGTATTACATCATCAAAGCCACACCCGGCTCTTCTTAATCCGCCCCAGACGAGCCGCCCTCGCACGCTCCTCGTACTTGTAAAATATCCTCGACTGTGGTGAGCTAATGCTCAGTAGTGGAATCACTCTAAGTGGGCTACTCTCCACCTAAGTGCAGTGCAATGCTCCAAATTAAACGCACATTCAAGCAAATGCATGATCCTACTTGAATGTCTACATTACCAACTCAGATCCCGAGTCCTCACCGACTTCTCACACTGCTCAAGCCTCGTGATGAGAATATTATGTTCATTTTGTGGACTACCTCCGATGTTATAAACTGTGACCACCTCCATGTTATATTTAGTGGACTATCTTCCTAATGTGATATCAATCTCTGGGCCGCTCCTCGATTTGATTGATATCATGACTAACTCACGATATCAATCTGGGTCGTCTCCATGACGATTGATATTTTAAGTATGGGCTACTCCTCCGATCATTTCTAGTTTTAGACGTAATTCTAACCATACTCTCTCTAGACTCGTCTCATATACTAACTCCTATAGTCCTAGGATGTTTCCAAAGGTACTATGGAATGCATGTATGCTACCCCATGTTTTAATCTACATGCAAATATATAAACATGAATATATTCACATAAAAATTAAATCACACAATCATGTTATGTAATTATCATTTCAAACATCAAAATTAGCTCCCTTGGGCTAATGATCAAACACAAGCAATTCAATTTGAATTACTTGACCAAACACATTTTCACACAAAATTATATTTTCGTGTCACTATTCCTAGGAACAGTAAAACCCTATGGTTTACGACTCCATCACTCATCAATTCGTTGGTTCACTTTGTGAACCTGCATTTCACGGCCATTTCCGACCTCATTCTAATCAATACATGATTTAACACATGATTGCACAACAAGCAACTCGCCTTTAGCCGTGGACAAATAATGATTTATTAAATTGTCTCTAATAATTTCAATAATTCGTCCTAAGTTTCGGGACGATCAACTGTCGTTTAAGGCCCTAAACTAACTAATACATGATTTGTTTCACAATTTGACACAATTAATAAATCACACAAATTACATACAAGGTACACACTGTCACGACCTACCCATTTTGGGTTCAAAAATATACAACAACACGGTTCCAAGATTTGGGACCGATCAAACGGCCCCTCACGGCCTCATTCAACTCAAACATTTACAAGGTACTTAAACGAAGAATAAAACTCAAGTAGGGAGAAACCCCTACCTCTCGGAGTTTGAGGAAACTCCTTAAACCGCACTACGAAGCCCTCTCCGTGAGAGCCCCTCTTGCGGTCAAGACTCCGATTTGATTCATTTAAATCTAGAGAAGCGATACTCTCTAGAATCTACTTTTGACTTATCGTGTTTTCTCCCCATTTACATTTTTGGGTTTAGTTTAATGAAGGAGAAGAGTCCTATACACTATTTTGGCATTTTATGACTTAAACTTTCTAAAAATGATCTTTATGTCCTTTCTTTTCCAAATGATATTCCCGTGACTATCTCTACCGCCTATTTCATCGTTTACTCATACCACTTATGGTATGAGTACGTGTTATATGTGACTTCTTATCGATCAAAATCGATTTTACGGTAATCTAAACGCGATTTCAAAACGGTTAACTCCGAATATTATCTCTAATTTTACAAAATTTTATGTGTTAGCTAGATTTCGCGAGACGATTCCAACGGGCAATCTGCTTCATCATCCATATAAAAGAATAAATTGGGATTTTTGAACCGAAATAACAATTATGTAATCGAAATTACGATTTTGCCTCTTTCCAAAAATCGTACTCTGTCTTACACCGAGCTACATGGCTTCAGGCTACTGGCCTGGTCAAGTTATGCCCTACGAACTCGAGCCAATAGGCTATTGAGCTGCATGGCCCGCATGGCCTGGCCTTTTGACTTCCTTCTCTTGAAAAGTGCGTGTAACTTTAATAAATTTACGGAGGATCGGTCCTGACGCACGACTCTCCTCTTCGAGCACCCCGGCTCCCATATAAATAGTGACTTTCCGTGATGTGCTTATGCTTCCAACCTTCTTCCTTTTTCTGCATAACTGAGTCTGTGGTATGATGAAGCCGCCAGGTTTGGCCATCAATATGAGAAAGGTAGTGATCGGAGCCGACGTCCGGTTCCATGGCTCGCTGTGAGCTATGTTTTTCCCTAGTTCCTCCCTTGTGGGAGTTATGTTGTTCCCTAGCTATTTCTAATGATGGAACTGTGCTAAGGAATGTATCCGGAGGAGGCGGTGTACTTGAAAAAACTTTTAGTACCACTCTCTCCATTTTTCCTCTTCTTTCTTCTCTTCTTTCCCTTTCTCCTTTTCCTTTTCTTTTCCCTTCTCCTTTCCCTTCTCCTTCTCCTTCTCCTTTTCCTTTTCATTTTCCTTTTCCTTCTCGTTCGCACTCTCTTTTCTTCTCTTTTGCTTGACCGGCTTAAAGGAGGGACTGACGTTTAACTTGTGGGTGATCACTGTCGGGTCAACCCCACCCATGTCTCCTCAAGCCTGCTGAATACCTCCATGTCTCCCCGTCTACAAACACGAGAGAGCTTCTCGATGTCTTCGCTAACTCTCGGGACCCTATGTATCGAGGTGTTCTTGGCCGCCACCGAGCTATACAGTTCTAATTCTTCTGAAGGCGCAGGTCGGGTGGTTACCTTGTCCCGCATGTCGAGCTCATCCATGTAAATGTTGTCGACCGTGTTTTGCTTCATTGATGCTAAGTAACATTCCCTGGCTATGCGCTGGTTTCCTCGGATCATTCCTACTCCATTTGCAGTTGAAATTTGATAACCATGTGATAAGCGAAGGGGACGACCCTTATGGCATTGAGAGAGGGCCTACCTAGTAACATGTTGTAGGCCGACGGGGTGTCTACTATGAGGAATCTCACCGTTGTCAGAGCCCGTAATGGGGCCCTGTAGTGAGCACTAACTATGCCGATCCCGCGGCGCGCGACTCTTTCCTAAAATCCAAAAAGATGCGTGTCGACCGGCTCTGCTTCTCCTTCACGTCCATCTTGTCGAAAGCTGATGCAAAGATGATATCGGTTAAGCTTCCGTTGTCGACAAGGACTATGTGGATCGTTTTATTGTCTACTATGGTTTTTATCACAAGTGGGTCATCATGGGGGTGTTGGCAGCCTTCCATGTCGAGGTCTGAAAAGGTTATGGTAGTATCTAGCCAAGGAAGCTTAGATACTGTTTGTACTTCTAAGGTTTCTCCCGATCTGATGCTACGCAAGTGGGCCTTCGTCGAGCTGACTCTTAGTAACCTCCCGCAAACCCTCCCCGGGAGACGCACGATCTCCTAAAGGCGCTGGATACCGAACTCGGGGTCAGTTGACGAGGTGGTTGTGGTTAGATCTCGCCCGCCCGCCAGGCCAGCGATATCGCCTAAGATGTCCACGCGGATCAAGTATTCAATCTCATTTTTGGGGCCGATGCGCTATTCGTTGGGTGTCTACGGGTCCCTGTGGAACTCACAAGATTTGGTGTCAGTTCCTTCGGGTCCGACTTCATCCGATGGCCACCTCAAGAACCTTCGTGTTGTACTGGGCCAGGACCCGCAATACCGAGGCCGTCGAGAGGCATTACGGGAGGTGAATATCAGCCGCGCAGTCAGCCGAGGTCCCCGCAATCCCCTCGCGCTCCCACCCGCTTCCTGTTTCTGAGACCGCTCTTTTGTTTTCCGCTCCTCCGGGATATGTCCCCGTCTTTCCTGTCTCTCAGTTTCGTTTCTCTTTTTATCGCCTTCTCTTTCCTTTGATAGAAGAAAGCTTTCGCTGACTCCAGGGCTTCTTTGTCGCTGATATATTCTTTCTGGCTTTAAAGGACCCCGCTCCATGCTAGCCTAAGGTTTCTTTCGGTGACGAGAACATTGCATCTTCGACCGCACCTCAGCCTTGCAATGAAAGCAGTGACGGCGAACTTCTCGTCGAGGATATCCACCTTTAGCGACTTCATGTTAAACCTTTGAACATATGACCTCAAGCTTTCTTGAGAGCTCTGTTTTATGGTAAGAAGGTGATAACTCAAGCCTCGCACGTCCCTGTTCATAAAGTGGGGAGACGAATGCGATGGAGAGTTCTGTGAACGATGAGACGGAGGACGGCGAGAGTCTATTAAACCAGGCCAATGCTGGGCCTTTTAGTGTAATAGCGAAGGCTCTGCATCGTACGGGGTTCTGATATCCATGTAGTTCCATATGATTTTTGTACGTATTGAGGTGTTCTACGGGGTCTTTTGTCCCGTCGAATGTCCTCGAATCTACTCGCATTCGAACTTTGGCCGAAGGGGAATTTGCAGCGACCTGGGCAAGGGTGAATGGAGATTCGGTCGGTTGTACCAGTGCTCATGGAGACCGGAGCTCGCCTTTACCGCTACCTTCATGTGGCGCTGATTCTCTTTGCTCGGATGTCCTTCAACCTTGCTCCCACGACCTCCCTCGCTGCATCCCCTCTCCTCGGGGCTGGTGGCGCATCATGCCCCCGTGTGGCTAGTTTCACCTTCTTATCCCCGCTCAACGAGGGTCGAGGTGTTGTTCTTTTCTCCTGCAATGTGGTTTTGGCTCTTCAGCCCGTCGTGTCTCCTAGGGTTGTTGTATTTTCCTGGTGAGTTGTTCTAATTCTTTCGCAGTGTTGACGTGATGCGTGGTTTTACCCACCTCATCCTTACGCCGCCCTCGCATTGTCTCTTAACGCCTTCGAGGTCCGTCATTCACGCCTACCGATGGTCTTGCAACTGGCGAGGATTGGCGCATTCTGCTTCGCGGTTCCGAGTTGATACCATCAGTCGCGAAAGGTCACTTTATTTGTAAAACGAACGTCGCTCCTACCGCATCGCCAAACCGATGATGCTTTTTCAACCTAACCGGCTTAAGTGCGTCGGATTCATCGTTCGGCCACTCGACGTCGGACTCCTTTTGCAAAAACAAGAACAGAAGGATCGACAAGCCGCCCGTTGCCTCCGATGCCTGCACTTTTTCAAAGTGGAAGCAGAAGATTAATCGCTTTATAATGAGTTTTTATGCGTATGTCTGCGTACCTTTCACTTATGGGGTGGCCGGGTATTTATAGTGGATGGTCATGACAACTTTCCTAATTGGATTACGATACTGAATAGTATATTTACTAGTTGGGTGATGACATGGAGTAGCATGTTTCCTTGTAGGAGGATGATACAATATTTCTCTCATTGGGTAGGAGATTTTCTTTCCTTATCGTGAGTCGATTAATAAGGGATAATTGAGGGGTGATAATTGGGAAATATCTTACTTCCCCGATTGGTGGAGATTGGGTGTTTTCCCCTAATACGGATTCCTTGGGTTGTCAGCCTTTTAAAGGGGCGAATTGGGCCCTCGTTTTGAGCCTACCTTTGAGGGATACCATTAAGGGCTTATTGCTAGTACTGGGCCCAATTTTAATCCCGACATTTGGGCTTGTATCTTGGGCATGTGCGCCCATTATTTCAAACCCCATCAATATGTAAGTCCTTCTGAGTGATTCGTGAATTTGTCCTTTGATTTGGTTATCAAATTCATGCCACATTTTAGAAAAGTATTCACGTAAAACTTGTAACTTATAATTTTCAATAAATTCCAATAGGATTTTAGAATAAAATAATTATTATATTGAAAATAGTGACTAAGTGTGCTATTTGGGTTTGAATTCAATATCATTTTTATGAAGTTTTTTTATATTGATTTCCTTCTAAATCTTTGACTTTTAATATAATTGTTTTGAATGATATTCAATTTATTGTATATAAAATATCAAAATTTAACTTTTTTTTACTTATATTCATTTTGTATTACATTAATGTAATATTGTGTTCATGTGAACCTATCACATCCCTTTACCACTTCCACTAGACCTAAAGAGGGCTTTTCATTTCATTTTTAATAATTATATTTTCTTTTGTTTAATTATTTCTTTATTATTATTATTATTATTGTTATTATTATTATTATTATTATTATTCCTTATTATTATTATTATTATTATTATTATTATTATTATTATTACTTATGAAACTATAAACAAATTTTGAAACTAGAAATAGGAATGGTGGATGGATTATGTTCTCTATGAATTTTTAGAGGTTTCTAACTCCTATTTTCTAATTCCATAAGAAAAACTTGAAATTTTTGAAATAATTTTGAAACGTAAAAAATTACTACCAAACAAGCTCTCATCTTTTTTCAAATTTTGACAATAAATTTTAGTTTTGATTGAAAAAACAATAACTTTTATTTTCTTAATCAACTATGAAAAGAAAACATAAAAAACTATTTTTTTTTTTTTACAACAAAAAAAATGTTGTTTTTAAAAAATAAAAATTTCAACCCAAATACAACTTTAACATTACAAAAATAATTTTCACATCTCTTGATTCAAAAATTTATTTATTTATTTTTAAAAGGAATAAATAAGAAATACAAACTACTCTTAGATGCCTCAACTAAAAATACAATCACATTATCAGTAATATTTCTTCTTTGCATTAGCATTATCTCATAATGGACATCTACTAAAAGAAGAAAGTAAGAACAATAAACAAAAAGACAAACCACCAACCATGCACTGTATTCATGCAAATTTGGGCAATTATGCTTTTTACAGATTTTTACAATAATATTCGAATTTTGACATTAATATCACTTGGGTAGTTGTTTCTTTTGACATTTTCAATTTTCCTACAAATAGATCATCAATGGAGGACATGGAACTGGGCACCAAATCAACTTTGCTACAAGATTTCAAATTCCCTCCTTATGATGCAATCGTATGCTCATCATGTCAACTCCGATTCATGCCTCTCGGGTTAACTCGTATGCATTTTTCCAAATTTCACACTTAATATATTTTCTTTCATATAATTTTTTTCTTTATACATTTTAATATATATATATTCTTTTCTGATGGGGTCCAAAACAATATGTGCACAAGCCCAAAGCGCAAGCCTCCGTAACGTAAGCCTCCAAACGTCCCGACAGCCGAGCAAACGCGCGTGTATAAAATGAATGCCTAAGTGCGCAAGTGCACGCGTAGCCCCAAGTAATATAGTGTACTTAACGTACAGATATCGATCCACAGTGGAAAGGCAATTGATTAAGGTAGATTCTCGCTTCTTACATAATATATGAAGAATGACTTTAAAAAGGGAGTTCACTCATGTAAAACTAACTTAACCGTTGATTTAATTAAAGTGTTGAGCTTAAAGCCTAGGGTTATATCTCCCCCCACGCTCAATGGATTGTTTCTTCAAAGAGATTGTTATTCAATACATTTATAATCTGCCTATGGTGAGGTGATCTTGCCTACGAGATATCATCCCCTCTCTCGAGGTATATCCGCCTGTCTCGCAAATAGAGTCGAGTATATCTCTATCTCGACCAGATTCCGAAATGCTTAAATGTTCTACCCTAGATACCAATCTTCTCAGTCCCGAATATCTCTATTGACCGACCACCGAAGGCTATCTCTACCCGTAGATCCCCGAATACCCTCATCTCTCAATTCCTGATCTTCATATGCGGCTATGTTAATGCTGGCTAAACATTATCATATAATTTAACTACAGGTATAGAGTAGATTCGACAATTTATAAACAATCGAATAACATAAAAGATCAATCCTTAATCCATATCGTATGACAGGGTTTGATGTAACCCTAGAAAAAGATCTAGAACATAATGGAAGAAAAGATGAAACTCAAGTGACAATGAAAACATTGTTCTAAGATCCGAAAAATATACGAAAAATGAAAACGCATAATTCTCGTAGCACTTCCTCTAAATCGGTCACCGCCTCAAACCCGTGCCTCTGTTCGTGCGCCTCCCGATCTCCTTGATTTCTCGAACCCCAATTTGCTTTAATGATGAGGGCGATTTTCGAGTCGTGACGCCGCGACGTGCTTCGACATGGTGACGCCGCGACGCAGACGCCGCGACGGGTGACGTCAGCGACGCAGGACGCCGCGACGCAGACGCTCAGCATTTGCTGGATCGTCCCCAATGAGATTTGAGACGCTGACGCGCGAGACGCCGCGACGTGGCAAAGGACTTCCCCTTGCATGCTCCTCATTTCCAAAAATGGCTTCCGTGGCTGTTCTTTCGCCTCATCACGCCTCTCGTATTCCAAAAACAAAACTAAATAAGGAATCTAACACTAAAATTATGGTAAATAACGCCTAAATCAACATGAAAATGTGCAAGATCGACGCGAGTATAACTGAAAGTGTTTTAAGCACTCATCACACCCCCAACTTAATTTCTCTTAGTTTGCCCTCAAGCAAGAACCGACTCTAAACAGACACACACCCGACACTATGCAACTCACACTAAGACAAGAATGCCATGTCAAAAATAGGGATCACCTGGACTCCGATTCACATACCCACCGCTTTGCTCGATGTTCAATGAAGGCACATGTGATATTTGACTTTCGGGCAGACTTCGATTGAGGTGTGGAAATCGACTAGTGCATCTCACTCCCATAGTGTTCACGGCTCCCAAAACCCTATGTGCCTATAGGTGACCTCCTTGCACATGCCTGAGTTCCGATACTCCCAAACTTAAGTTCAACCCACCTATTAGGAAGAATCGAACTAGACAAGGATAGGAACGCACCCAATTATTCATGTCTACATATCTAGAATTTCCTATGTACCAAAACAAAATGGAAGGTACAATTCAGTGCCAAGAGTTTTAGCCAAGTGTTCCCAGAATGGGATCCATCAGGACTCCCCACCGCTGGTTAAGGGCACTGTGCATTAAGTTCTTCAAACTTCACCCTCGAACACTCAACCAAACTCGATGGCCCTAGGTTGCGTGAATGATCCATCTTCGTCCCTATACCGCAAAGGAATAATGACTCCGCCGCCGGCTCAGCAGACAGTTTTGATAGCCTCTCGCATCGTGCCCTGATTGCGATTGGATGATCCCGCTATTTCATGTGCATATGCCTATTTTTATTTCTTTTCTTTTTCTTTTTCTCATGTTTTTAAGGCTTTTCGTCAAAGGCTCGATGGCAATCCTCTTTGCTTAGGTGTCCCATCACTCAAATGGTTCGAATCTCCCGGTTGGTCGACTTTAGTAGTTGGTTCGGTACTTATGCATACTGGATCACACTAAGTGTGTGAGTATAGAGTTTTGAGAATTGTTGACCACCCTGGATTGGTTCACTAGCCTTTTTCACCTATTCAATCTAATTACTGAAAGCATCAAACAAATGTATGCATCTGAACAAATCTATAGTGGAAATCCCACCTAAAATCCGATCCTCAATTTTCAACATGGCACAACCGAATGCACTACACATTATGCATGAATATCCTAAACAAACAAACAACTAACAACCGACTCACCAACATAAGAAAATATGCGATGCACAATAACTCAAACAAATACTAACACTACCTAACTGCATGCAATACTAAAAACAAAACACAACCCAAATGCGAACAACTAACAATACTATAAACTATTAAAACTAAAACAACGCAAATAAAGCAGTGATAAACAAAACATAGTATCCGAACAAAATACCCCCCCAAACAAAAGATCCAGTGTCCCCACTGGTAAAATATAAACATAGAGGGTAAGTGGACTCCTCAGATCATCATGTGGCGGTGGTGGTGGCCGGTGGAAAGCTAGGCCGCCGAGCCGGCCCGCATAGCCCGCCGCCGTCAGAGAATGATGGCCTCCCGATTGGCCAGAACTCCGTGCGCATGCCACACGCAGCCGCCCAGGTCCTGAGTAACGAGGACTCAGGCTCCCGGGTCTCATCCCTGCAATGCCAAACGCCGGAGTGAGAGCACCGGGTCCTCAACATCTGGGAAAGACTAGGGAGGGACCTGGCCGCCTCGAGGCCGCCTCGGGTGGAGGTGGTGGAGGTCGCGAGACGAGGACTGCCACGTCCTCCCCGGTGTCACCCAGAATCCATAGCGAGCCCGATAATCTGGAAGCTCGTCCTCGTCTGAGGGCTCATGTCCCGAGTCATAGACCCCCTCAGGTTGCGGGACACCAGGTGTGTCCCGCTTGACCGATATGGCCTTGATGGGATGAAGCCAGGCCTCATTGTCGTCAAGGGGCACCCCGGCTTGCTTGCACAAGCCGAAGATCGTAGTGGTGCCTGTGCTCATCGTGATCCCTAAGCATGGAGGATGGCATCCTCGATAACTTGCCCTACATCGAATGCAGGCGTCCCGATAATGGGCGGTTAAGCAGTGGAACGCCGCGCTGTCACCTCACACACATTCGTCGCCTGCATAAGACGCCGGCGATGAAGTGGTGCCAAACCTTGTGGGAATGTGGCCAAATGCTCGGGCTCAACCGACCGCACGGGCCCGCGACCGCGATCCCTCCACCGCCTCGTCCTTGGTCAATACGGATGACCCCATGGTAGCCTGGATGCTCGCAAATGATCAAAGGATCTGGTGGGACATGTTCTAGGCCATAGAAGCTATTGATCGACTCAAGACCGGGTGTCGACCATCACACCCTCTCGCACTCGACCTTGAGGACACGGAGGCGAGGTCAGCGTGAATTACAAGACTACGCCATCGCCAGTCACACAGGGGGTTGGCATAAAGCACGCCACCCCTTAGGCCGCAATTGTCTTATTTGAAGAAATCGCCGGGTGATGAAACCCCTTCTCCTTAATGAATGAGCGGTTTTGCAATTGTGCCAAACCAATGGCGGCACTCACATTTCATTAAACCGGCGAGGCATCGAACGTGAGTCTGGGTCCGGGTCGACTCCGCTGGGCAGCAATCCGCTCTCTTGCCCGACATCGTGACCTAGGCAATAAAAATTCGAACACGTAATGCACCACAACTAAACAACTAATAACCACCTAAGGACTCAAAACACCTAAATGAGACTCAAAACCCTAATGGAACCCAGAAGCTAACTCCAAAATGAGGACTATCAGCACTCCAAAACTAGAACTTAGTCTACGCAAAGCAATAACCGAACTCCTAGACTACCACCTGTTAGAATCGGGTACACAAGCAGATGCCACTATGACCCAAAACTGCGATGAGGCAGACTTACAAGTATCGCAGCAAATGAGGTGGTCTCCGACCGGTGTGTGATTTAGAGTCTCGGCTGTGTCCCCGTGAAGGCTGGAATGAAGGTGGTATGCAGGGGAGCTAGGGTTTCAGAGTAAAGAGGCGTACGGTGAAGTTTGAAAATGAACCAGTCTTGGGCTAAAAATGTGGTCACGCCGATAAAGGGACCACGGTCGCGACGCGGGCGTATGGTCACCAAACGACGCCGCTGACGCATGGACCACGTCGCGACGCGGAGAAATCCACGCCGCGACGCGACGAGGGCTTCATAAACTGACGGCCACGACGCGGAGAATACACGCTCGCGACGCACGCAGGAGTGCTGGAACCGACGCCGCGACGCGAAAATCCACCGCCGCGACGCGGGCGTGAGAGGTAAAATTTTGACGTCGCGACGTGGAATCACACGTCGCGACGTGACAGAGAGCTCAACAAATGACGGCGATCGTGAAATCTCACGCCGCGACGCGGGCGCAGAGCTTCAGGGTCGACGTCGCGATCGTTGAAACTACCGCCGCGACGCGGGCGTAGAAGGTCTCCCAAGATAAATTATACCAAAACCTCAATTTGTCGAGAACTCCACTCAGAACTTCCCTCTGACTAACCCCCAGTAGCTTCCCCTAATCTACACCTCCGTCTCCGAAATTAAACCAACAAGCGTAAACACCGATCATGGATGCAGCTAAAATTCAAAAATTTCTGAAAACAACAATAGAACTGTAAACTTAAAAACAAAGTTTTAGAAAACTTGGGTTGCCTCCCAAGAAGCGCTATGTTTAATGTCGTTAGCTCGACGACCCTGAATCTCAGTGTGCGATATTCTTAGAAGAAAGTGGGAAATTTTTACGCGTCTCCTTTTAGTGTGCACACCCCATGTTCAAGGTGGATGAAATACTCTTCTGTTCATGTATCTTGCCCTCCGTCTTTCCCAGGTAATAATAGGCTTTTCCCGGAAGTTATTCGCCTTATCTCGCAAAATCTCGTATAATGAAGTTCTGAGATATCTTCATTTGATCATCGTCCTGATGCTCTTTCATGGGCTGGAATACATGGAAATGATCTCTTCTCCTTGACTCAATTTGAGTTCACCTTCTGCACATTGATTTCAGCTTTTCCCGTACAGAAGGGTCTACCTAGTATATCAGAACTGAGCCGCCTTCCTCCATGTCTAGAATGACGGTTCGCCGAAGAACGAATTTACTCAACTTTACTGTGACATTTTCGATTATACCCGAGGATGTTGATAAGACCTATCTCGCAAGTTGCAACCGATTGTGGTCGATTTTAGCCCCCAAATTTTAGCCTTTTGGGTCGAAAGCATCAAGTCGATGGTCGGGCCCCCAAATCACACGTAGCTTTTCCGCATACTTGGTTCCCTATAGAGAACTGTATAGCGCCAAGCCAGATCTTGAAGTTTTGGGGGAGTTTCTTTACAGGTGATGGCACCGCATTCTCGCTAGCCGATGGTCCCATATTTAACTTACTCGCCAAGATCTTTTCATGAATTTCACGTGAACTCGCATGTTCTCCAGCTGCCTCCAAAAGGTATATTAATATGTAGCTTCTTGAAGATGTCAAGAAACCTTTAAAATTGCTTCTCTAACTACCTTCAACCTCTCGAGAGGATACGGAATTGGTATGACAGTTCATCTCGTTGGCTGTTTCACCGTTCTTCCCTAACTTTATTATCTTTGATTACTCTCGTATCTCGGTTGCTCATCTTGTATTTGGCCTTTAGGATGTCAAGGGTCTTGCTCCTAATTTTCTCTGCTCTCTTACTGCTAGTTGGCGACCGATTTCCAACTCTTTCTCCACTCCTTAGAGTGATGGCCTCATAGCATTCTTTTCCTTCTCCTCTAGGTTTACCTCTCGAATTGCTTCGTAGTGAACCCCGGGCCGCCTCTGCTGTCAGATCGCCATTTGCCCCATCTCACCTTCCGCATTTCTCAACCGTGCCGCTTGTTTTTCACCTGGGCTGCTTTTGTCGTTGCATATTTGCCTTTGTCTCATTCATGGCTGCTGCAGGAGGTGAGCATCTTTGCTAGGCTTGTTCTAGCCTACCTTTTCTCAGAGTGGGTGGTTCACTATCTCGGTTTGATGGTATATTGTTCTGATTATTTCGCCACCAATACCCTTGATAGTTTTGACTGCTCCGGTTCTCGATTGTTACGCCACCTTGTCCCCGATTCGATTCTCGCAGTCGCTTTCCCCATACGGTCCTTGTCATGTGATCGACTCGACCGAACCTCGACACGCATCGAGCCGCTTCACGATGTGGTTTCCTCGACGACAATTTGCACTACTTCATACGACCCCCACAAAATTCACACAATTCCTGTGGCTGGTCTCGTATGGCATTAGCCGCTCTCGCCGGCCTATTCAACCGCTTAGTTAGTCAGGCACATGATCAATTTATCAGTTGAGGATCGTATCGTTTGCAAGCCACCCACCGTATTCACTGGTATAGCCTTCTCTCTAGGCCACTGATTAGTATTGGTCGCCGCGTCTTCTAGAATCTCATACGCCTGATCTGTGGTTTTCTTCATCAGTGATCCTCCAGCTGAAGCATCGATCATCGTTCGGGTTGCATTTCTTAGACCATTGTAGAAGGTGTGGACTTTTGCATCCATCTCGCTAGTCGGTGGTGGGACACTTCAATACCCAGAAACTCCGTCCCATGCCTCACGTGTTCTCCTCAAGTCATTCAAATGTGTTGATCTCTCGCGCACAAGTTGTGCAATTTTCGACTGCGGAAGAACTTGGTCAAATTTTCGTATTCAGGTCATTCCACGTAGTAAATGGAATCGTGGCCGACCGGTTAACCGTTGAGCTCGCTCTTATCCCCCGAGTGACAATGGGAACACCTCTTTAGCCTTAGCGCTTCTTCGTTGACTCCATTATACTTCCTGGATAGTATCAAGAACTTCGAAAAATTCAGTCAAATGCATGTTTGGGTTCTCGAGGTAGTCCTCATGGAATAAGATACCAAGACCGCGACGTGACCGACTTCCAATTCGGTTGCTCGCTTGAATCGGTGGTCGTCTGATAGCTGTCTGCACAACAGTCGGCGGTAATACGAACTCATCTAGAAGCATATACGGATCGTCTGGCTGTATAAATGGTCTGGGCGCTTGACTCCTCCCGTGATTCCCATTTCGACTTTCCTCGTGGCTCCGCCGCTTCAACACCAAACTCCTGTTCTTCCGTGTTTTCCATGACTGTAGGATCTCTAACTGCTCGCCTCTCGCTCTACGCAACTGCAAGTAAGTCTCTTCTCGCTCGGGATCACACTGTGCTTGACATTAGTCTGGATCCGTCGCATGTACCACCACTCAACCTCAGATCGCAATAACACACAAGCCAAGAAAACCAAATTACCAAAGACTGTGAACAAATAAACAAAAGTAAAGAAATTTCATCTATGTGCTTACTACTCTATATCAATTTAAGCCTTCCCCCGGCAACGGCGCCAAAAACTTGACAGTCAAAACGCGGTGTATAAATGAATGCTCTGCGCAAATGCACGCTGCAGTCTCAAGTAATATAGTGTGTTTTAACGCATGCATATCGATCCAATGTGTGAAAGGCAAATTGATTACGTAGATTCTAAGCCATACACATTCGAAGAATGACTTTTAAAAAGGAGTTCAATTATGTAAAAACTAACTTAACCGTTGATTAATAAAGTGTTGTTTAAAAGCCTAGGTTATATCTCCCCCGTCACGCCTTTTCAATGGATTGTTTTTCTAAAGAGATTGTTATTCACCACATTTATAATCCGCCTATGGTGAGGTGATCTTGCCTTACGAGATATCCCCCGAGGTATATCCGCCTCATCTCGCAGTCAGAGTCGAGCATATCTCATCTCTCGACTCCTAAGATCTCGAAATGCTTAAATGTTCTGACCCTGGGATATCACACCTTCTCAGTCCGAATATCTCTATCGGGACCGACCACCGGTTGGGCTACTCTACCCGTGATCCCTGAATTTCATCTCGAATCTCGGATCTTCAAGGCGGCTATGCTAATGCCGGCCAAACATTATCATATATAATTTAACTACAGGTATAGAGGACTCGACAATTTATAAACAACAATAACATAAAAGATCAATCCTAACTACATCGTATGACAGGGTTTGATGTAACCCTAGAAAAGATCTAGAACATAATGGAAGAAAAGATGAAACTCGGTTTATCAACAATGAAAACATTGTTCTAAGATCCCGAAAATATACGAAAATGAAAACGCTATAATTCCCGGCACTTCGAATCAAGTCACCGCTTCGAAACCCGTGCCTCTGCTCGTGGCGCGCTTCCGATCTCCTCGATTTCGAACCCCACTCGCTTTTAATGACGAGGCAGATTTCGGAAATGGTCGCCGCGACGTGCTTGACATGCAGGACGCCGCGACGCAGGACGCCGCGACGCAGGACGCCCTGCGATTTGCTGACCCTCACGCCGTGATGAGGACGTCGCTACGTGGAGACGTCATGACGCGGCGCTGACTTCTCGCATGCTCCTCATTTCTCCAAAATGGCTTCCTTTGGTTGTTCTTTCGCTCATCATGCCCGTATTCCAAAACAAAAACTAAACAAGGAATCTAACACTAAAATTATATAAATAACGCCAAATCAACATGAAAATGCAAGACTGACGCGAGTATAATCTGAGTGTTTTAAGCACTCATCACGTCCGCCTTATGAAGGGATTTGAGGAACAAACCCAATAACGAAGCTCAGCCCACAGTGAGATCCTACCCATGCAAAAGTACACAGGCCCAAGCCCATAATTGAAACCACCACACCAGGTAATCAAGTGATATAAGCGGCCCAAAAAACTCGTGTTAAAGGAAAAGTGCACAGTCTCCATGATCCCCGCCTACCTGACAGAAAGAAGGACTTCATGATCACGACTTCTCCGATTAGGAAAGAAGGATCTCGCTGATCGACTACTCCATTATCATAACGGTTGGTTCGCTGATAAGAAAAACTCTCGCCTAATGGGGAAGATATCGTATCACCATTAAACAAGGAAAGTAACCACTATTTCCCCTTATAAATACCGATCCATTCTACAACAAAAATGTGACGCCCCAAAACACAAGGGTCTGTTGACAACCCGTCAACTCGCGGAATATTCATGGATGTCGGGTAACCCGACAACACTCATGAAAATCGGGCAGAGTCTCCTTTGTACGGGGAGCTCTACCCCGGAGTACAAAACTGTCCAATTAACAATGACCACACAAGTCTATCTTGAGTAAAATAATGGTCACGTGGGCCCATACACCAATACTCACTAAATTACATCAATTATATACAATAGTTCAAGAGTTAATAAATTACTCTTTACCAAACATATATCAAAATGTACAATTTCTAATACATGTTATCTAGCTTAGTCCAAAGCCACAACCGACTTTCTTCTAGCGGTCTCTGGTGAGCGTGCGTCCTCCTGTACCTCCCTACACCAAAATAGTGATCCCTCGACGGGGTGAGCAAAGCCCGATGAGTGAAATTTCCTATGTGGGTTACTCCACACCTAAGTGCACATGTCATGGCAAAAGCAAACACACTCAAGTAAATACATGATCCTATGAATGTCTACATGCCAATCCCATGTCCAGAGTCCTCACGAAGCTCCTCACACATGCCTAAGCCAAATGCGAGTAAAATACGGTTTCAAAACAAAAAAGCTTTTGTTTTCGAAAACTTACTCTGAGATTTAGTAAATATATTGGACTACCCTCGAGAGATCTGTTGGATAACCTTCGAAGCAATTCATGGGCCTCAGGCGTGAATTGTTGGACAATCTCCCAACACAATTCTCCGAAAAATCTTCCGTTGAAATTCCTTTCACAAACATTTTCCCTTTTTATTTTCTTTCATGTCATGCACTCACTCCTAATATTCTAGGGTGCCCCAGTGCATATGGAATGCATTATGCCTATCCCAACAACTCATGCTAATATATAAAACATGTATATACTAACATAATTAATCCACATAAATAATGTTATTCAAATTCTCAATCAATAACACCAAAATTAGCTCACATTGGCTGAATTAGCAAACCTGAAAGCATCTCATTTTGAATCACTCGCGTCATAAAAATTCACACAAAAATCATGTCATATTCATGAACGGTGAAACCCTCGGGTTAGCCTTTGTTCACAACCTAACAAATAGGATTTTCTCCCTCGGTTCAAATGTTTTGGGGCGAAAACCACGGCTAATCAAGCTTCAAGCATCCCGACCATTTACATGGCTCTTATCGAATAACACAAGTAGGAAAGATCCTACCTCTTGTAGGTTGTCGAACTCCACCAAATTGGTGTCCACGCGCCAGCCCTCGCCCGCGTGAATCGACTTTGCTTCTTGCTCTGTCGAGAAGCGAAGGTCCGAACGATCGAAAATCTAGAGAGAAGGAGCTCTCTTTCTCTCTAAAAATGAAAAACCAACCTACTGCATGTCCACTGCCCATTTGTTCTCCAATTTTGGAGAAGATAACTATTTAAATTTTGTCTTATTCATTTAACATTTCCAATAATTCCCAATGTGTCCCTTTTCTTGATTTTTGACACTTGGCACAATCTCGGCCATTCATTCCCATCATCTCTGTAATCATGCAACATGTATTCATATGGTATATGTAGTAGGTGACTTTGTCACATCACACATATCTTTCACTAATGGATTTGCGGCACTCATTTTGGTGCCTCAACGTAAAATTCCGACTATCTTGAAATTCAACGTGGTAACTAGATTTCGCGAGACAATTCCAACGGTGAAGTCTGTTTCATCATTCGAGATCTAGAAAATTTCGAATTTTTACCGAAATGACCATTTTACCATTTTTCAGAAAATTGGAATTTTCTTGGATCTTACATTCTCCCCTCCTTAAAAGGAATTTCGTCCCGAAATAATGGACAATCACAACCATTCACATGCATATGCAATGTGCACTACCCCATGCATGTAAACTAGTCATTTAAGTGTTGCGCGGCCCAAACCCACGTGCCTTCATCCCTAAACAAGAAAGGATAGGTGGCGCATTGTGTCATCGCGCTCACGTTGACTCCTCCACTCCCGCAGTCTTTGTCATAGCACCTGCTACTCGGTCTTGCATTACAAAACTTTGATCCGGTATCCATAATGCACACTGGTCACTCCTCGAAGGTCCCATACGTGTCAGCTCAATCTCTGCAATCTGCATGAGTTGGATCTGGAGTGTACCTCCGGAGCATGGAGACGTGAAATACCTGGACACTTGACATGCTAGGCGTCAAACAACGTCACGCTGATGCCTACCCTCCCAGTATCTCAGGGAGCGATGAGGCCTGGCGATAAGCTTCCGCGCTTGCGAACCTTACCACTCCTCTTTTGAGCATCACCTTCAGAAGGCGTGATCTCTAACGGCCAAACTTTGAAATTACCGGCGTCATACATCAGCATAGATCTTACGCGACTCTGGTGAGAAGGCGGCTGCCGTATCAAGCTCACCTTCTCATAGGTGTCTCTAATCGGTCGGGACCCGGTGATGGAGCTCTCTCCCACACCGGCCAAACATAACGGTGACTGCATGGCCTGCAATGCCTCATATGGTGCCATCGCATGCTCGGGTGATAATTGTTGTTGTAGGCGAATTCCACTAAGAGCCCAGTGCTTTCTTCCATTCACCCTTATGATCCGGGACGCATGCTCTGACATGTCATCTAACACACAGTCCTCGACTAACCATTTGTCTATGGGTGGAAAGTTGTACTCATGGTCAACCGTGTGCGCATAGCCTTTTGGAAACTCTTCCAAAAGTGCGCCGTAAACCTCGAGTCTCCATCCGACACTATGGATACTGGTACTCCATGTAGCCGGACTATCTCTCGAACGTACAACAGGCATAGTCTCTCCAATGTGAAGGTCATCCGCACGGCTAGAAAATGTGTCGACTTCGTGAGTCGGTCCATTATCACCCATACCACATCATGTCCTTGCGGTGTCCTTGGCAAGTGGGTCACAAAATCCATTGTGACATGCTCCCACTTCCACTTAGCCACCTCCAATGGTTGAAGTAGCCCTGTTGGCTTCTAGTGCTTTCGACCTTAACACAGACACGTGAGACATCATTGAACAAGTCCCTACATGTCTCTTTATCCTCTAATAGTATTGGCGGCCAAGATCGGTACATCTTACCGTGCCACTTGGATGCCTGACAATCGAGAAGCGGTGAAACTCCTGAGAATCTCTCCTTTCTCAAATCTATCAAGCGGAACTACTACGTCCTCTATGCGAAGACTACCATCTGCATGGAACTGATCCGGCCCTCGTCCTGTACCCTACTTGTACCCGGTCCACGATGGACACTACTTCCACGTCACGCACGGGTTTCGATCACTCACGCTTTCAGCGAGAGATGGTGTAGCTACTAAACTCCCCAACGTACCTTAAGCCTACTCGTGATCTTTGTAGCTAATGTCCCCACAGTCTCGAGCATCCGCCACTCACGAGAAGCTATACTAGCCAGTGCACCACGACCCCGGTGAGTGCATCGGCCACCACATTTGCCTTACGGGATGGTAATGCAAAGTAAAGTCATAATCCTCTAGGAACTCCATCCATCGTGTTGCCTCATATTGAGGTCAGCTGGCATTGAAAATATACTTGAGACTTTTGGTCGGCCCACATGACCCCATTTTGCCATATAAATAGTGGCACCATAAAATCTTGAGCAAAGACTACGGCCCTTGACTCCATGTCGTGTGTGGGGGTAGTGCTCATGATTCTTCAATTGACGAGAACCATAAGCTACTACCCTCCCGGACTGCATCAAAACACATCCCAGTCTGACCCTCGAGGCATCATAATACACTGTGTACCCCTGTCCCCTGTCCGGGACTATCAAGATAGGAGCTGAAGTAAGCCTCCTCTTCAACTCCTGGAATGCCTCCTAGCATCAGTCATCCCAATCAAACTTGACCTCCTTCCGGGTCAATCTCATCATAAGTGCCGCTAATCGGGAGAAATCCTCAATGAATCTTCTATAGTACCCAGTAATCCCAAGAAGCGCATTATCTGGTAGGCCTCGGACTCCCAACTCATCACGACCTCGACCTTCTGCGGGTCTGCGACCTGCGCTGATGCTAACACCACGTGTCCCAAAATCTCTCGCCTTAGTAAGCCAAAACTTGCGAACTTGGCGTCTGGCTTGATGATCTCTCAGCAATTGTAAGATAATCCTCAAGTGATACTCATGCTCCCACTCTGACTGGGAGTAGATCAAAATGTCATCCACAAAGACTATGAAAAACTGATCTAGATAGGGTTGGAATACCCTATGCATGAGGCCCATGAATGCTGTTGGCGCATTCGTTAATCCAAAGGGCATCACTGTAAACTCAAAGTGCCCTGTAGCGTCCTATTGTCTTAGGGATATCTGTCTCACTAACCCTCGGTGATGGTAACCGGTGCGGAATTTATCTTAGGTAAACCAGCTCCTCTCGGCACTTATCAGGCTCAATCATCAATCCTCGCTTGATGATGGAATTCTTGATCGTAACCACACATTCAAGCGCTGTAATTGATGCACGGTCAAGGTCTTGTCCTTCTTCTTCACTTAAACAAAGGCCGGAGCGCCCGTAGTGAAGTGCTTGTTCTAATGAACCCATTGTCATTAACTCCTAATTTGGACTTTGAGTTCACTAACTCAAGCGGGTGCCATCCTATGCGGAGTCATAGAGATGAGCGAAGTACTAGGAGTGTAACTTCGATACCGAAGTCTACAACCCTCTGCGGAGGCAATCGGTGGCCTCATCACAGGAAAAAAAATCCTCGTACTCGCGGACTACTCGGGGTAGATCTAGGATTCGGTCTCACCTGGAGTCCTCTGGGAGTGGAGCTTGCTAGCCAACCCGCCCGTGTCCTGACACTGGACTCGTACCTTTATGCAGGGCAAAATATCATCTTGTCCCACAGATACAACAGTACCGTCACAGCGTGTAAGCGGTAACCCTCCTACGCTCACAATCGATAACGACTCTATAAGCTATCAACCAATCCATCCCCAGGATGACGTCGAACTCTAACATGTCCATGACCCTCAGGTCCACTGTGAGTAGAATCCTCAAGATCTCTAACTCGCAACGACGACATATCATCCCTATCCTCGCCCTAATTCCTAGGGGAGAACTCACATACAAGGGCTCCTCCAAGGCCTTAACCTCTAAGCCCAACTCTATCACAACTGATGCAGCAATGAATGAATACAACGCACCATAATCAAATAACACTCTTACCCATATGTGAGATAGAAAAAATGTACCCTGTCTGACTAGCCGATCTGCTGACTCATCCGGTGGTGTGATGGCGTAGACACGCCCCTGAACCCCTGACTTCCCTGCCTGTGGGTCTTACCCTCTGCCTCGGCCCATAACCTTGCCTCTCTAGCCTGTGTAACGGGAGGTCCCGTGCAGCTCCCTGAAACTGATACTAGCTCCTTTGGCCTGTATTGGGCTGTGGAGGAATATATCGTATCCTCTCCTATCCCGTATTTGGGGCTGCGCGTTGTCCCGACCACAGGATCGCGCCTTTGGGAGCGATCACACCGGTATATGTCCATTCTTTGGCAATGGTAGCACACCATCAGCCCGGCCCCGGTAGCAATAGCGATCTGTCTAACTTTCGGATGGCCAAGCGACTCCCTAGAACCCACGTGAGCTAAGAAGCCCTACGCTTCTTTCGAACTAGAAAGGCCCGACTCTCCTTCCTCTTGCTACTAACGTACCCACATCTCAAAGTGCTCAGAGCATCCTCGATCTCTCTCTATGGTCGGGGTCGTCCTAACCGCCAGGTCCATGTCTCTGTGAGGCGGAGTCTCAATCCACGCGAATGGACAACTTTAGCCCATTCTTGAATCTCCTGACTTTGGCCATGTCTGTGACAACGTAGTCATCAGCAAAACGGGCTAGCTCCATGAACCTTGCCACGTACTCAATCACAGTCATAGTCCCCTACTTCAGCTCTAGGAACTCCTAAGCCCGAGCCTTTGCGTGACGAGCAGTGTTCGGAAAATACTTACTCATGAAAAGATCATGGAACTCTACCCATGTCATTGCCTCTAAGATCCTAGGGTCTTTGCCCCGATTCCACCATGCCCAGGCTGCCCTCTGGCTGGAGCAACGGCTAGTGCGATCCCCCAGTGCGTGTCGGTAATCTCATAGCCTCGACATCTTCTCGACACACGCGGGTGTAGTGCGCCACCATCGGTCTCACTCCCTTGTGAATGTCGGATGATGTACCTAAATCTACGGAGGTTACTTGGACCTCCTAGGCACACTGTTTACTAGCACAGTGCGATAGCGGCCACGATTCATGATCTCTACAACCTCAGCAAAGGCCTGCTGGTCAAATACTGTTTGTGCTTGGCTAGCACCTTGTGGACGACCTCTACGTCCTCGCCCTCGACTAGCCATCTACACATGTCAAATGGCAAGTTAAGATTTAATGCAAGATTCCCGCGGTGTAAACACACCCTCGAGACACTAGCCCTACATACCGAAAAATTTATACACTATGTCCATGCATTCATAGGTAATGCAAGACAATAATTTCATATTTTAAATCATATGCAACAAAAAATTTTATTTTATAAAATTTTACTTTATTTTATTTTATTTTTTAAAAAATGTTATTTTATATATATATTTTTAATTTTCCAGTAGAACCAAAAATATTTATTTTAAATATTTTTTTCCCTGTTTTACACACTGTAAAACCCAGAAAAAATTTTCTCCTCAACACACCATTTTTTTTTTCATCTCCAGTAGCCTCCTTGTTAATTCCTAAATGCGAGTTTGAACACCGCAATTCATACAAACTCGTAAATTCTCAAGAGTTTGATTACAAACTCTTTTCTGTGAAAAACTGAATTTTTCCACTCACAACCACAACTGCCTACGTTCAAAACTCGAGCCACCGTCCGTACCTTTTCTTTACTTAATTCGACTATTTGCCCAAAATTCCTCAAATAACTTGTTCTCACACTAAATCCTAGTGTTCAACATTTTTTTTCCTATGTGCTAGCCCACTGCACACAAATCACACATCACACAACAATCAATGAGAGCGCACAAGGAATAAGTGATCTCAACCTCACTCCATCAAGTCCTAGGTAATCGCATACCTAACTTATTAACACTAAGCTCTAGGTATTTATAAACCTAGGCTCTAATACCAAGTTGTGAAGCTAGTATTAGGACTAAACTTATGGATACCCAAACCCGAGCTCCCTAGGTAATCGTTTACCTAAGCTCTGATACCAAGCTATGACGTCTCAAAACCCGGGGGTCCATTGATAACCCGTCAACCAGCGGAATATTTGTGGATGTCGGGTAACCCGACACCACTCATGAAAATCGGGCAGAGTCTCCTTTGTATGGGGAGCTTTACCTAAGGTACAAAACTTGTCCCAACAATTAACAATGACCACACAAGGTCCACATGCGAGTAAAATAATGGTCACGTGGGCCCATACACCAATACTCACTAAATTACATCAACTATATACAATAGTTCAAGAGTTAATAAATTACTCTTTACCAAACATATATCAAAATGTACAATTTCTAATACATGTTATACAAAACGAATACCCAAAGCCACAACCCGGCTTTCTTCTAAACGCGGCCTCAAGTGAGCGTCGTCCTCCTGTACACTCCCTGCACCTGAAATAGTGATCCTTCGACAAGATGAGCAAAGGCCAGTAGTGAAAATTTCTTACGTGGGTTACGCCCCACCTAAGTGCACATGTCATGGCAAAACAAACACACTCAAGTAAATACATGATCCTACTTGAATGTCTACATGCCCAATCCTCGTCCTAGTCCTCACCGAATTTCACACATGCCTAAGCCAAATGCGAATAAAATACAGTTTTCAAAACAAAAGCTTTTTGGTCTTGAAAACTTACTACCGAGATTCGGTAAATATATTGGACTACCCTCCGAGGAAAATCTGTTGGATAACCTTCCGAACCAATTCATAAGCCCCTCCGACGTGAATTGTTGGACAATCTCCCAACACAATTCTCTGGAAAATCATCCGTCGAAATTCCTTTCACAAACATTTTTCCTTTCTATTTTCTTTCAATTAATGCACTCACTCCTAATATTCTAGGGTGCCCCAATGCATATGGAATGCATTATGCCAATCCCAACAACTCATGCTAATATATAAAACATGTATATACTAACATAATTAATCCACATAAATCGTGTTATTCAAATTCTCAATCTATAACACCAAAATTAGCTCACATGGGCTAATTAACAAACACAAGCATCTCATTTTGAATCACTCAACATCATAAAAATTCACACAAAAAATCATGTCACTATTCACATGAACGGTGAAACCCTGCCATAATCGTTCACGTGCCACAACAACGGGACTTCTCCACTCGGTTCAAATGTTTTGAGACCGAAAACATGGCTAATCCAAGCCTCAAAACATCCCCAACCATTTACATGGCTCTTAGCCAAAGAATAACACAAGTAGGAAAAGATCCCTACCTCTTGGAGTTGTTGGAACTCCACCAAATCGATGTCCACGTAGGTAGCCCTGGGTCAAGGTAAATCGACTTCTCATTTTCGGCCTGTCGAGAACCGACTCGGCCCGAACGGCGAAAATCTAGGGAGAGAAGGAGCTCTCTCTCTCTCTATATAAAAATGAAACCAAATTTACCGTATTCACATCCCATTTGTTCCTCCAATTTTGGAGAAGATAACTATTTAAATTTTGTCTTATTCATTTAACATTTCAATAATTCCCAATGTGTCCCTTTCTCTCTTGATTTTTGACACTCGATACAATCTCAGCGGCTCATTCTATCATCTCTAATCATGCAACATGTGTCATATGAGTACATGTAGTAGGTGACTTTTGTCACATCACATGTCTTTCACGAGCGGTTTTACAGCACCCGGTGTCTCGAAAAACGTGAAATTTCGACTGTCTAGGAATTCTATGAAATTCAACATGGTAACTAGATTTCGTGAGACAATTCCAACGGTAAAGTCCATTTCATCATCCGAGATCTAGAAAATTTTTGGATTTTTACCGAAATGACCATTTTACCCTTTCGTAAAAATCTAATTTTCTGGCCTCACGAAAGATGAAGAAACTACGCCAAGGCAATTGATCTTTTCTTCCCTAGAAAAAGACCTAATTTAGGCATCGAAGAGGGGCCTCCGCACCCCTTCTGGATCACCTTGTTTCGTTTGTTTCTGCAGTAACACATCACACAAGATCTACGGGACCATCCAACGACTCAAACCTCGCCTCCAATCCAATACCAATAGAAAAAGCACCATCACTTTGGCACCGTCTGTGTTCCTTCACAAATAAACTCACCTCGCTTGATCGATGGTATCGAATCTTTAACATGAGCAGGAGTCACCCTAACCCCTTAGACGCAAGACCAAAGAGACAGGCTCTGGGAGAAGCCACTCACCAAGAGACATTCTTGAAACTCTACAGGCCAATGTTGACGAGATGGAGGCACTCCGTCTCACCAACCAAATACTCGAGAGACTGACACCCCACCACAAATGCAACGCCTGCAGGAAGAACAATAACACCACAACGTTCCTCGAGACGTTGACGGAGAAGGAGAAACTAGCCAAGCCAAGGAGCCTGATCCCTATAAACCCCTCGGAGAGGATCGCAATGAGGGAATGCCTAGTAGGAACAACAGAGGTAATGGACCCCATCTTTACTGCCAGGAGATGGCGGCAATCATGGGAGCAAAGGTTTCAAGATGACCCAACAAGAGCTTCAAAATGTATGAAGCGAAACTCCAAAAGACGAGCTCCAATCTTCCATGGATGCTTTCGTACAATGAAATGTGAACTCTGCTCACAAATGTGGCACGGCACTCTTCCCCAAAATCTCGTAATGCTCTCGATCTAAATGTTCGACGGAACAAAAGACCATGTAAACCACCTCAATACTTACAAGAATTAGATGGAGCTACACGAATACCGTGACCCTGAGATGCGCAGTCTCTCAATACGCCTAAAAGGCCTAGCATCATTCGGTTCAACATCCCACCATCGTCAATCTCATCCTTCAGAGAGTTATCCATCGCGTTCGTCTCCTACTTCATCGGAGCACGAAAGTATAGGAAGTCGAGCTATCACTTATTGACCATAAAAAAGAGCCTACAGGAGAACTTGAGGTCCTATGTCCAGGGGTTTAACGTAGAGTCCTTAAAGGTAGACATCCCAGATGATAAGTTTGCCATCACCGCTTTCATCATCGAAATGGGCGCCATAAATGAAAAGACCCGATGTTTTCCATCTCAAAGAAATCCCCTGCAGCAAAGCATGGCGAGGGTTCTTGATTAGTGCCCAAAAGTTGCTATTTTGAACCCTATTTATTATAGTTTTGAGTGCCTTTTGTGTACTCAATCATTTTAATTAACCCTATTTTGCACATTAAGGTCCCTACTATTCTTACTAATCGCATTAGTGGCTATTAATTTTGTAGTTTCTAAAGCTATTTCCAGGTCAAATTGTTGAGTCCATCCAAGCACAAAGAATTCGAAATCAAACTCGCATTGCGACAGGGAGACCGAAGGAAAGAAGAGAAGAAAATACATGAAATTAGAGCACCATAAATTTGGTTCCTCATGAAAGACCGTTTCATCCTCAAGTAAAGACTATCTACAATTCAAATGACGCCCACTCCTCCAGCTGACACTGCACTGCTTTTGCTGTGACATTTTTTTTGTTTCTTCCCATTTTGTCCCTGTAATGCTTAAATGCTTTTGTTGCTTTTTGGTATCTTCGCTTGTCTTGGTAGCTATGCTTCATTTGTATATAATCGTTAGCTGAGACTTCACTAATGAATAAAATTCCTTAGGCTCCAGCCTCCCGGCTTTTCTCCCCCAGTCTCTCCCGATTTTCTTTCTTTTCTCTCCTTCTCTACGGAAACACTCCCTTTGAGGATGACAACTCAGAGGATGGTTGGCTATACCACTTTATCCTTTATGCCGAGGGTCATTGCCAGGGTTCGAGGTAACCTCACTCGCTTCCTGCTTTTTAACGCAAAGTTTTTGCATTGCATTTATGTTCCTATTTCTCACTCTAGGTTAGAACTTCCGACAAGTGCCTCATCGATTCAGTAATGGCACCTTAGCCCTGCTGGATGTCGCAGATCCACCCAGATTCATTAGTCAGCTTTACTTGTCACCCACAGGCGACATCAAGGAGGCACGTTCACTGCCTCAGAGCATTAATGTTTCACAAATGTTGTTTTTCTAAAAAAAGGGAAAATCATAGGGTTTAGTTTAAAGCTAAATGGAAGATCCGGTTCGAAATGACTATAGGTCATCCTCCTAACGTTAGGAAATGAACCCGAACCCCCTCATCTTAGAACCCAAATCCAGCCACTCGACACTTCAAGATAATTCTTTCTTTACATTTTATTTTTATTTAAATTCCCAGTTTGCCAACCATTACACCCCTGTTTTTACAAAAATCCCAGTAAAAATCCAGTCCTGAATTCACCATTTCGCCTTCACTCGTGAAATCATTTGTACGAAGAAACCCATCCCCGTGTTCGAATCTGATTATACCGGCAAGAGCTGCCACTTAGGGATTTAGGATATAAATTTTGTTGATTCCGGCACCCCTATTGTGGCACGAATCAAATATTCACCCCCGAACCTACACATTGCTAGTCCCTTAACAATGAAAGAAAGAAAGAAAGAGGGAGCATACAAAACGATAACAAAATGATGTTCACAAAATTATTTAGAGATTTCAAAAGGTTGTGAATGAGTAATGCCTAACTCTTTGATGAGAGACCACCTAAACTTAGCCCAATAACTATCTCAAGAGAATGAACGCCATACGTAGTCGAATATCAAAAGAGTTTCCTCTTCTCGATGACTCAACCAGAACTCCACCAAAACTATGTTTGTTTGATCACCTCAACAATAAACCCGGCTAAACCACCTCCCCCAACCAAGCTACCGCCCACCTAGCCCACTAACCAACCCCTAAATTGTGAGCTCAGACCCACTCTATTCCACAACTTTTTGTAAGGTCAGGTGCAATGCCGAGGAATCGACCTCAAGTCCATGTAACAGATCCACCTCCATGACTCCAACGAATCTGCCGCTTTAGCAGATCAAGTCGTGCTGATCTTCGACCACAAACTCTACAGTGTTTCACCTGACTTAATGATTTCGAGAATCCAAAGACCTACAACTCGCTTAAACCCACCTATCCACCCATGTATTGAGATGACTAAGTCGGTGGTCTCTAACCAGCTTGGTTTAGGGTACCAGCTTCAAAGGCTTTCGCTATATACCCTGACCATGCTCTCTGTGTTTCAAGGTAAAGCGCCACGCTTTTCTATTCGCTTCTTTTCTTTTCTTTGTCTTTTCTTTTGAAGACACATTGCCTTCTTCTTAGGAACTCTAACCTATTATAAATGCTAATTTTAAGCTAATGCCGGTTTTGCAAAGTAAAGGGGTATTCATCTTCTCTACTCTATTGATGAAAATCTACAGTAATCGTGGTGTGTGGCTAGATAATGGTGGAAGACAAAGGTTGAATACTCGGGGGTTTCAACTAACCACTACTTAGTCATGCATGGAATTTTTCTAGCATTGATGAAGTATCAAAATGTTGCTTCAACTTTTCAACTTACAGAAAGGCAAAACCACTTAAAATATAGGGGCAAATGAGATGCAAAGTGTAGAAAATAGAGTGTATTATATATAAAGGTGTATTTTTACAAAATTTCACTTTTTTCGTAATATAAACAAAGTAGTTTCCTTTAATATACATCGGCTTTATTGAGCATGTGTACAAACAAAACTAAAGTCAATAGGATGAACATCACTTCCCACACTAACTCTCACGACAATGGAACCAGAAAGTTAGGGGAGGAAGTGGTACCTCCCCAACGGTGGTCGGGATAGGGCGAATCATCCTCACCAATGAGGTGTCGCCGGAGGAGTGGTAGATGTTGTCGCAAACATAAACACATCCAAGGATCCGCTGTGGCTAATGGCGGAGGTGCGATCCCGCTCAAGGGAGGGGTAGTCATTCCGAGCAGTGACATAAGGAGAAACTGGCTGGGAGGCCCTCCGGTGACCTAGAGCCGTGATAAGATACCTACTGTGCAGAATGGCACCTGTTCAGCTATGGCCGCCTCACGTAGTCATCTTATCTCATGAGGGTGGCATAGGAGGTCAGAAATGAAGCCGCGGTGAGCTGAGAATATGCTGGGACGCTCCATGACGGTCAAAAAGTCCCCGTGGATATGGCAATGCACCGTCGAGGTGACGCGGAGGTGCTCTGGCCACGCAGAGGTGTCGGCCCAAATGATATCTATAAGGAGCAAGGGGCATGGGGGTAGAGGGCTCTGAAGGGATAGAGGGCATCAGTGCCTGAGGTACTAGAGCTATAACTATTGGAGTTAGGGTCGCTGAGCCGGGCCGGATCACGATGGAACTTACTGGGAAAGCTACCGGAGGCTCCTCAAGAAAGCCTCCACTTAGGCGGGATAGTCCCCAGTGGACTATTGGCACTGCCTGCCCGCCCCGTCCTGAGGGGAAGATGAAAGGTGTGTGTCCCTCCCATCGCACCGATCAACAAGAGAGTGGTGGCCTGGCGTACCGTGGTGATGTCCTCCGACGGCCTCACCGGAACCCGATGTGCTCAAGCACCTGGCATAAGAGTCGTGGAAATAGGAGAGGCATGGACTCAGCGCGGGGCAAGCTCCGGCGGTGGACCCTGTCCTCGAAGTGGAACAAGGACATCATAATCAACTTTGTTGGGCTGAACCAGAAGCCCTCTGAAATGCGATATAAAGCCTCTAAAATAGCTCCTTTCCTCTGAACGATATGCTAGAGCGGAAATAGATTAGACCTCAAAATGTGGTTTATCAAAAGCATACGCTGCGGGAGGTGCCGCCTGAATAATATAGTCCCACCAGTAGCGTCTATGAGATAGTTTAATTTACCCGGTCGAGGATGGGGCCATCGTCTATAGTCTACCGCATCAAGGCACCAAATTGAGCATCACTAAGAGGCAGCTCCAGATGTCGAGGTCCGAAGCATCCCGCGGCCGCCATGGAAAATACGCGCAGCAAATGCAAAGCCAGTCTGCCTTCGACGCCATCGTGGTGATAAAACTCCACACCACCCAGGATAATAGTGATCGACACTGGCGCCATGAACGGCTCCAGATGCAGATCTCCGTATCGAGGAGTAATGGAGTCCCGAGCCTGTGTCCTCGAAAATGCCTGAGATCGTAGCAAACCTCCCGTAGAAATCTCTCCCGCGGCAATCAACATTCCCTGAGATGGGGCTGCAAGGGTAGAAGGGTCACCGACATACAGATGCAGGGACAGTCCCGGGGTCCAAACAATGCCCCGATAAGGTGGCGAGGTGGCGCCAAGGTCCCGGCTACACTTCGGGCCCGAGGTATCGGGCCCTCTTACTACAGCCCTCTGGCTGGCCTAGGATGAATGGAGCAAGCGGAGGGGGCTAATCAGATGATATCCTCCCCGGGAAAGGCCACGAGAGGATCTCCTTAGCATCAAGCAATGCGCGCCTGGACAGCACCCGGGCGGCGCGGGGCCGGGCGCAGCTGAGGCGCGGTGTGCCGGCGGGCCGTGGCAACGGCGGCTGCGTGAGGAGTCAGCAAAAAGGGAGCTCAGCCACACACCAGTGGCTCACAACGGCGCCCCCCGGCGCCGAGGTCCTGCAGTGTGGGAGAATGGGCCCCCAAGCACTCCATGGTCAAGCGAATGAGCTCCACTTAGCCCGCTATCACGGCTTGATGGATAGCAACTTTGAGAGGAGAAGGGAGTTTCATAAACTGGGAGGTTGAAACATGAAATGAAAATGGTGAAAACAAGGGTTTATATAGGGGAGGAGAGGTAGGTGAGAAGACTTGAACAATTAATGGCATTTAGTGACCATTAATTAAATGGCTCAAAAAATTATAAAAATTAATTGCAGGAGCATGAAACGGAGAGTTGCATGCAAATAGAAAGTTACAAAGTGTCAGGTGATCGATGAATGGGTCCCTAACCATTTTGCAAGCTATAAAATTCAACTGGAAATTTCCGGTGCAAAAATTTTGTTCTTCCCCCAAGCACTGGAACACCTGCAACACACAAGACCAAAAATTATGAGAAGATAAGCTTGAAAATAAGGAAATTTACAAAATTTGAAAAATAAAGGATATTTAATGAAAATCCTAATTTAAAACTTGAAATAATATAAAGCAAATATCCAATCAAAATTTGGAGTGGTTTCTAAGTTCTCAAGAACCACTTCGTCAGACACCCAAGAGACTATGTAGGGTGGAGGAGAAGCTCCTCCTTGCTTCAGAGGTGGTTTAAGAAATGAGCCTCAAATTCCCTTCTACTCCTCAAGCAAGAGATCCCGCTTCTCTCGTGCCGTGCCGGGATGACAGATGTGAAGGCTCGACCAATGCAAACATCCTTCATTTAACCGGCTTTCCTTTTGGTCTTCCTCGTTAATTTTTCCCAGCTACTTTAGCACTTGTTTCTCCCTTCACCACAGGCTACTCAGTACTCTTTTGATTTCTACTCCTCATCCTCTGCTAGCTTATCCTTGTTGCTCAAGTGAAAAATGTTGAGCTCCAAATGCCATGCTGTCGAAGGTGAGCCGCATTTAATTCCCATTTCGATACGCTGATTATGCATTAGATGTGGAAAAAATGGCCTCCCAAGTATGACGTGGCACTTGGTTAGTGCTCACATCTAGCCTATATCAAGAACAAATAAAATCCAATGTAGGATAGTAGAATTTGTCTACCTTTACCAGGACATCCTCAACTATCCCTTTTGGTATTTTCACGGATCGATCCGCCAAAGATAAGGTGATGTTGGTAGGTTTCAGCTCCCCCAAACCTAACCCGCTTGTACACCGAGCATGGCAAAGAGGGTTGATAATTCGGCTCCCGTGATCCAATGCTTGCCTCGCTCAGGCCGGGACCTCCATGTCGACCGAGATGCATGGAGATCCCGGATCTCAGATTTCACTAAGGTTTTCAGACCGGATGATGAGTCAATTTGTTCGCTTAGGGAAAGCTTTCTTGTTAATGCCCAACCCCTTTTTGACTGTGCGTAAGTCCTTTAGAAATTTTTCATAGGTCGGGAACTCATGATCATGTTTCAAGTGTGGGAATGTCGACCTTTACTTGCCTCAAAGACTTAGGATGCTTCTTGGTTGAGGCCCTCTTTTGCCTCTCAATGCTCGGGGGAAAAGCAGAGTGCACGCTTTTCTTCACTAACTCTTTAAATGAATATGTGTTCGGCTCTACTTCCTATTTTCCGCCCTTTCCCACCTGCCTGGGCCCCGTCGCTTCAATTTCCTTACCATTCCTCAAGATTATAATGGCCTGGACTTCATCCATTTTTTGTGCAGGCTCACTAGCATAGCTTAGTTCATGCACTCCCCCTAGAATCAGCGTTGTCCGGGAAGGAATCTTCCTTTCTCCCGCACCCATGCCGATTGGTCGCCATCACGGATGACCAAGTAAAACAATTTTCCTGATTTAGCTTCTTGTGGAGCCCTCAATTCTTTTGTCCATGGAGCGCTCTACATTTTCTATTCTTTGATTCAACCGAGCATTAATAGTTTCGCTTCCTCTACAAAATCTCCCACTCACCTTACCTCAAATTCATGATAGCCCCGCTTCAACAGTGATGAGGTTGGTGGTCGCCGAGGTGGACCCATATTGTGGTCAGCTGATGTGCTCCTCGGGGAACATATATGATGAGCTTAAGTCATCCATTTCGATCCATTTTTCCGATTGATTTCTATCTAAAAAGGACTCCGATTTATATGCGTAAATGTGGAATAATCTCACTAAATCATGGCAAAGAAATTCAAGAGAAAGAGGATATTGCAAAGAGGGAAGCCCGAGCGTAGCGGTCGAAAGGTGGATGACACGACCGGGTCATCGATGTCGCAATGTGGAGAGGTGCAATTTGTGAAGAAAGGACTGATGTCGCGACGCCTTGATAGTAATGAAGAATCATCACACTGTCGCAACCACAAAACCTACCTACATAAGGGCAATCAAGGCGTAACGAAAGTGTGTCGCAAATGAACCCAAGTCAGCAACCATAAATTAATGTGAAGAACAGACATGATGTCTACACCATTTCGAGGTCGCTGGCTGTAATCAAGGTCGAGCAAGTGACATGGAGGTCGTGGACAAAGAACGAGGTCGCGAAGCATAGGAAGAGCCAAGGGATGCTAAAGCGCAAGTCGCGACTAAATAAAAGCTTCGCGACAAGTGCTTAGGATAATCGATGTCGAGACAAAGAATCGAGGTCGCATTAACAAACTAAATGGGCCGCGAATCTGAAATCCACAAGGAGGCGTGATCAAAGCAGGGGCCTGTAACTCGTAACCCTATAAATAAGCATCAAGCATCGGGCTGAAAGCAGCCTTCGCATCGTAACGAGAGATCCGGTGCAGCCTAAGGCCTATGTATTTTAATTTTCTCTTTCTTTGTTTTGTTGTTATTTTAGATTAGATTGTTAGTTTCTTTCAAATTTTGATCCTGGACGTTAGTCAGTTAAAGTAGAAGTCGAATGCGTAATTCTATTTCTTTTCAAATTATCGCTGATCTTCAATTCCATAAATTTTGGAATTTGATTTCCAAGTGTCTCGATCTAGTGGTTCTCTCTTGATCGAAAGCCATTGTAGTGTGTAAATAAAGCAATTTCTTAGGAAACAACATTGAATAGACTCATGAAAGCAATCTATCTTTCCTATAGAAATTTATCGAAGCCACTCTGAACTTCCAAATATAAATCTACTTTCGGTTCGACCATTCCTCAGATCCGATCCTAATATCGTTGTCCTATACCCTACACACAGATCACTCTACATACCCATTTCCGTGAGGCCCTTAGTGACACAGAGAAGGCATTCCTGAGAGTAGTGAACAATTTCTCAAAGGTATGCGAACCTGGAGTAATGTAGAGCTCATCAGAGTTTCGTGGAATGTAAATCGACAACCGGCCTTCTCACTTGAAATCGAGATCAGCTGAATGACTTATCAATTTAAAAAAGCAGAGTTCACCTCGATTCGAACAAGCCTCAACTCTGCAAAGAAGTAAATCCCATCTAATCAAGGAAAATGATGAACCTGCTCCAATTCTTGAGGAAGAGAAACCAAAGAAAGTGTAAACCCCATGCTATACCTATGTTCAGAGCTAAAGTTTACAGTCCATGTTCTGGGTATGAAGTATTGAAAAAGAAAAATATCCAGAACAAGGCAACCCAGATTAAAAGTAGTTATCTAATTCTCTGTCTTCGAAAGAATCAGGGAAGATTAGATGATGAACAGTGTCGTAAGGAGAGATCCAACTGCACTACCCTATTCCTTGGACAGGTTTTAAATTTGTGGTTCATGAAGCAAAGTTACGTATAGTCCAAGTGAATTGATGTTTCACAAATAGCAAAGATTTTCAAATGCTCCATTTAAAAGATAAATCGATCAATCAATTTGTTAATGTCACAGCTGAACAGTAGATGGTGACAAAGAATAGGGCAAGAGCAAGGTAGATTAGATTGTTAAATGCTATTATATCAACTCAATGTAGTAAATTGGATTCAGTTAATTTGTTTAAAATAACTGCCATGTCTCCTTGACAGTAATGAAGAATCACATCAAGGTCGCAAACTTCACAAAACCCACGACATAAGGGCAATTGAAGTAAATAACGAGTAGGTCGCGAATGTAAACTCAAGTCAACTACAAATTAATGAAGAACAAGACATGATGTCGCAACACCATTTCGAGGTCGCGACAAATTTCATCCAGACTATCAAATTCCTGCATGAAATTTCCCACCCCATATTGTTGCTGCTGATGTGCCTTTGGGGAAACATATACTGCAGGTTTAGGCTTCCAGGTGAGGTTGGGGTGGTTTTTCCAACATCAGAGGTGCTCGCCATACTTCGCATCACCACAAGGTTTATTTTCAGCTCACAACATTTGCATGCTCACCATCAAATCCTTTATCGAGGAGAAATCGACAATGTTCCCCCTTGATGACCGGTAGATTGACAATTGAAACATGGTTGGCCGTGCATAGATGCCCCGCCACCGCCCATACCTCGCCGATTTCCTGTCTGGGCTCTTCCATCCTTCCGACAAGGTGGATAGCTAGCCTTTAATTCCACATCCTCCGCCTAATGCAATAAATGCCTCCCTTTGTCTCACTGCTTGTTTCATTCTCTACCTCCCTCGTCCTACCATCCCATCCCCTCGGAGGTCTCAAAGAATACAGTTAAGGAAATCCATGGCTTCATCCTCTGATTACGAGGTGTCCCTCCACACATGGTCTCCAAGAGTTGTTTCAATACGGAAGGGGACATTCCAACGTAGAAGTGGTTTATTAGCATCCATGTGTCAAAACCATGGTGAGGGCAGGCAGAATGATGGTCTCCGGCTATACCTTCCCAAAGATTGACAAAAATTTCACCGGTCACTTGGCCGCAAAGGTGTAGATTTGCCTCTCTCAAATTGTTAGTCTCAGGGCACCAAAGAACTTCTAAAATTCCGCCTCGCTTCGCCTGGGCCCCGATGGTCCTCTTAGGGTCTTAGTGAATTCGTCAAATTTTGGCTTTGTCTCTTTGAGGGTCAATGGGAAAGCTTCAGCCTCAGATTCCATATCGATTGCACCCTCTCTTGAAAGTCTTACTTCAAAATCCCTTGGATGTGTGTGTATGGATTTTCATTTTCCATACCATGAAAAGTCGGGAGCCGTAGTGGGAAACCTCGTATAAGGCCTCACGCTACATCCTCTGCAAGGTATAATGCATGAGGTGCACTCACCCTTGGTGGGTGTGGCAAGATCCCTCATTGACTCAGAGGTACTAGGCTCCCTTTGAACCCCCGGGCTGGGCTCGCCGCTCTTCAAGTGGGTCTCCATCCCGCTTGTGTGTAAACCCATTTCACACCCTTGTTCAACTGAGCACTTAGCCTTCCAATCCGCCCCGTAGTGTTTTTGTCCCACCGCATGTCGCAGAACACACCACAAGTAAGAAACCAACAAAAACAAGACTACTAAAAAGGTTGATATTAGCCAAAATCAAAATAGGGGAAAACAGTCTGCACAATGAAATTTTCCAACTCCCCTGCAATGAAATTTTCAAACTCCCCTGCAGTGAACTGTAAGTGAGGAAATTTCGCAACACTGCTCCCACCTGCTGTTGACTGCTTTTTGACCTGCCTTTTTGTGGTTTAATACCAATCTACCCTTGATGTAATTTTGGTTCCTTTGTATATTTTTGTAATTTCCTTATACTGAGCACCTATAAGCTCACTTGCTTGTAACCAATCAACTTCACTCCATCAAATCAATAAAAGGAAGTTTTGGCAATTTTAAGCTTCCTCTACTTCCTCTTAAGGTTTTGTGATTTTCTCCCCTCTCCTTCATTTTCTTGCATCTTTCGTAGCCAAACACCCCTCATGATGACAAAGCAAGTGGGATGCTCTACTAAAACCCCCTCCTCCTCAAGGAAGGCCACTAGGTGTTGGTTTAAGGCAAGCTGCAGCGTTCTCATGCTTTCATGTTTGTATTTAAGGGTATTTGTGGTTCCTCGCTTCCTCACCTTAAAGCTAAAATCTCCTAGGCATGCTCTCCTTAACTTGTATTTGGTAAGCTTTTGGGTTCAAAGGGATACTTTCTACTGTGATCCAACGATGCCCAGCTTAGTTGTTCCTATTAGTTACCCCGTGAAGATAGGCTCTTTTTGAGATATGTTCTCACCGTTAGGGACATTCATGCTAATCAAATGCTATCTTTCAAGAGGAAAACTTTTAGGGTTTAGGTTTTAAAGCTAAATGAAGATCCGGTTTGGGAAATGACTATATGTCATGCTCTCCAACGCGAGGAAAAAGACCCAAGGACTTGTCGATTAACTTAGAACCTTAAGCCCAGTGGCCCGAGACTTCAAGGAATTCTCTCTTAAATTTTTACTTCAAGTTATTTCTAGTTTTCAACCATTCACTCACACTGTTTTTCACAAACCCTCAAAAATCCAATGAGAAAACACCATTTTCAATACATTACAACTCTTCTCTCACGAAGAAAAACCACCGTGTTCGACCCTGGGGGAGCCACTATAATCGCAAAGAGCTTACACGTCGGCAGTAGGGAATCCCAGAGATATAAATTTTGTTGATTCCGAACACCTACTTGGCATAAACGAATCAGTGCTTGCCAAAGCAAAGAAATACATTAACGGCTAGGAAGCCCTTCTATCTAAGCAGGGAAACTCTTCCGAGCAAAAGGAGAAAAGCAGGGGTGAGAAAAAGAGAGAACGAAGCCCCAAGAGATGTGGAGACAGGGATAAATCCCCACGAAGAGACACAGAGAACAGAGAACGATCTCCAAAGAGATGAGGCAACATCAGGGACCGCTTGGGCCCACCCCATCCCAACTCATGAAGAATGATATCCACCCTGCAAGAATTCACCCTTGACACTTGTGTCATTGTGTCCTACGTGAGACGCACAGTTGAAAATTTTAAGGTGGCCATCCTGCATGAAGATGTAATTCATCAAGAGAGACTCAACCAAGTATTATGAATTCCATAGGGATCATGGACACCGAGTAGATGATTGCATCCAGTTGAGGAAGGAAATTGAATACCTAATCTGACAATGAAATCTTCGCTCGTGGCCTCGTATGTCAGACCGTGCACCGCCCCCCATCACCCCTCGCTCGGCCGCCCAACTCAACACCGCGAACCCGGAGAAATCCATGTGATCTCCGGGATCATGGGAAAGGAGTCCATCTCGTGGCCCTAAGGCTCATTCCACGCAGATCAAATCGTGGGAGATACTAGAAATACAAGTCGTATCCAAACTCCCTCGATTGACACAACTATAACCTTTTCGGACTCTAACATGGAAGGCTACCAGCATCCCCATAACAATCCATTGGTAATAAGGGTCGTTGTAGCCAACAAAACAGTACACAAGGTCCTAGTCGACAACGAAAGCTTAGCCGACATCATCTTCGCGTCAGCCTTCGATGAAATGGGCATCGAAAGGGAGAAACTAGAATCGGTCAACACCCACCTACGGGGATTCTCCAGAGAAAGAGTGCTGCTCCTAGGGTCAATACAGCTAGTGCTCACTTTGGGAGATCCCCCGTGCCAGGCCACAACAGTGATAAGGTTCCTCATGGTAGATGCCCAATCAGCTTATAAAATACTATTGAGCAAACCCTCCCTCAACGCCATAAGGGCCGTCCCTTTTTCCTATCATATGGTTATCAAATTCCCCACTGCGAATGGGGTAGGAATGGTTCGAGGAGATCAGTGTGTAGCCAGGGAGTGCTACTCAGCATCAATGAAATAAAAAGCGGTTGGGAGCATCTACATGGATGAGCTTGACATGAGAGATTAGGTGAGCATCCGACTTACGCCCTCTGAACTAAGCCGTCTGTTGACAACTTGACAACGGAGAACATCTTGTTTACGTCAAGTCAGGTGGCTAAAGCGTGTCAGGACCTCCTTATCCACTTCTTAAAATAGAATATAGAAGTATTCACCTAGAAGTATGAGGATGTGTGGGGAATTAACCTCGCAGTAATTACACATAAGCTAAACATCAGCTCCTCCTTCAAACCTATCAAGCGAAAAGTTTGGCCCAAGCGAAGCGATCAACGAAAAGTTAACAAACTCCTCCCGAGCCAAAACATCCGAGTAAAATACCCTGATTGGTTGGCTAATGTAGTCCTTGTCAAAAAGACAAATGGAAAATGGCGACTCTGCATTGACTTCACTGATGTTAACAGGCACATCGAATGGTTCTCCTACCTCGGATCGTAGCCTTATAGTAGAGCCGCATTGGCGCCCAGGCTTCTTAGTTTCATGGACGCTTTCTCGGGATATAACCAGATCAGAATGGACCCTAGTGACGAAGACCTCATTTGTGGCCCCGGGTAAGAGCAATATTTACGGGGATGCCTTTCATGTTGAAGAATGTCTAGGCCACCTAACAGAGTCCAGTGAATAAAATGTTTTAGAAGCAGATTGGGGCATCCATGGAGGCATATATAGATGACATGCTGGTGAAGTCAGTTAAGTAGGAAGCTCCGCATTAGCCCACCTAATTTGGAGTCGTTACAGGTCTTGAAAACTATAACATGAAGTTAAACCCAGCCAGTGTGCCTTGAGGTCTCAGTAGGAAAATTCTTGGGTTTCATAGTCAAGCAACCGAGGAATAGAGGCCAAATCGAATAAGATAAAGTCATTGCTAGACATGATTGCCTTCGACCACCAAAGAAATTCAATGTTTGGCCCAGGAGAATAGCTACTCCTAAGCGCTTTTGTATCTAGATCCGACGAAGTGTTGGCCACTCTTTTCGAGTTCTTAAAGGCTTTCCTTTGAGAAGCCCGATAGAGAGAAATTCTCCGGCGCTAAACTTACCTAAGCTCTCCTCCCATCCTGGTAAGCCCTTCCGAGGGAGAACTCCTTACCCTTTATTTGGTCGTTTCAGATTTCTCAACTAGCACCGCCTTGGTCAGAGAGCGAGATAGAATACAATAGCCGGTCTATTACTGCAGTCGAGCTTTGAGGAGCGGAGGAAGGTATCAGGATGGAAGTGTCATGTTGACGACCTTTGCTAGAAGGCTTCAACCATATTTCCAGGCTCACACTATTGAAATCCCCACAGAACACCCAATGAAACAGATATTGTACAAGCCAGAGACCTCGAGAAGACTAATAAAATGGACCATAGAGCTCAGTGAGTTCGACATCATATACAAGCCAAGGACAGTCGAGGCGGGATTTGGCGAGATTTCATCATGGAATTTACCCCTCGAATGCCTGGCCTACGAAACTACACAATTGGGCGCGACACCTATCACGGGGTTGTCCGTAGATGGGGCCTCGTTTCCCCGAGGAAGCGTCACGGGTTTGGTCTGACCTCCGGAAGGGATTGACTTGGGTATGCTCGGATTCGGTTCAAGCCTCCCGATAACGGCGAGTCTGAAAATTTGTCATAAGCGCAGAGCTTAATTGCCTCCATGGAAGCTAAGGTATGCGGTGATTCCAGTTGATGGTGAAACGGATAGAGACTCCCTCTGAAGCGGGTGTGAAAAAATGATCCTTTACCTCAAAAAGGTGCGAGAACTATTTAAAAAGTTCCATACGGGTTCAGGTCAGGCATGTCCCAAGGGTAGAGAATTCGCAAGTAGATGCCCTGGTAAAGCTAGCAACAACATCACGGGAGAATCTAGATAGACTGGTATCGATCGAGCACCTCTTAGAGCCATCGGTGAACGTTGACGATGAAGAAGTGTCCCGATATAAGTGCGAGTACGGATGGACCCCATCTGGGATTATGGTGGTCAAATATTGCCAGCGATCCAAAGGAGGCCTCAGCTCAAGGACGAGAGTCGACTCGAATCACCATTCATCGGGGACCCTTTATAAGCGAACTTTTCTACTTTGTCCTTAAGTGCGTAGGAAAGAGCGCTGATGCGTGCTCGAGAGAGGTGCATGAAAGTATCGCCAGCAGCGCGGGCGAGGTCCTTGGCGGCAAGACACTAAAACGGGGATGTTATTGGCCTACAATGCTCCAAAAGTAGCCACGGATTTGGTTAAAATCTGAAGACACATTAAGAAACATTGCAGGATCTCGCCTCTCATAAGGCCCGTTGACCTCAATCATAAGCCCTTGGCCTTTTCAACAATGGGGGCTAGACATATTGGGGCCCCTTACCTGTGGGAAGAGACGTGCAAGTTATTATTGTAGGGTGGTTACTTCACCAAGTGGGCGTAGAACCATTAGCAACAATCACCAGGCCAGGTGGCCAACTTTGTTTGGCGCGTTCCATAATATCTGAGTTTGAATCTTGACCACAGTGGCTCGTCATGGGAAATAGTTCGACAATCCTAAGTTTAGAATTTACCAGCCGAGCCTCGAGATTAAAAATTACTACTATTCTGACTCATCGTAGTCCAGCGGACAAGTAAAAGTCACTATAAGGACTCTTAAGGCGATTAAAGACCAAGGCTGCATACGAAATCCCAGAAATGGTGCGAATATCTCCCAAGGTGCTATGGGCATGAACTACTGCACTAAATGACAACTCAAGAAACCTATTTGCTCCTGGCATTTGTACTTGGCAGTATCAGTCGAGAGTTGAGCTAAAATCACGGGGGTTAAGTTAAAATCTTTGTAGACATAACGAGAGATTCTCCGCACGAACCTTGACCTCCTAAGAAGAAAAACATGGCGGGTTCTAAAGCATATTGAGGACTATCACGGAAAGGCGACCAAAATATTACGACCGAAGGGGTTAAGCCCAGAAGTTTCATGGTGACTAATTCTAAAAACTCACGCGTGAGGAAAGACCCCGCTACGGGGCTAGATATTTGGAAGGATTTCGGTGTCTCGCGAATAGTCGACCTAACAACCAGACTTCAAATAAAGAGGGAAAAACCTTGCCACATTCTTCAGGCAATGACACCTCAAGCGAACTACCAAATAAACTAGTTTTAACTTTTAATAAGAAATTCAAGTTTAGCACATAACAATCTATGTGTTCATTTCGGCTTTGATTAATATTCCATGGATCGTCAAAAAAAAAAAAAACAAACAAACATCAAACAAGTACCTTACGTTTCCAAAGACCATACTTTTATTTAGGTTATGTGAAATTGTCGGAGAAAATTACGTTCTCTACATCTCAAAAAATTACAATCAGTAAAGTTGTTCTCTACATCAGTCGTTCTCTACATCTCAGAAGATCACGATTGGCGTGCAAATCAAGGCAAAAACCATAGAAGAGAAAAAGAAAAGGAGAAGGAGAAAAAGGGAGGAAAGGAATAATGGAGGAAGCGAACTTTAAAAAATTTCCCTCCCGGGCGCATATTTCTGAATATGTTAAGGTCGGTTCCATCAATGGGCAGGACTAGAGAACAACAAAACTCCCACAAGGGAAGGATTAGGGAACAACTCAACTCCTACAAATGGTACAACGTTGAAACCAAACGTCGGCCTGTGACCACCAAGCAGACTCCGCGCATTGGCTATCAAATCATGAAGCTTCATCACGTATGAACTCCGGCATTGTCGAAGAGAGGAAGAAGGTTGGGAGCGGGGTATAACACGGACCATCGAAGAAAGGCTATTATTTATAAAGAAACCTGGACACCTGGGAAGCCATGCAATCTATTCTGATTCTCCATAGATCTGCATTAAAATCGTGCGTGCTTTCGAGGGAAGAGGAAAGCGAAGAGCCACCCATTTCGATTCGAGGGCAGAACCGAATGTCGAGGAGCCACGTAGCTGGGGTTGAGAGTCTGGTGGCTCAGCCAGAAAGATCATGCCAACTTCAGTTTCAAGAGAGCACGGTAGCTCGGCGTTAAAGAGCTTTGCGGCTCAGTGTCAAAGAAACCATGGCTGGGATCTAAAGGGACCGGCCTTATTTCGGTTCTTAAGAGACACGACAGCCCGAGAAAGGCCCAGTAGCCAGTCGGGTAGCTCGGTTTCAAAAGAGCCACGTAGCTCAGTTTCAAAAGAGCTTTGTAGCTCAGCGTGAAGGGAGCTAGGTAGCTCAGCTTCAAAAGAGCCATGTAGCTTCATTTCAAGAAATTCGTGTAGCTCGGTTCTTAAGAACTTTGACGCCCGAGGCCCAGTAGCGAGAACCCACGTAGCTCAGTTTCAAAAGAGCATGGTAGCTTAGCATCAAAAGAGCCTTGCAGCTTAGCGTCAAAGGAGCCATGTAGCTCAGTTCCAAAGGGGCCATGTAGCTCGGTTCTTAAAGAACCTGATAGCCTAGGACGCCAAGTAGCCAAGGAGCCATGTAGCTCAATTTCAAAAGAGCCTTGTAGCTCAGCGTCAGGGGCAGTGCTTCGACTTTAAAGAGCCATGTAGCTCGGTTTCAAAGTGCGTGTAACCGGGTTCTTAGATTTGGCGACCCTAGGAGGCCAAGTAGCTAAGGAGCCATGTAGCTCAGTTTCAAAAGAGTCTCATAGCTCATGGTCAAAAGAGGCCTTCTGCGGCTGTCAGAAGGAGCCATGTAGCTCGATTCAAGGGTCATGTGGCCTGGTTCTTAAGAACTGACTGACCCTAGGAGGCCAATTAACGAGGCCACGTAGCTCAGTTTCAAAAGAGCCTCGAAGCTCAACATCAAAAGAGCCTTATAGCTGAGCGTCAAAGGAGCCATGTAGCTGTCGAGGGATGTGCTGGCCGGTTCTTAAAGAACTTGACAGCCCGAGCGAAGTAGCCAAAGGAGCGGGTAACCAGTTTCAAAGAACCACGTAGCTCAGTTTCAAAAAAGCCTTGTAGCTCAGCGTCAAGGGAGCCATGTAGCTCAGCGTCAAGGGAGCCATGTAGCTCAGCATAAAGGGAGCCATGTAGCTTAACTTCAAAGAATATAGCTCGATCGCCAAGAACCTAACAGCAGGTAAAGTAGTAGAGCCCACGTGGCTGAGTTCAAAAAGCCTTGTAGCTGGCGTCAAAGAATATATAGCTCGAGTAAGAGCCCGACATCTAAGGTGGATGACGGGAAACCTGAACCACAGTGTAAAAGAAGGCGAAAACGAGAAGGTGGAAGGCGGAATATCCATAGAATAACAAAGGCAATGCTAGCATTATATAGATGTCCGAGGCTTTAGAGCGAAGTTAGCCAAAATGAGCAGATTATACAAAGGGGCTACAAATGTTAGGAGCAGAGTTACGAGCAGCCTCGGTGAGTCTGGGAGCCTCAGGCCATGCAGTCGAAGCGAAGCTGACTGGCGGATAGAGAGCCCGATTCGGTAGGAACCTCAGCTTCACCGGGAAGAGGAACAGAGTTAGGGGTATCAGAGAACACTCCAAGGTCTTCCTCGTCCTCATAAGCAGTTCTTGCACTCCTCCCCATTGGGATCGGGCAGAAATTAAAATCCCAGACACAGGAAAAGCAGCGACTCTGCGTCGGCAGTATCGGGAGACTCATAAGGTGCAGGCCTCGTCCCTCAACTCCGCTATTACTATCCCTTATGCTATCCATAGCCTCCTGATTTTGGAGGTCCCCGCGTAGCGCATTGCACTCTTCAACCAAGCATTCCCTGGAGCTCTCAGCTTCAGCCCCTCAGAGGCCTAGATCAGCCAGCGCTTTGGTACGCGCTCTTCCACAACGCTGAAACTCTTCCCTTAACACCGCTCATCGCCAGCAATATAGCTCCTGGCCTTCTTTTCCTTGTCTTGACCCTGCCTTTATGTGAGGTGTGCTTGGTGAGACTGCCACCCATGCATCTTGGTGAAGCTTTGTACTCCAGGGCTCGCGGCTCGGGCCTCCCGGAGGAGTCAAGGCGACTTTAGATTTGTATGCTTTCGCTGCCTTAGTAGAGCTCTCGGTAAAACTGGCCTTCCTCGCCAGGCTCTTTATATAAGTGGTCGTCTTCCAAAGAACAAGATGGAGTTAGCAGGCAACATTAGCACAACGATGAGATGGATAAAAGAAGGCCCTCGGACATACAGAGATGGTTCCTTGGAGCGATAGGGCTAAAGTCTCCTCAACGTATAGGGCATCCACCTTCTTGAGATCGAGTGGAAGGGCGGAAGGTGGCGCCGGTCGGCGGTGAGCTCCATTGAGTAAGCGCGAGTCTCACCCCTCAACTCCAGCGATCACTTCCAGCGTCTCCACACGCCAGTGGGGTGTGGCGTTACACCTTAGAGGACTCGGATAGAATGGAAGAACTTTTAAAGGAGGCTCGACAACCCTTCTCGAAGAGCCCTTGGCTTCTAGGTAGAGGATGGAGTGCCGCTGATATCGCCACCTCGGCCGAGAAGGCAGCGCCCTCCACACGAGCGATGGCGCGATCCCGGCTCCTTGGCGGTGATGGAGGGCAGATGCTCTCCCATCGCCGGGATCTTGGAGTGAGAGCCTCGCGAGAGCTTGAACCTTACGTTTACGTTTTCCTTCCACCCCACCAAAAATCTCTCACTATTTTGTCATGACTCAACACAAAGCTGAAGTTCTTCGAGTTGGCTTCACAGCAGGGCCCCTGGGAGAAGTTTCCCATAGCAGGCGGAGGGATTTAGAATAAGGGGAACGAGGAGGCTCACACGAAGGGAGGCAGGGATATCGGCCCGATAAGATCGAAATACGCCCGTGGACGACACTTGCCCAACTGCTGCTTTACTTCCCTGTCCTCAGGGGTAAGGTTGGGACGGATACCTGAAGGCAGCACAACCAAAGCAAAGTTAAGGACATAGCGTGACCTTTAAAAAGTTAACCCCTACTATCATGGACGAAAAACTCCCGCATGTTCTCTAGGGCAGTCCATACTGTCGAAATCCCTAGAGTATTATCTTGATCGACGGGGTTACTGTTCGATGACCTCGACAAGAAATATCGTTCTTGTCTTGTGGGAGGAAGGAGGTGAAAATTATAGAGTTTGGCAAGGCCGCTTGACATATAAAAGCCTCGAGGCCTCTTTCCGTTGAAGTCCTTGGTAGGGCTATACTAGGGACCCGAGGCCGCCTCCTGGCTGTGATGGAGCCAAGACGCCTAAAATTAGGAGAGGCTGGGACGGGCACATTGAAACGTTGTCGCGCTTTTGATGAAAGGAACTGCAAAGGAAGCGGAAGCCACGACCCAAGGCCGCCTCGAAGAAACTAGACCCCATCTTGAAGCGGACACCATAAGATGTGAGAAGATCAAGACACCAAATTTGAACACCGGAAGGAGGTCCATAAAGAGTAGTGAAGATTTTAGCATACGAAGGCTCAACCCGGCTAGGGCCATAGCGTCCAGTCTTTACCTCAGCAACCCTCAATATTCGAGCCTGGGGATACCTAATCCTATTAATCTTCCCTGCCCTTGCACGGGAAGATAACTTAAGCTGGGGATACGACAACCACAGCAGCGGGACTACTGAATCCGCATGGCTCTCTCGACTCAGGACTCTCGTGACCTTCCCTCTGTGCGGTACCTGAGGCGAGAGAGGCTGAAGGAAGCACGCATGATTAAACGTTGAAAGGGAGAACACACACGAAACAACGAAGAGGCGAAATTGACCAGCATGCCTAACAACCGAAATTTAAAACAAAGAAAAACAAGCGAAAGAAAGAAAGAAAAAGGCGCACCAAATAAGGAAAAACAAAGGAAAACGCGCCCAGGAGATAGGGCGACCTTAAGCACCAAAAGCGACTCTGGCGTGATCAAGACATGAACCCATAGAAAGTGGTTTCAAACGGAAGAATGTGATACAAAGAATGTTTTAAAAGATATGGGAAGCAACAATTGGGCATAAATCAAAAGGCGTTATCTGACTATCAGGACTTGGGGGGAGATGTGATAAGTCCCAGCAATATGTGCACGCTGCGCAAGCCATAACATAAGCCCAAATGCATGCCTTATGAAGGGATTTGAGGAACAAACCCAATAACGAAACTTAGCCCATAGTGAGATCCTACCCATGCTAAAGTACACGGGCCCAGGCTCATAATTGAAACCACCATGCCAGGTAATCAAGTGATATGAAGGAAGATTAATCCAGTCTCCATGATACGCACCGGATTGAAGAAGGATCTCTATGATCACGGCTCCTCCATTATCCTTAATAATTGATCCATGATGAAGGAAACTCATCACCTAATGGGAAGATATGGTATCACCATCTAACAAGAAAACGCCACTAGCACCGCCTGTACAGTCCAGAAACTCTTTGCAAGGTATCTGTAATAAACTGTGCCAAGACGGTGATATTTTCTTTCCCTTGTAAAGAAAGAGTGACTTGTAGAGCATCGAGAATCAACACCCTATCGGATCACCTTGTTTATGTTGTTTTCTTGTAGGTAACACATCACACAAGATCGTAATTGACCAACGACTCGACCCGCTCCGGTCGATACCGATGAAAAGCACCATCATTTTATATAGTTACATTACCTAGGAGACATAGAAAGATTACATAGACATAAAAAAACATGCTATAGGTCCAAGTATAATAATTAACTCTTGGGCTATAATGTTTAACTTATCCAATGCTCCTTGAGAAGTGTTATATATATATATATATATATATATATATATATATATATTTTCTTTCCAACATCATGTATAATGAATTTCATATTATTATATTAGCACCTATCATATGTTTCTTTTAAGCATTTTGAGAAATCTTGAAAAATTTTATTAATTAAATTAAATTTTAATTTATATTTTATAAAAATTAATATGCATCATAGATCATGTTTCATTTTCTTTTTAACTAATTTGCATATTGCCTATAAGTTATAGGAGAATTTACATGCATTTTAAGTTCATCTTTCAGTCTTTTTAAGACTAAATTGTGAAATCTACTTTAATTAAGATAGCTATTTAGATTGGAATTCTTGAATCTATTATGTTCATTGTTTAAGAAAAACAAAGAATTTTTTTTTTTTTCTTATTTGGATGCAGGAGAATGATTTGGTTGAATTGGAAAGTAAAGTAGAGCCTTCATGGTCTGAACAGGCACATCCTTTGGAGAAGATTATTGATCGATAGAATGTGGTTTGGGGAATTGTTTGTCATCTTAATAGTGTTAAGGATTCTCCTCAACTCCGTCTTTCATTTAAGGAAGTCCAAGTAAAATTCTCTTTTTTTTTTAATACACTTGCCAATGCACTCGAAAAACCTTCTATTTTTCCTATTTTCCCCATGGAAATGTTCATGCCATTTGCGATAAACAACCGACTTAATGCCAATAGTTCATCACTACAAAACATTTGAGGAAAAAAATATAGAATTTTGAGTTTTATCAATATAAAGAATTTCAATTTTTTTATTAGAGAAGAAAATATTCTATTTTTGGTATTGAGAAATGATATTTAAAATGAAAATTTAATTGATAACAAAAAATATACTAAAACATTTGAAGTAAAGAAATAAGGACATCAACAAATAAGATGGTTGATGTAGGAAGGAATGATTTGAAATTATCTTCCTTTGATCTAAATCCCAAATGTAAAGAATTTACTATTCCAATATTAAAATGATTAGAGAAATTGGTTTAAAACGGAAAATCCAAAAGTTACTTACAAAACTTGTCCCATCCTTCATATTATAAGGATGATAGGTCCTAATCAGAGTTTCGATAAGCAACACAGAAAATAAAAATAAAGAAAGAAAATCCTCGGTGAGAATCAAACCACATATTTGCTACAAGAATCTCTTGTACACATAAGACAACCACAATAATTAAATACAAGGCACCAAGTCTTTAAGAAACCATATCTCCCATTAAAACCAATTAATTAACTATTAGCTACTGTCTTGGTTATTCTTAATGTGAAGAGAAACTGCAAAACAAAAAAGAAATACTATTCTAGATATTCTAGGTCTATCAAATCTCCAAGATAATTTTTGTGCAAAAGTGTCTTTTTGTAACTCTTTCCCTATTTTAAAGTAAGGGAATAATTTTGCAAATAACTTTTGAATTTTGTCACAAATTTTGTCTTATCCCAAATAATTAACTCAGTAGTTGATATTTAAATATTTTTGTTATTTGTTTCTTTGACATGAAACTCAAAACATTCTGAGTTTTTAAATTGGAAAAATAAAATGACATATTTTTAGTAAAAAAAACCCCAAGTTCTATTTATTGATAAATTTCACAATTGGACTGGCTGATTATTTTACCTCTTTTGTGATCATTTTTACCTTTTTTTTATTTATTTTTATTATATGATTATTACTTGTCTTGCAATAAGGGTGGTCAAATTTTGAACTTAGATTAGAATAAATAAATCCACATCTATAGGGCGTTTAAAGCTATTCGAGAATCTCTGGGCCTGGCCTGCACTTTCTAGATGCCAAGAAATATGTAGAATGTAAGTATGGCCACTTTATAATGAAATAGAGAATTATTAATATAGTGCCTTGAGTGCTTAATCTAACGGCCATAAAACGATAAATCTTAGGTGCTCTTTGTCCTTTTTGTTTTTCATTTTACTAGATTTTTCTTTTACCTTTTATATGATGTCTCGTCTGCTTGCTATGCCACTTGTTTAGAATTTTTGTATATGTGTTAAAGAGTGGCATGGGTCAAGTTGTGATTAGTAAAGTGGATCTTGGTTCCAGAAAATCTGGGGTTGTTTGGCTCTTGTTTTTAAAAACAAATTTTTGTTTTAAAAAACACTAAGCCCACTAAAATTTTGTTTGGTTTCCAATTCTTGTCACGTGTTCCTCGGGAACACCAAAACTACAATTTTTTAAAGAACATAAAAATGATGTTCTCTGTTTTTCTCTAAAACGGTTTAAAAAACAAGACCCAAACATGTTATCTGTTTCCATTCTTTTGTCTTTCTAGCACTAGAAAATTAAGCTATTTTAATGTTAAGGGAAAAAAGAAAAATGACACAAGAACACATAGATTTGTGTGGAACAGGAAGAGCAATAGGAAGATCATCATTGGAGACTGGATCTAATGTCAGCAGCTAGTGTTGGACCCGAGACTGGGGGGTTTTGGAGTCGAGAGTATACCTAAGTAATGGGAGGTTTAACAAGAATGAGAGTTGGAGTAGGAATCGGTAAGGAAACATAATAAACCAATAAATCATCATCCTCTTGGACTTGTAGCAGTGGGCGTCACGAAAGGGGAAAGCGGGGGTAGTCTTAAGAATGCTTAACGCCAGTGAGCCACAAAAATGCTTGTCGAATAGTGGGACAATAACACCTATACCTTTTTTGAACACAAGAATATCCCACAAAGATACACTTTAAGGACTTCAGATCAAGTTTAGAGACTTGAGGACGGACATCCCGGACAAAGCATGTACATTCAAATACCTTGGGATCAATAGGAACAAGGTTCTGAAACAATGGGTAGTAGGAAGTACCCAATTAAATGGTAGGGCATCTTGTTAATAAAAAAAACAAGTTGTGGAGACTTGATGCCATATATATGCTTTAATTAGAACGATAAAAGTTATTGTGCTATTCCCTTCCTGTACTCATCACAATCAAATATTCAACAAATTCTCCCAACAAAAACTTGTACTCCTTTTTTATTTGGAGCATATCCAACAAACACACTTTTCTACTCTAAGATCTAATTTAGACCTTGATTTCTTTGGAATATGCATAAGCGATTGCAATAAGACTTAAAAGCAAATGCAGATTGATACCATGACTCTGGAAAAAAAATTCAGACACTTTAAAGGACTGGTGTATTGCAATACCTTAGAAGGCATTCTATTTATTATATAAGATGTTGTTAAGACAACATCTCCCCACAAATATTTTGGCACATTCATATGAAACATTAAGGCTCGAGCAACTTACAAAAGGTGTTTATTTTTCTGCTTAGCAATTCCATTATGTTCAAGAGTATCCGTACAAGTGGATTGATGTCAAATCCCTTTTTATTGTAAAAAAATTTCAAGAATAGTGTTAAAGTACTTTGTACCATTGTTTGACCTTAAGAGACTCATTTTTGTTTGAAATTGATTCTCTATCCTATGATAAAATTTTTGAAAAATTCCTTCAACTTCATATTTTTTATTTAAAAGATATGTCCAACATAATTAAGTATGATCATCTATAAAAGTCACAAACCATTTTTCCCTAAAAATAATGCTTACCTTTAAAGGTTCCCAAATATTGCTGTGGAACAAATAAAAAGGCTTTGATGGAAGGTACGATCTAGAAGCATAAGATTGTCGTTGGTTTTTAGCAAGTATGCAACTTTCATGTTTAAATTTTATAGGGTCTTGATTCTTAAACAATTTTGGAAACAAATGTTTCGGATAAATAAAACTAAGATGGCCTAATTTGTAATACCAAACTATTCATTTTTTCATCAACAGACATAGAACAAATACTACGGAATTCTTGAGCAGTTTACCACTAGGCAGATTTTCCTCAAAATAATAAAGACCATTGATCATTGTAGCATTGCCAATCGTCATCCCCGAGTTCTTGTCCTGAAAAACACAATGAGAATCATAGAAAGTAACTGAGCAATTAGATTATTTTGAAAGTTTATTGACAGATAAGAGACTGCAGTCTAATTTAGGAACATGAAGGACTGAATTTAGACATAATTTCTCATAAATATGTATCGAACCTTTCCCTGCAATAGGAGAGAAGCTACCATCTACAATCTTAATCTTTTGGTTACTAGGACATGGTTCATATGATTGGAAAAACTTGAAAGAATTTGTCAGATGGTCTGATGCTCCTGAATCTATGATCCAGGGAGTAGAATAATTTAAGATGTAGGAATGAGCCATTTTTTCATTACCTGTATGAGCCATAGAAACCTTAGGAGAATCTTGAGATGGATTAGAACCATATTTCAACAGCATAAGAAGATGCATCAATTTCTCCTTGGTGAAGCGACTGGTGTCGACTTCATTAGCAATAGGAATGTCTCTACCAGATTTTTCTCCTCCTTTACCTTTCAGATGGGTAGGTTTCCCATGCACCTTCCAACATGTTTTTCGAGTGTGGCAAGGTTTATCACAGCAGTCACATTAAACCTGTGGTTTTTCATGGGATTTCTCACCAAATCTACGTTGGTAAGTCATTACTTTAGAGGAAGAGCCTGCAGCTAAAGATGAGCCTTCAACCACATTTCCAAGTCCGTTTTTCCCCAACATGACATTCCTTCTGCCCTCTTCCCTTCTTACCTCGGAAAATACCTTTCCAAGGGAAGGGAAGGGGTTGTTTGCCAATAATTCTCCCCCTGACTTCATCAAACTCAACATTTAGCCTAGCCAAGAACTTGAAAATGCAATTAGCTTCAACAATCTTCTTCTAGTGATTGAAATCTTCTAGACATTTCCACTCATGAATGTTAAGGAGATCCAAGTCTTGCCAAATTCGCTTAAGTGAATTAAAATACTTAACATTGTCATCCTCTTGACGTAGTTCTCCAATTTTGAGTATTAACTCAAAAATTTGGGACTGGTTTCCCAAATCAGAATACATTTGATTAATATTCTCCCATAGCTCTTGTGTAGTTGAGTAGCACATGTAGTTGGAACCAATATCTTCCTCCATTGAATTCACGAGCTACATCATAACCATTGAATTTTCTGCATCCCATAGAGGATAGTTTGGGATCCTAAGATCGTAAATCCCATTGAATGATGCATGTAGATTTCATCTTCGAGTATTCTAGATAAGATTGTTGTCTCTACAAATAACCACCCAAGCCTCAAAATCATCAATGACTACAATACCAATCAAATATCGAATCAAGCTCTTTTTTTACAATTAGAGAAAACATATTTATGAATTGCCTGGAACCTGATTGTAATCATTTGCAGCTAGGCTTGCCCCATACCTAGCTTCCTCAATTCATGGCATCGAGGTCTAATATCTTTTCTAGGTCTATCTTTAGCATAGGGATACAGTGGTGGCATATTTATGGTGAGAAACCAGTAACGCCTTGCATCTCTAAACTAGATCAGATGCGGACTTTAGTGTGGATCTTGTCCCAATCTTAAACTCCAATTATGTGCTTGATCTTTATAGGTTTTTTTCTCTAGAATCTCTTTCGAAGATATGTTAGGAAGCATAGAAATTTCATAAAAAAAACATTTTTACTAACTATGACTTTCCTTATTCCTAGACACCATAGCTTACATCTCTTGTTCCATATTATAACTAAGAAAAACAAACTTTATAAATCTAGATTCCACTTTTCCATTATCAACATGATCATAAGTAAGATGTCCAAATATCAAAGTAACTAATAGAAGTGTCATACTATGCCTCTTGTGAAGTCTTTTTATGAATAGCAATTGGGGTAGAGCAATCAACAAGTAATTAAGGTAAAGATGCAGGTTTCTCTCATATAAAATAAGGGGGTCACAACCATAAAAAATAGTATCCCTAATATTTCCAAAAGAAGAAGACAACGAATGTAATAAAATCAACCTTAAATCTTCTTCGTCATACTTAAATGCCATGGCCTTTATCAAAGATATAACTTCTAACATCTCATGAGAATACAATCATTGCTTTGACTACAAATTACGTCTTAGGTTTTTAGTCGTACATAATTTCGTAACCTTAATCACAATGCAATTGTGATTTTCTCCTTAAGAACGTTTTATGCAATCATTGCTTTGACTACAAATTACTTCTTAGGTTTTTAGTCATACATAATTTCTCCAACCTTAATCACCATGCAATTGTGATTTTCTCCTTAAGAACGTTTTATACAATCATTGCTTTTAATTACACCACCTTAGGTTTTAGTCATACATAATTTCTCCAACCTTAATCACAATGCAATTGTGATTTTCTCCTTAAGAATGTCTTGTAGAATTGATTTGATAAATAAAGATGAATTTGAGATAAGGTTTTTCAATTCTTTTGTTGTTTTTTCTTTAGTGTCCACAATGAGGGTATCCTATCAAACCTTAATAGTGCACCATCTAAATCCATAATAGAAATATAGTGCTGCGATCCAATAGTGGAATATCGTATTTCATTGTTGTCATTTTCAAGATTAAACTTAATTTGCTATGATACGAATTTGTTAAAAAAATGAGAATAAGCAATAGGAAAAACAACACAAGAACAATCGGATTTACATGGAAATTCCAGAAGAGAATTTCAGTCATATATTTATGATGCATTTACTATCAAAGAACTAAGTGCTAATAGACGTAAGAGGACTAGTATTTTTTTTTTCATTTGGTAAAACAAAGTATGCATGAGAGGAGGTATAATCTTTTACTTTTATGGGTAAAAGAGAAACAATATAGAAAGAATCTAAATGAGCTTGAAACCAAGGAGCATGAAGAAAACCTCGTGATTGGAAAAAAAAATTTGTGGGTCTTTTTCTTGTTCATTTAACAAAAAGATATCCACATTTTGCAGGTTAATATCCTCTTCCATGAATTTGGTCATGCACTTCAACATATGCTAACTAAACAGGATGAGAGTCTAGTTAGTGGAACTCAAGGGATAGAGTGGGATGCTATCGAGTTACCTTCTCAATTCATGGAAAACTGGTGTTATGAAAGGTAATTTTTCTAATTAAAATCCCTTTTTAAATAATCATATGCCTTGGTGCAAATGTGACGACCTTGAGCTTGGTAAGTGTTTGGTGAAGATATCAGTTAATTGTCTGATTTGAGGAATGGATGTACTGTATGGAGGGTGCTTGTTAAATAACCTTGTCATGTATGAAATGAAGATCAATTTCAATATGTTTGCTTCGAGCATGATACAGGGATTTGTTGTTAGTTGTATACAACTTTGATTGTCACACCATATTATCGGAAGAGGTTGATGATAGACAAATTAAGCTCCCCAAGGATAAATTGAACACATGATTTTAGCAATTGTGGCAGCAGGTCCCTGATATCATTATTTATTGCTAGAGACCACTCCTCGTCGTCAAGTTTATTTGATGACTACAAGACCATATTGGAACCAAAGAAAATACATAGGTTGGTATATATTAACTCAAGAGCATTAGAAGCTCTAGATCATGCCGTCAAATCGCTGTTATGACACAAATTTTTTATTTATCGCACCAGTTGTTCTCTTGGTGGGGTGGGGAGGGGAGGGGAGGGGAGGGCAGGGGATGAGGTTTTCAACCCTTCGATATGATCCTGGAATCCATCTTGAATAAAATAGCCTGGAACTTTCTGTGTAGATTTGAAGCGCTTCTTCTTCTTTTTTTCTCTTTTTTCTCTGAGGTTTTCCTCAGAGTGTTTCTATAGAAAAAAAGATGTAGTGGCTCTGAAACCATTAAATTGTTTCAGGGAGTTTGCCTACCAGCGAAAAATATTCGCTACAGTTATCAACTCAATGCAACAGTATTTATAGAATGCATACAACCGTCTACAGTTCAAGGATAACAAATTAACCTACCTGACCTATGAACAACCCTAACTAAACAATTAAATCAACCCTAAACAGCTGTAATTGCATTCAGTTTCTAAGTATGTGCATCCACTTGTGTTTGTTCTGGAAGTCTATCATGAGTTATGTCTAATAATGTTACTACCTGCTTATAATTGAATGGGTGATTAAGTTTATTGATGTTAGTTGTCATTAAATTTAAGTGATAATGTTGGTTGAGAAGTATATATAATTCATTTTATAGATTAATGTGTGGACACATATTTTAATGATTACTGCAGGGATACTTTGACAAGCATGGCCAAACACTATGAAACCGGAGAAAATCTTCCTGAAAATGTGTATCTGAAACTCCTTGCAGCACGAACTTTTCGTGCAGGCCCCCTTACCCTTTGTCAGGTCAGTGCAACATGTTTACTATCTTCTAATCGATATGGCTCAAACGTATTATTTTGGACATTAATTTGGGTTAAAAATTAATTTTATAATTTTTTTTCAAATCAATTATTTGAGTCTAAAACCCATAAAATTTCATAGATATATATATATATATATATATAAAATTGCAATCTTACCATTTGTAATTGGTAATATACATTTTTTAAACTTACATTGTAGTACTCTATTATTTGTCTTTTGCCATTGTTTTATGACTTTAATTAGTTCTGATTTTGAATGTAAGTTGCCATTGTAAATAAGTCTTTTTTACCTAAAAGGAATTGTTTTTTTTTATATATGCATTATATCTTTTAGTTCTCACACATGTTCCCACTACCACTTGAGTCAGGCCGGAAGGACGGGATTATGTTTTTGTAACTAAAAAAGATACGTATATATAAATATAAATAATTAAATATTTTACTTTCATAAAATCATAACATACTATTAGTGCTATACATACTCTAAGGAAGAAAATATGCGGCTCCATTACTTAATTTTTGTGAATAATGAATATATATTTTGTAGCTAAGACGTGCGAAAGTAGATTTGGAACTACATACGAAGTATGTCCCTAGTGGGTCTGAATCCGTCCAGGATGTTGATAAAAGAATTTCTAAAACAACAGAAACGATCCCTTTGCTTCCAGAGGACAAGTTTTTCTGCGGCTTCAAACATATATTTGCAGGTTTATATTTTTCTACTAATTTTATTGAATATTTATTTCTGCTTCATTGGTTGCATATTTTCTTTATGACATTTATTAGTTTAATTACTTCTTAATGTCAGGTCCATATGCAGCAGGATATTATAGTTATAAGGTATTGTATTTTATATCATTTTTTCTTGCTGTGTTTTTTAGGTGTAAATATGGTTGGTTGAATATTTTTAATGATCATTATTTTTAATCTTTGTCATCATAGATTTAATGCCTTAAACGCTATTGTAACACTTAGGTTATGTTTAATTCTCAGAAAACTTGAGGAATCAAAATACAAAGGAAAGAAAATGAGGAAAAATGCAAGGAAAAAAAAATACATGAAAGGAAATAAAATTTGAGTTAAATATCACATATTATTTTTAAGTACTACTTCAAACAAATATTATTTTTTCAAACCCATCAATATAAAGAGTAAATAGTTTAAGAATTTGTAAGAAAATTCTTTTAGGTTAAATATCACATATTATTTTTAATTACTACTTGATTTTTTTTAGATTTTTTTAAATATGTGATTTTTTTATTAAACATTCAAAAATAAGAAAATTATTTTTCAACAACATAAAAGAATTTTAGAATCCAAGAGTTTGAGACGTTTGAAGTTGGAATTGGGTTTTTAGAACACTCCAAGAGTTATGTAAAAAGGCAATAAATAGCCAATAAACTTAATGCATTGTAGACATCTTCTTCATATATATATATATATATATATATATATATATATATATATATATATATATATATATATATATATATGTTAATTTGCATTTGGCTTTCTTTTGGATGTTTATAACTTCAATTCTAGTGGCTTATAGTGTTCTAGAAATTTCTAAATTTAAATAGCCAATGAAAATTCTTCTAAGTTGTTTGGTTCTTAGAAAATACTAGTAAAGAAAAATAAACATATTAAGAAAAATAATTTTCTTTTTTATTTTTAATAAAAAAATCTCAAAAAGATCAAATATAAATAATGATGATGCCTTCAACCTGAATCCTGTCAGAGCGTGTGGGCTTCATGGCCGGACACACTGTGGGTCAAGTAAATGGATGCTAGATCGCCCGATTTAAGTAGATCGTTGTAATGTGGGTTTGCGATCTAGTTTGAAGGTATCGCTCCTCTCGCAAAACAAGAATAGTTGGCCGGCTAGGCTTCGCCTCGTGATCGTCCGATGCCTAAGCCGCTCTTTCGAGAGAAAAGAGAGACCGCTTAGATTGCTTAGCAGAATAAAGTATGTTTTGCGCACTTTCATCGATGGGGCGGCCTTTGTATTTATAGTAGATGTTCAACCGCTTGATGGTGATTAGGATTTGTCTCATTGGATGGGGTATTTCTTGTTATTATCGATATCGGATTTGGTAATGGATATAGAAAGAGCAGTTTATTTGGGATAATCTTCCTTCCTTATTGGGGGATCCGATTTGATGCTGATCTAATATTGTCTTTCTTTCCTTATTGGTGAGATTTGGCTGGACTTGCGGAATAATATATTATTAGGGACTATTCTATTTTCTGTACCTGTGGGAGACTTCCCATAATTGGTCTTTGGGCCAATCGGGTTGGGCCCTTATTCTGGGCTGGCACCAAAGGCTTGAATGTTGGCGCAGAAAGGCCTGAATGCTCCAATGGGCATGTCTCTCCCTTGGGGTTCAGCCGGACGGGGCTCCCAATGTTTCGCTACCGACCCCTCTTCTCGGGCCTCGTGTGGGCCTCGTGAGCCTTATTTTCTAACCCTATCGCCGTCTCAAATTCTTGTGTACGGCGCACGCGGCAAGGGTTGCAACGCCGCCTCGCTCGTGCGACTTCCACATGTCTCGTCGCTGGATTAGTCGTGGCTTGGTCGCCGCCATTTGTCTTGGTGGATAATGATGACTCTTGGTTTCCGCCATTTCATATTCCTTTCAGCCTCTTTGTTTCTTTCGCGACATATCCTCCGTCTTATGCCATCGCCTGACCTTTTCTTTGCCTTTAGCGAGTCTTCGACTTCTTTCTCTCTTTAGTCTTCTGTCCGAGCCTTTTCAGGCAGAGCCCTTTCTCCGCTGTCTTTCGCATAATCTTTTTCCCTGGTCAGATTTCGGGTCCATCGCGCCTTTGTTTTCTTGATTTCTTTCCGGCGATAAGACGAGTTGTTCGCTGGCTGAATTTTGTTTTCATTATCCACTTTCTTACCATGGGTCCGGTCGCTCTTCTTCTCCGTGACATCGATGGTGATTCTTCATATTGGCCGGTTCCTGACGAACCGGTGGTGTCTCGCATCAATTTATCTGAAAGCCAACTTCGAGGTGCCCCGAGGTAGCCTCCCTCTTCCTCGGACGCGGAAAGCGGGAAAGTGAACCCGATTAAACACTCGAGGGGTCGGAATATCTGAGATCCTCATTGCTCAGCATGCTTTAACTCGTGGGACCTAAAGTATACAGTCCTTCATATGGGGCCATCTTTGCCAAACGTTATTAGCCTCCCTTTGGCGTTCGGGTGTGGTCCCCTGACGTTTTGACTCTCTATGTGGTCTCTGTGCCTAGGATGGTGTGTTTCTTCGAAGTGGCCTTCGATAACGGCTCCGTCTCTCCGAACCCTTCATAAAAGGGGTTTTGCAAAGATTTCCCAATGCAGGTCCCACTTTCAACTCGCCCAATGGTCGGGTATTTTGCTTAGTCTCGCTGGTTTTCTAGTGACGCGGGCTCGTGTCCCAAAGATAGCCTCGTTCTTTACCTTTTTAGCCCGAAGGAGACATCCGAGGGCTTTCTTTATTTTTCTAGGCGTTCCGGCGCTCCTCTGGTGATTTCCGATCTTCCCTCCTCCAGCCGTGGAAGTGGACGCTATTTCTTCGCTAGCGGTCGCACTGGGGGAGTATGATCCTCTCGACAAGGACGACACTCTGGGCGTTCCGGTGGCTTGGACTACTCTCGAGAATCTTCATGAGTGTTCATTATGTTTTTGGTTATAACTTGTGTGTGGTCACCGGCCTCTCGACTTGGCATCGTCTACATGTTTCTCAGTGCTCTGAATTGATCTCACGCTGAAGATAACGTCAGAACGCTTCGGGCGCTGGCCGGTGTCCTTCGCCTTTACGTGAGTTGATCAAGCCTGATGTTCCCAAATTTCCATCGAGTTCGAAGTCCACTCGGCCACGCTTCCGAGGCCTTCACCTCCTTCCTTCCACCATAAAAGTTCCTCCCGTTGACCTTCACGCTAAACCCACTAGGGGGAATTGTCAGCCCAGCCTGGAGGTGGTGTCTCTAAGCCCCGAGTAGGAAACGAAAACCTCGCACTCGCTAAGGATAGATAGGTCGGCTGGTCAAAGTTCCGTCAGTATCGCTATCTTCTCCATTCTCCTACATCCATAAATCAAAGACGAGTTATGGCTCCTATAGTTTTGAGCTCGCGGTCCCATTCTCGGGTCCGTCGCAGGCGCAGGGTCCCTGGGTGGGGCCGTTTGGAGCAAATGCTGGCGATCACGCCACCGTCCCAGGAACCCGCCAACAAGAAGGTTAAGCTCACCTTCAAAGGAGCAAGGCGCGAGGAGGAAAGATCCGAAGCCCCAAGTTGGCGGAGACAGGGATTCTTTACTTCACAATGTCGAGCTCATGGCAAAGGCGAGCCTTGCTCCACCTTAAGGACTCGATCTTAAGAGGCCTGCTTGCGCCGCCCGCTGATGAGGCTTCGCCCTATCTCTCCAGGTCGCCTCCTGATCGCCACAGTAGTGGTGATCCGAACAACAAAATTTATATCCTGTTCTCACGCCGTAGTCAAGCTACTGCAGATAATATCAGGCTTTAACACTGACGGGCTTTTCATCCTATGAATGACTTCAGATCGTTAAGGAAATGGTGAGGCTTTTTATTTGATTTTTTTGGATTTGTTTCAAATAAAGGTGAGTAGTTTGAAAACTCATTAATCGTAAAACTAAAAGTGAAGGTGAAAAGGTAACTTTGAAGATTTAGCCACTAACTTGATAACATAAGGCAAACAAGTGTCCCAGTTTTATCTCGCATTATGACAAGCAACCTATAGTCCAAGCCATAACCGGATCTTTGTTTAACTGGCAAACCTAACCCTAGAATCACTCCTATTTGAGTCAACATGTGCAACACATGCATCTACAGCCCTTTCGCTTGAAACCCTAACATTCAACATCATTTCCGGGCTCAGAAGACCATTTAAAAACCACAGATCTAGCAATAAGTACAGACCGTATCCTAAAGATGGTAAGTATCACACCACGACATTAAATGATATTCAACCCTAGTTTGAGAAGATGGGAGCCATAAATACAGCAATTTAGCATTTAAATACATGAGGACAACCCGCAACCGCCCCACAAACTGCTTAGCTACCTTCCTCAAGAAAGAGGCTTAGGCCAAGCATCTCTTCTTGAGTTGTCATCCTCAAGAGGGCTGTTTGCAGCCTAGAAAATAAGAGAAAGAGGAGAGAGAAGAGAGAAAACAACCCTAAAATGAAAGTCATGAACGTATTGAAATGCCAAGAGTTCCCTTTGGTTACAAAAACTATGGGGGTTTATATAGGCCACCCATTATGTCAAACTACAATAAAGCCTAACATTTTGGCTAAAATAAGGGACAAGGAAGTAATACACCAAAAATGAGGTCGGTTTGCATTAATTACACAAAGACAGACAAGGTGTAATTTCGCTTTATGACTAATTTCGCTTGTAGCTAAATTTCATTAGATAGCGAAAATTTCAGCTAGGGTAGCGAAATCGTACAGAGATACGAATCACCCTCGCTTATGCACTCGGCAATTTCGCTACTTAGCTTAAATGTTTTGAGAGATAGCGAAATGCAGCAATTCCTCATGAAAATGCGAATCAGCTTAATTTCAATGCCTAGTGACTTTACTGCTTAGGATTGCGAATTTACATGATTGCGAAATTTTCGCATCCCAATAGTTTTTTCGTAATCCCAAATAAATTTCAGAATCTTAGCGAAATTCCCTGGGTTTGCATATTCTTCACTGCTGCACACTACATCCTCTACCACATCATTTCTTCTCACTTTGCCTTCATTCCTTCATTGAATTTTGAGATGTTTGAAGGCTGATAAATGGGTTCAATCTTCATGGATCAGCATATATTTCGATATTGAACTCTCAAAGTATGCAAAACCCGCAAACAACCAAAAATTTCTCTAACAAAGATAAGTGATACTAAGAAGACCTTAACACTTCAATTGGCTTAATTGACATGATTAGTGCGCAAAAAGCACTCAAAACTTATCTCAAATAGGGCTCAAAATAGCACTTTTTGGGTACTAATCACACCCCCCAACCGAAACGTTGCTAGTCCCTTAGCAATGCAAAACCAAAAAGGAGATGCATGCAGCGATTTTCAAAAAGTTTATGAAAAAAGGTGTATATACAAATAAACATTACCTTTAAACTGAAAAATTGACACCAAGTTTGAAAACCGGCATGAGAGAACATAAACCATACAAGAACAATTTTTAGGTCAATATTGGATCCATGGTTCTCAACTTGAATTTCCACTAAAGTCTAATGGTTCTTTATGTAACCAGATCGAGCCAATAAATTGCAAAATTGTCCCCTCCCCCCAACCTAGCACTGGCATGGCCTTAAGTTATTGAACAACCGAGATAGGAAAAGTTACACTCTTCATTCTTTAATCAACTACATTGTAGGGTGCAATGCCTAAAACCCGATTTCAATTAAAGTCCGTAATCTGGGTCCACCGATGACTCATCAATTAAGGTTTAGGCATCAAGCCAAAATGATCATTGACCACAAACTCTACAGGCTTCACCCCGAACTCCGAATGACTTCGAAAATCAAGCACCTACAAATCGTTAAACTCTACCTATCCACCCATGTGGTCGAACACTAAAGTCATGAATTCTAACCACCATATTTAGGGCATCGGGCTTCAAAGGCTTTCACCATACACCCCTCGGACCGTGTTCGGGTTTCAAGGCAAAGTGTCACAACTTTATTTTTCTTTTTCTTCTTTTCTTTTTCTTTTTCTTTTCTTTTCCTTTTTGGAAGACTACATCGGTCTTCAAATGTGGGTAACACAAACCTATCCTAGGTTGCCAACATGCCTAAGGCCTACTATGCAAAGTGAAAGGAGGTGTAAAACAAATCTACAAAAATCATTGAAACAATTTGTGTGCAGTGTGAATTAGCTTAAGGGAGAAATGTTCAAGTTGAGCATGTTGGGACTTCAACTCACCAAAAATTATATCAAACATGGAATTTGTTCTAACATAAAGGTAACTTACAATGATTCAATTTTCCAACAAAAGGCAATTCAATTTTCCACTAGCTAAATTCAATTGTTCAATTAGCTAAATTCAATTGTCCAATTGAAGACAAAAACAGTTACACATGGTGAAGGCACAAAACATGATATGCAAAATCAGATATATATACCTAATAGCTTTGATATAGCTAAAATGGCTAGTACATGAATACAAAGCTAAACATAAAGTATCACTGCCTACTATGGCTAACACATAAATCCTAATCAAAATTAGTAGGCAAGCTTGATAAAGTCGATAACTATACGAAACATAAAAGAAACTCTAACCACCTCACCGCCATGTGTACAATCTCAACTGTCGCTTTACCTCAATACATCCCAAAGAGGTCATTGCGGGTAGCGCCTCCTCTCTCGACACCGAACATGAGGAAGACCTGTGAGTCATAACTGGCCGCAGTGATGGGAGTGACACCGAGTCAACCTCTAACTCGTGGCCGCCCGGTAGCCGCTTAATGAATGTGATCGATCCATCACGCCGCTATCTCTCTCGAAATGCAACGAACGCATCTCACGAATGATGTGGATGTGCAAGGATGGCCGAGTATCTACCGCAAATGTAGACGAAAGTAATGGACGGCGAGATGGAGGACATACGCCGAACCGACTCCGCCTACCGCTCGTGGGTCGAACCTCCTCCCGGGTCCTCGAGGATGAAAGATACCGCATGGCCATCACTGCCCATCGACAACTTCGTGAGGGCATCGGATCCTCCTCTCTATCCGGGGCTCCTCCGAAAAACCTAAATGCTCAAGGACCTGGCATAGTAGTCGCGGCACAAGAAGTGTAGACTTTCCATTCGAACCACCCTTCCGGTGGACCTTACTAAATGCATCGTGGAGGTCATCACTAAATGTGAGGGACTAAAACCAAGATCCCTCCGAGATCCGGCAAGAGCCTCAAAGATGGCTCCCTCCGCTACATAATGTCAGAAGCCGGGAATAAGCCGGTCCTAAGAGGTGATTGACCAAGAAGATCCGAGGCTGAGCCGCCTCTCCTAAAGAGTCACCGCCCCGCCGTGGTGTCTCGCCGCGATGCAAAACCATCTTCCGCCGAGGTGGATGGGTCAAGCTCGACACCTCAAAGATTGCCGGGCAAGATACAGCCTAAAGCCGCCGAAGACCGCCATCGGCACTCGCGACGCCCATGGTGAACTGAGCTCGCTGACCAACCGCTTCCCGGATGTCATCGAGCCGATAAAACCGCAGCGACCACCCGGGGTGGGCTAATACCGCCTCGGGCCGCGAAGGCCGCAGAATAGTCGCAATCAACCTCATAGAATCCCCGAACTGGGAACCGCCAATGCCTGACATCGTATAAGACTCCCATGAAAGTCCTCGAGCGTAGTGCGACATTCCCAACGGGTGCCCGATAAACAACGGCCTCCCCGATCCCGGGATGCAGCGACAATCGAGGCGACGATGTCGCTCCACGATGTGGTCACATGGCTATTCTGATGAGGATGACTCCACCGCCCGATGTGCGGTTCGCCTGAGGCCGGCCTCCTGATCCGCGCCGCGGGCACCGTGACGTGGCCCGGTCCCATCCGAACCGCATTGCCGAATCTCGAGGCTCCTCAGCATCGCCTTCGATCGAGCCGGCATCGGGCTCTTGACCGTAGGCCGGAACTAGGGTCGCCTCCTCTCGCCGGGGTACTCGATCGACCCGAGGTCGGAAAGGACCCACCCCTAGTACAAACCATAAATGTAATAGGACGAGAACCTGAGTATGTCAATGACCAAAATAAAACAAAGTAATCAAGCAGGCTGATATGTGGCCCACCATCGACGACCGAGTCACACTAATGCAGTAAACCCAACTGTGGCTCACCCAGGAACCAGTGGGCACCGGATACGTGCGCGTAAGAAGCGGTGCCCCACCGGTGTGGCTCAGGACTATGCAAGGATCAAGACACAGCACAAATTGCGATAGCTAGTGGCGACCGGGCCAATAAAGAACTCAGCCGAAAACTGCTCAGCGGCACGGCAGGGAGCTCAACCAGGGCTCTGGTCAGGATCGACCGCTATGGCGTGTGCAGCCGAGCCGAGGGCACAAAGCATCGAAATGGGCAAAGGTGGAGCACAAAGGATGGCTCCTGGCAGCTGGCGCGCTGAACGGACGGGCTGGAGCCGACGGCGGCAAAACATCGAGGCTCCTGGCTGCAGATAGCGCCGGTGCCAATGTGGTCGGTCGGGCGTGGTGGCTCACCAGCAGGCACGTCGGAAGTGCAAGCCGGGCCACTGCGGGCGGCAGGGGTAATGGTGCAGCAAATACCAGTGGCAACGGCTCGTGGCACCCGCAGAGGTCATGGAGAGGCAAAATGAAAGGTGTGAAAACTAAAACCCTCCTCCCTCCTCTCTCTTATGACTCAAGGGTACTAAGAGCCTTTTCACATAATTTCACGTATTTTAGCTAATTTGGCCAACTCAGTTTACTTTCCTCAAGACTACATAATTTTTAGCTTAATTATTAATACATAAGAAATAAAATAAAAAAATTATTATTATAATAAAATTATTATATGATACCAGAATTAAAAAATTAATATAAGATACTATATTATAATTACAAAGTTACTAAAAATGTAAAACTTGCTAAGAAACTTAAAATCACCGAAAGGTTAAAATTGACTACATTAAAACAAAAAGAAAAATTGTTGAGCTGCAATTTGGTTTTGTGAGAACACCAAATCAGCCTCAATTTTTACCAAATTGCTCAAGGAGGGTCAAGGAGATGATCTCTCAAACCCTAGAAGGGTCTCGAGCTGAATCCTTGGTGTTGGATTTTCCATTGGTGACTCTGGTCCTCACTGATGGATTTTGAATTGATCAATTGCCTTGCCAAAGGTGATGATGGCAATAATTAACACACTTGCCGCACCTTGGCTGACTATTCCTTGCAATTCCCGGACACTTAGCTTCCTCGCATGTCGACCATTTGAACCAACTTCACTGGGCCATGTGATTTTCATCTTCCGTGTACCTCGTGTTTGCTGTTCAAATGGAATATGTTCAACTCCAAGGTCATGTTACCAAACGAAGTTGCATGACTCATTCCTAAGAATTGATGATTGTATCAAGGGTGAGCTTAAATGGCCTTCCTAGGATAATCGCACATGATTGTCTATTTGCAATTGGCTCAGTTGTCAAGCACTGGCAAATCCACTGCAGAGAATTTGTCTTATTTTCACTAAGATATCCTCAACTATCCCCTTTAGGCCATGTTTGGTACGCAGATTAAGCAGATTAATTTGTACTGACCGACTAATCTGCCTGATCAGACTGGACAAATTTAATAATGTCCCGTGGTTTGGCACAATTTCAGACAAAATTATGGATTTTATCCCAATGCTTGGTACATACCCGAACTAAGATGGTGTTTTTTTACTTAATAATCGAATAGAAAATTTCTAGATCTGATGACGAAACGAACTCGCGCCAAGTAAATTCGTCTCGTGAAATCTAGTGACCCACCCAAAAAAGTTTCGTCGAATTATGAGACAAGCGGAAATTTTTCCGATTTTCGTGATAGTTACTGACTTCCAGTGGACGGATTTTTACGAAAATCGAAAGTTAAAAAATGGTTCGGGGCTAAGTCTATTTAAAATAAAGTGAATCAAAAGAAATAAATTGTTTCGGAGTAGAAACGCATCTCGACGAAGCAATATGAATCATGTATCCAAAATAATAATAATAAGCTCCCGCCCGATTATATTTTAAAATAATTTTTTATTATTTTATTTTTATACTTTAATATAAATAATAATTTATTATTATAATGTTTTTTAATAAATAATTTATAAAAATTCATAATATTTTTATTTGTATGAAAAATATTTATATATTGTTAAATTTATATTTTATAATATATTATATCATATATAATATATTAAGCTATTTTTTTATTTCATGTATTTAGTATTAGTTATTTGATAATATACTAGTTAATAAACTTTGTTCAAATTTTTAGTTATATTAATTATTTTTTATAAAACTATAAATATTTTATCCCCGCTTAGTCTCAAGCGAAACCCACTGATTTGAGGGTTAAAACCAAGACAAAAATAACCCACCTTCACTAATTTTGTCCCTGGGCTTAGCCGCCCCGCATCTACCAAATGGACTTCTACTAATTTTGTCCAAAAATTAGTCTAATCCCCCTCAGTCCTGCTTACCAAACACGGCCTTAGGGATTTTCACTGATCTATCGGCCAATGAAAGTGTGATGTTGGTAGGTTTAAGTTCACCCAAACCCAATCATGCACACGACACGCAAGAGGGTTCACTGGCTCCTAAATCAAGTAGGGATTTATCTATACAAGTCCCACCAATATTTACTGAAATTGTGGGAGAACCTGGATCCTTGTATTTGACTGGATTCTTGCTTTGGATTATGGCACTGACTTGTTCAGTAAGAAATGCCTTTTTCTCAATGCCTAATCCCTTCTTGATCGTGCAAAGATCTTTCAAAATTCTGCATAAAGGTGGACTTGTTTGATGATGTCCAAAAGAGGTATGTTGACTTTCACCTGCCTTAGGACTTCTAGGATGCCTGCTTGCTGAGATGCCTTCTTCTTGCATCTAAGTGCCTGTGGATATGGAGGTGGCATGCAGTGTTTCATTGAACTCTCCTTCAGAAAATGGCCCTCGCCCAATTTTTCTCCTTTCCGTCAACAGCCAGGCACAATTAACTCTTTTCCACTTCTTAAGGTGATTATTGCCTTGACTCATCCATTCCTAATTACTGGATGACCACCTCATGGATTCCTTTGGTTTGCACTGGTTGGGAAGTGGAACCTTCCTCTCTTTCCCACCTCCGTAATATCACTGATCTCTGAGTTCATAGTTTATCACCCTGCACTCGCTTCCCATTCCATCTATTCTTGTTCATATGCCTCTTATTGTTGTCAATCCTTGTGCCAACAAAGATTGATCTCCTTTTGTTCTTCCATAAAATTACTCCAATCACCCTTACTCCAATTTGGGAAATACTGTCTGTTTATATATGAGATTATGTGGTTGTAATGAGAGGTGGAACCCAAACTTATTGAAAACAAAAATATAGGATCAGTTTCAAAGAGTAAAGATTCTTCCACAGAATCATAGTGGCTGTCATGAATGTGCATAATGTGGTAATGTATTTGATCATAATGATTTGCTTTCTGCTTCCATAATGCAAATCCTTCATTGATGAGCATCCCATATCATAGTTTCCCCAGATTACCAGATTGGAATCAGAATAATGAACAGAGCTTTCAATAACGTGATACTTCATATGATTTTTCTCAAGCCTCCTCCCACCTCTCAACAAATACACCCTTCCGCTTTATTTTATGTCCTTGGTACAGATATCCTTACTCCAATGTTATATTAAAATATTTTCTTTCCATGTTTTCTCTGGTTGGTTCATCCACAAACTTAGCTCAACAAGAGAGAACGGAATCCATACTTCATCGTGATGCCATCCAAAATCTTCATTATGAGTCACTAACGCCGCGGCGGTGAGGTGAGCACACTCCAGCAAAAAGTGGTATCACTATCATCCGTATCATCCATGGTGGTACACTCACGATGGTCTCCATAATCTTCACACTGCAATCTCTCACCATCTGAGTTTAAAGGTAAATTAAATTCTTCAAACAGTTAATCTACTGAGTACCACTTATAAATTTTTAAAAACTCATTGCACTTCACTACCCTTCGCAGCCTAATAGGTCTAAATAAGTTTATCAAAATTTTGAGTCTCAAAGTCCTTACAGGGTCAATTAGAAATGCTTTCGCCTTTAGTACACCCATGTCAATCATACCTTCCTTAGTTGTAGTGCAAACTTCAAAACCCTATATATGTGTGTGGCGGATTTTCATTTCCATGTACTATATGTGGGGAGTAGGTACCAAGGCCTCATCGCTGCCATCTTCAACAGTGGCACGATGCAGCGGGCACTAACTCTGTGTGGGGTGACGTCCTCACTGACCTATATGCGCTTGGATTCATTGGGGGACCTTGTCGACTGGGCCGTTTCTTCGTGCAAAGGATCCATGGTATCGTGGTGCCAATGACTTCATCGCTTAATAATCGAAATTATTCTTCAAGTAGCTTCACCAAGTGTTCTATCCCACTGTGCATAAACACCTGTTATACAATTTGTAGACAACAAAGAGCACAACAAAACATAAGAAAAGAGTTAGGTTAAAGATAAAAACCTAACGTAAAAATGGCAAACAGTTGCAGTTACGCAAATTGATGAACACTTGCAAAGCATAAATGTACCGAGGGATCAAAAGGGTTAAAAAGGTCACCTTCACTGCATGTTGATCAAGGTACACTTCAACTTATCAAACGTGAGGCTTGGCACCATCCCTATGATCAAGCACATTTGATTCAAGCCAAATGCAGAGGGTGATCCGAATCAACAAATTTGATAACCTGTTCTCCCACGCCGTAGTCAAGCGCCAAAGATAGCTGGGTTCAGGTCTAAATTACTTTACTGTTTTCATCCTATGAATGACTGCATCGTTGTTGAAAATGGTGAGGCTTTCTTTATTTGGATTTTTCGATTTTGTTTCAAAACATGGGGTAGAGTAGTTTGAACCTGAATCGTAAAAAACTAAAAGGAAGTGTGAAGGTAACTTTAAAGATTTAGGTCACTAACTTGATAAATGATGGGGTAAACAAGTCTGTTTATCTTCAAGATATATCAAGCAAACTCCATAGTCCAAGCTATAAACTGCACTTTTGTTTAACTAGCAAACCTAATCCCTAGAACTACTCCTATTTGAGTCAACACGTGCAACATGTATCTACAAACTTTTCAAATTTAAACCCAACATTCAATATCATTTCTCATGGTTCAGAAGACCATCTAAAAACTACAAGGCATCTAGCAATAAGTAAGATAAAGATCAGATTCTAAAGGCAGGTATTACAAATTAATGACATTAAATGATATTCAACCCTAGTTTGAGAAGATGGGAGCCATATCATAATATTCGTGAGTATTAGTCACATATGACAACTCCAAGAATCGCCTCACAACCAAGTTAGCTACCTTCTTCAGTGAAAAGAGGTAGCTTATTTGATCTTTGAGTTTGGTCATCCTCAAGAGGGTTGTTTGGTAGCCTAGAAAATAAGAAAGAGGAGAGAAGAGAGAAAAACAAACCAAAATGAAAGCCTGGAATTGTATTGAAATGCCAAGAGTTCCCCTTGGTTACAAAACTATGGGGCTTATATAGGCCACCCATTATGTAGAAACTACAATAAAGCCAATGATTTTATTAAAAATAAGGACAAGTGTATGCATGACATCAAAATGAGGTTGTTTGCATTAATTACACAAAGATGACAAGGCAGTGTACTCACAGGTATCAATTTCATGATGTATAAAATTTCTATTGAGAGAAGCCAGTATAATTGGTGACGCAGATAGCGAAATCGTAGAATTCATATGACGTGACTCGCTGAATGAATAAATTTTAAGGAATGAGTTAAATGGTTTTGGAGGAGGATAGCTTAAAATGCATACTTTCTGAGGCATAACTAGCTTAATTTTAATGCCCATATAAATTTTCAATTTCGCTAGATTGCTAAATTTTCGCTTATGATTGCGAATTCTTCGCTAATCCCACGAAATTTTCGCAATTGTAATAAATTCTCTGTTTACGATTTCCTTCACCACACACCCAAAGATCCACCCATCATTTTTCCTGTTTCGCTTCATTCCTTCCATTAATTTCAGATGTTTAGCTACTATTAAATGGTTCTAATCTCATGGATCAGCAGTTTGATATTTGATGATGAACTCTCAATTATAAAACTTAAACAACTCAAAAAGCACTCTCTCTAAACGCATTATGATACTGGCTAAAATATCCCTGCAACACTTCACTCGCTTAATTGACATGATTAGTGCGCAAAAAGCACTCAAAACCTATCTCAAATAGGGCTCAAAATAGCACTTTTTGGGTACTAATCACCTCCGTAAGTTCCCGTACCTTGTCATATTTGACTTCATTTTGAGATGAGCTCGAGTCAAGGTCAGATGCTCATTCATCGACGTATGTGGCTACCATTTGAAGGGCCTTGGCGTAGCCAAAATAAACGGCGCCCAGCGGCCCCGCCCAGGCAGGCGCCTCACATCCGAGCGAGCCGAGCCGCGAGGCCTGGGTGCAACGTATGACCCCAGGATGCCGGAAGCTCAAGCCGCGATCTGAAACATACCACTTCTCGCTCATGCCCGAGCCTTGTGCGGTGGAAGACGAGGCCCGGAATAGCTGAGAGCCGTAATCGGCGCAGCTTCCGGAGGTTCCTGGAGGACTCAAGGTCGCGCACGACTGACAGAGGCTAGGACGGCCGCAGCCACCCAGAACTTCGATGGTTAAACGAGCTTCTCATGTCCCGGCGAGCTTCTCGAGTCTGGCGGAAGAGCCGCGCGATCAAGATTCTCGATAAGACGACGCCGGGCGGCGAGGCCGCCGGAGGTTAACGCAGGTACGCCAGGGTGGAATGCCCAATGAGTGAGGTCGCGGTTACGGGGATTCATCATTCAAATAACTTTTAAAGTGGCTCGGCCGAGACGGTTATCAGATCGAGAGCCTGGTGTTTCTAATCAATGGGCTTCTGGGTGGCCTCGCCTTCTTTAAGAAGACCAGCATCAGCCTTATTCTCGTCCTGGACTTTGACCTTGACCTTCCCAAAGGACGGAGGATGAGGGGTCCTTCTCTACTGATTATCCTGGAGAGCCGGGCACCCTCGCTGAGGCCCACTCCCCTTCTTCACCGTCTGCTTCTCCTTCGGGATGCCTGGCTCCCTGCAAGACGCCTTCGACCGCCCGATGCCCACATACTTCCTTTTTTTTTCTTTTTTTTTTTTTTTCAGCCAGTCAGGGTCCAAAACATATGTAGCTTGTCTCGATGAATACTCATTGCAGACCTCATTTTGCCGCCTACTAGGCTCTTGACGCTCTCACTTCTAATTTGAATCGACTCTGTCTCGCATGGTCCGACTGGGCGCTTGAGTTGAGGTGTTGAGTCATGGTCGTGACGCTGCCAATTTGCCTCGAGTTGGAAATGCACTCCTAGGCCGCGCATGGCCCGCAGAACGGTAGAGTCACAACGCGCCGCGTTCCTGTCGGCCCATCCGCCCGAGTTGAAATGGCCCCCAGGCCGCATGACTCCGTAGAATGGTTGAGCTCGTCGCCAGGAATCAAGGTCTGGTCATCATCGGCTCGAGCTGAACCGGATTCCTAGGCGCCCGCCCGGGTAGGAATGGTCGAGCTCATCAACGTGAGTTATCGGGCTCTCATTTCTACCGACGGCTCGAGTCGAATCGATTCTCAGCGGCGTGACCTGTGCAATGGTTGGAGCTCGCCAGTGAGTCGTGGGCGGTCACTTACCGACGGCCCGAGTTGAAATGACCCCAGGCCGCATGGCCCGTGCGGCACGGGTTCAGCTCGGGCCGTTGCGAACCGGCCGGGCTCCGCTACCGATTTGCCTAAGTCGAACCGATTCCTCAAAGCCATGACCGCGCGTAATGGTTGAGCTCGGGCTACGTGGAGCCGTTGACTGGGCCGGGTTGATTTCCCTGGAGTTGAACTGGACCTAAGCGGCATGGCCTAGGTAGAATGGTTGAGCTCGTCAAAGTGAATTGTTGGACTCCGTCGGCTGATTTGCCTGAGTTGAATTGATTCCTAGGCAGCATGGCCTAGGTAGAATGGTTGAGCTCACAATGTGAACTGACTCCGCTTCGCTGATTTGGCTCCGAGTTAAATCGATCTAGGCGCATGGCCCGGTAGAATGGTTGAGCCTGCCAACGGAAATGCTTGACTCCGTCTCTACGATTTGCTTGAGTCGAACCGATTCCTCGTGCCGCGTGACTTCAGCGTAATGGTTATCGCCGCGTGAGCTATTGGGCCCGCCGACCGATTTGCCTCGAGTTGAAATGACTCCCGTGCCGCATGGCCTCGCGGCGCACGGTTGAGCTCATCAAGGTGAACTCGCTGGGTCTGGCTTACCGATCGGGTCAATCGAATCGGATTCTCGTGTACGCGGACTGTGCGTAGTAGATGAAACTCGCCAAAGTGAGTCATTGCCCGCGCTGCGGGTCGAAAGGGCCATGTAGCCTCGAAAGGATCTCGACTCCTCGTGTGGTAGCGTGACTGCGGCGTAGCTAACTCGTCAAAGTGAAATTGGCGGGCTCGGCGCCGTGGGCTCGAGTGGCGATGTGTACCAGCCGACCCGACCCTCGTAGCATGACCTCGGTGCAGAGCAGACGAACCCGGCCAAAGTGAGCCGCCGGGCTCGGCGGCTGTGGCCGATGCGGCGATGTAGCCCGAGCTGATCCGACTTCTCGCGTAGCGTGACTGCAAAGCAGACGAACTCGCCAAAGTGAGCGCCATTGCTGGCCCGAGCGCCGCGGCCAAGTGGCTGCGTTGTCACGCCCGATCCCCGTGCCCGACCCGGTTGACGGATCCGAACCGAAGTCCGGGCGTGATACTATCTATACTATATATTATACTCTACTGTACTGGGACTCTCATTGACCTGTTCTTTCTCAGAGCGGTACCTGTACCTTTGGGTATACAAATAATTTCTGTAATAACAAAAATCATTTATATATATATATAAAAGAACTACCACCGGAGTGGTGTCCATCACAATCTATACACATATACAGAGTCCCATCTACTTATACATGTACAATTTCTATTACAAAACATCAGAGATTACGGAAGCAGCGCTGGTGAGCACCTATCTCCGAGTCAAGAAGGCTTCACGATGGAACGCCCCGTCTTCTATCCTTGTCTTCAGCTTCTGTACCTACACGGATTGAACACCCGTGCTAAGCTTACGCTTAGTGGGAACATAAGCATGGACAACCACCAATGGCGACCGTCACAAGCTTATACATATGCATTATATATATCTAAACATATTTCTATAACGTAATTCTTATCATCTTATATCTTACCGCATAGTCAATTCCTTTTTCTATTACATGTTCTATGTCTTTAGCATCTCCTTGCTTATATACTTTTTCTATATTCCATTTGAGTACTTTACATATTCCTATACTTATCCTGTGTTCATCTTTCACGCTTGTTATATGTCTTCACTGTCTCTATTCCTTGTCAAGTTACATAGTATGTCTCTAGTCTATGTCTTTTTTCATCTTTCTTGCTCTATGATTTATTGCATTCTTCACTTTCATACTTGTACTATTGTATACTTTCCTATTATAGGTGTTCATCTTGTACTTTTCATATCCTGTTATCCTGTACTATTCCTATACTTCATATATATTTGTACTTTCTTATTCTATCTATCCTATACTTGTGTTTTTGTATACTTTTTATTACTTTTCTTGTGTTCATATACTTATTTTCATATCAATTTATACTCGTACTACTTGTTCTTGTAATTGTTCAGATTTTCATCGTGATAGCAGAAGCCATATGCTTCTCATATCGTCATATCTTCTATACATATCATTTCCTTTTGGTTTCTTATGTCTCAAGAAATACCTTAGGAAGTGGATCTGTGAAATAATAAGGTACCCAAGGTACTCATCATCGCACGCACAAGGTGATCTCTCTCTGCACACCGAAGGGTATCATCACCGCATTTACGCTGTCCTATGTCATATGCTATCCGGTATCCGCCAGTACCACACGCACGAGGCAATGATTTCTATCTATCGCGCGACCCGCGCCACCGATCCAAAGGGGATCTATATCATCGACCCAAACGGCCTCAATATCCGTCTATGCATATGCTGCAAAGAATCGTATTCCCTATAGGCATGCCTATCTATCCCTCTACCAGTCCTAAAATGCACAATCACTTTATTACATTTTCTGACATATCTCATAAGCACATGAATAACTATTAAGTTATCATATTTTCTTATGCATATATACTATCGTTACTTTACTCTCGTATTATTCTCATAATCGTAGTTTCACATTACTAAGCCATATATATATATATATAATATATATATTCATATCTTTTCTATCATTTAGTTTTTGTCTATCATATTTCATGAATGCATCTATGCACTTTGTAATTATATATCTTCATATATACTTTCTATATTCATATCTCTCTTTTATATCATTAATACATTTCTATCATGATTTACTATCCTCGCACTTTCTATATTCCTATCATGTAGGCTTTACTATTCACATTTTCATATGTACCTATCATTTATGTGCATGTTCTCATTCCTATGCTTTGTCATCTTTTTGCTTATCTCTATCAGTTTTAATATTTATGTCTTTCTATCATATGTTCCTAGCGTGTTCCATCTTATTCCTTTCGGTATGTCTATCTTATACTCATATCTTTTACGTATTCCTATCATGTGTTCTTAGCATGTTCTATCGATTCATTTAAGTATATCTATCATATAATCCTATTATACACGCTTATATTCATATCATTTAATCTTATATGCATATGTGCCTATCATTCGTGTACTTTAGACTATCATATCTTATGACATGTTCTATCATATCTTATCATATTTTATGACTTATACCTATCATATCTTATGACATATTCCTATACCTTTCTATACTTGTACATTATGCAACCTATGTATATTCTTATTCCTCTAATGACCATTTTATTTTGGGAATTTGAATCAATCCAATCTGATCCTCCAAACTAAAATTATGGCATTTTCATGCCAACTCAGTCATTTTACCGATTTTTCTAGTGACAGTTTGTATTACTCATTTTTCCGGGTCTTAACTTTTATATTTTGACACACTATGTCCTTATAATCATTTAAATCTAAGGTTCTAAGGGTTCTATTCCAACTGAATCACCTAATTCGTGAGCACCGGACCTGCCACGTCCGATACAACTCGGACTTCTGTTCAACACGAAACCAGAATTTGGTTTGCACATGGTCCCACTTCGAGTGGATTTTTGGGCTAGTTAGAGTCATAATTTGACGATGTCTATTTCTATATAGATGGTTCTACTTGAAGTTTATTTTAATTGACCACTTGAATCACTCAATTCGGATAAGAAATGAGCAAGTTATGGCCAAAATACGAAACCCGGTCAAAACCGAAAACTGCAATGTGGTTGTACAGTACATGTCTAACATGTATCGGTACATGTTGGCCAAAATGACTAGAACACAAGATGTACCGGTACATGTTGTTGTACCGGTACATGTCACCCGAAATGCCCAAAATGTGTGTTTTTCTCCCATTTTTCCATATTTTTCATATCCCAAACCAGCCTCTATACTTTATAAACACTTCAAGACCACTTCAATTTCATCTTATGATCTCTTTCTACTCAATTTATCATTCAACTTCTTCTCTTTATTTCAAAGACCTATCATGAATTTCTTCAAAACCATTCTAATATGGGTCTTAACCCATACATGTTAAACTCCAAGGATTATAGGTTATTTAGCTAATCAATTATTTATCATGTCTCATGATCCACCCTCAAATGAGATTTCTACTTTCTTGTGGATTTAGAGTTTTACAACCTTACTCTCATTATATCTTTGCATGATCCCACTAAACCCTAGGTTTGGAAATCCTAAACTTTTCTTGAATGCCAAACAAACTCCATATGATCTATACCAAGATTAGTTCCATACCTTTTTGCTTGCTTGAACTTCTCTCCTTCTCTTCTTCTCTTCTTTCTTTCTTCCTCTTCTTCTTTCTCTCTCTTCTTCTCCTTCTTCTCTCCCTCTCTCTCTCTCTCTACGCGGTTTGGTCTCTCAAAATGAGAGACCAATTTGCTCTTATCCCATGTATTTGTTAAGGCCATGTTCGCCAAGACAAGAAAACCCATTTTTTTTTAACACTTTTTCTATTTTTACTTAAAGCCCTTCCATTCATTCCAATTTCAATTCAATCTTTTCTTATTTCCATAATGGCATATAACTTATTGATTATGTCATTTGCTATAACTTATTGATTTATGCCATTTATGTCCTCAAGTGGTAAAAGACCACTTTACCCTTGTCTCTAATATTAATTTCGGGTCTTTGTTTTATTTTCCGTAAATTCCATTTAGCTTATAATATACCCTAAACAAGTCCGAAAACTGCTATGGTATATTTCGATGTTACGCATGCGTACTGAGCCGACTGACTCCTCGTAGCGTGACCTGCGCGCAGGTGACGAACTCCGCCAAAGCGAGCCACTGGCCCGCGCCGTGGCCGAGTGGGCGATGTAGCCCAGCCGACCGACTCCTCGTAGCGTGACCTGCGGTAGAGTAGACGAACTCGCCAAAGTGAGCCGCCGGGCTCCGGCGCCGTGGGCCGAGTGGCGATAGCCCGAGCCGATCTCGACTCCCTCGTGCAGCGACTGGCGTGCAGGTGACGAACTCGCAAAGCGAGCCGCCGGGCTCCGGCGCCGCGGCCGAGCGGGCGAGCAACCGAGCTGATCTGACTCCCCGTAGCGTGACCTCGTGCGCAGGTGACGAATCCCCGCCAAAGTGAGCCGCTCCGGCGCCGTGGGCCGAGTGGCGATGTAACCCCAGCCGATCCGACTCCGTAGCGTGACCCGTAAAGGCGGACGAACTCGGGCCAAAGTGAGTCGGGCTCCTAGCGCCGTGGCCGAAAGGGCGATGTAGCCCGAGCTGATCCGACTCGTAGCGTGACTGTGCGCAGTAGACGAATCCCGTCAAAGTGAGCCGCCGGGCTTCGCGCCGTGGGCCGAATGGCGATGTAGCCCGAGCCGATCGCACCGTGCAGCGCGGACTGCGGTAGAGCAGACTTTAACCCGCCAAAGTGAGCCGTCGGGCTCCGGCGTTGTGGCCGAGCTGGCGATGTAGCCCGAGTCTGATCTCACCCTCGTGAAGCGTGATCCGCGCGCAGTAGACGAACTCGCCAAAGTGAGTTGCTTGGCCCGCCATCCGAATTTCTGATTTTCTGGAAAGGTGCGAACGCCTTTATCGCCGATCGACGAGAATTTGAGCGCTGCTTTAATTCCTCGAGTGCTTTGGCCTTCTTATAAATGGCGGCTTCATTGCTATGGAGTTTATACTTTGAATATTCGTTTCTTTTGGTGCTGCAAGACCGAAACCCGGGCGAGATGAAGCACGGAAGTCCGGGGCTTGCCTTTACTGGGATCCACCGAAGACTCTGCCCGCCCGTTTGTACTTATGCTTCGCGGGAGTTGTGTTTTTCCCCCCAGTTTCCCTTTATGGAGTCATGCCATTCCCTAGCTCCGTTAGAATGCGCTCCTGAGAGGGCTGCATTTCAAGGCCGCCTTCTCCATTTTCTGCTCTTCTTCTTCTTTCTCCTTTCTTCTCCTTCTATCCTTCTTCTTCCTCTTTCCACCTTTCTGGCCTTTTTTTTTTTTTTTTTTTTTTTTTTTTTTTAGGGAACGGCTTGTACCGAGTGCTCTCCCAAGATGTAATCGATGACATTACCGGGACAGCTAAATGTAACCTGATTGGAATAAAGAGAGAATTTTCCTTTTATGTCTATGAGCTTTCTCATTCTATTGCATGTAATTTTTTTGAGCATTATATGTCTAAGTTGTTTGTGACGTCTTAACAGAATAAACAGTAAATGGTCGACCTTTAATCGAAAAATTGATAAATTTCCATTTAAGATTAAGCAAAACCAAGGTCTACTGATAAAAACGTTTAAGATGCTCCGCATTCCGTGCATGTCAGAAAATTTTCCCTTCCTTTGTTTGGAGCTCAGAATCGTTTCCTGGCCTCGACGACTCGAGATACGACGTGTAGTGCCTTCCTAGCAGCCCAATTTTCCATGGGTCGATTCTTCCGCCGGGCAAGAGCTTTAAGACCAAATCACCGCATATAGCTCTGGGTTTGACTTCTTGGTTGTAGTACTACCGTCTTTTGGTATTCTTCCGCACGCTTTAGAAATTCTTGCTTATGCTTCATCTAAGAGATCCAAATTTAGACTCGAGCCTCGTCAACAGGCTCTACTACCGCTTAATCTCGATCCTCGGGATTTTAATCCGATCTCGATGTGGCCACCGTCCGCGCTGCGCCGCCTGTGGGGAACTGGTTTCTTCTGGTCACTGTGTTGTCCCCAGAAGCCCATTGCACCTCTGGGGAGGTATTCTACCCACTTTCCTTCTTCGAGATCTTCCCAATTTAAAGTCTCAAAGCGGCCTTAAGGGTTCTCGATGGTGACCCTGGGCCGACCGCTAGGACTGCGGATGTGCCGTGGACGCAGTAGTAATTTAATTCCAAAGCTCGCACAAATCTCCGACTCATGCTGTCAAATTGTTTTCCGCTGTCCGACACCGTAGCTCTCGATACCAAACCTACATATGATAAATACACACAAATCGCATCTTTTGTTTTGTGATTGTGGCTAGAGGCTTCGTCTCCGCCCATTTGGTGAAGTAATCTATCGCGACGACGATGAACTTCACATCGCCCTTCCCAAGTGGCAGAGGTCTCAAGACATTCAAAACCCCACCGTGGTGCCGGTCGTGGGCTTCAGACGATGTCATGGCTCCGATGGGAGGTGTGAGATTTGGCGGCTCCTACCGTATCTTGCATTTCTTGACTAGATCGGCTGTATCTTGAGTATTGTAGGCCGTATATCCTTGTCTCAAGACCTTCTTTGCCAAGGCTCGAGCCTCATGTGATTTCGTGATATACCGGGTGGAACTTCCTTTAGCACGCACTCGCTGTTTTTCCCGTGATACACTCGAGGATTGGTGGAAGAAACCTCGCTTGTACAGCCCATTATGATTAGTGAACCCGCGCACTCGCCCTTATTTTAGCCGGCTCTTCGTCATCAGACGTCCGTCTCATTATGTCCCAAATGGGTCCATCCAACTCGCCTTCTGACCCGACCGGGCAACCTCCACATCAGAGACGATAGAGGTCGCTGTGTATTTGATAGGTGTCGACCACGAGGTCTTCCCCCAGAAGGTTGTAGCTAGTTTTGCCACGCGTCGGGCTCGAGTTCTCCGCCAGGACATGTCCGACCGAAACCCGTGCGAATTTTTTAATAAATCTCGTACCTTTGGAGATCAGGATCATCCTTCCACTTTTAGCTTCGTAGGTGTCTTCTATTTGTCTTACTACCAGCTGGGAGTCGCTGCAGACCTCTAACTAGTCAACTTCCAGTGAATGAGCGAGGTTGAGGCCTACTATGACGGCCTCATATTCGGCCTTGTTGTTGGAGGCTTGGAATCCGAATCTGAGTGTACTTCTATGTCTGGTTCCTTCCTGAGAGGTCAAGATTAGACTTGCTCCGCCTCCTCTGCTGTCAAGATCTGGCTCACAGAGAGTTTCGCATGGGGATGTCATTCGCTGTTTGAGAGTTCTCGAGCATGTTCCACCAGAACTCCATGATGAAGCCTTCCGCTAAGACCTGCACTCTTCTTTTATCGCGGTTTTTGGGCTTTGTATCGATGTCGAACTCAGCCTCGCCTCTTATGGCCCACTTCATCAATCTTCCGGAGACTTCTGGTTTATGTAACACTTGCTTCATCGGGTATTCCATTGGTACTTCTATGGTGTGAGCCTGGAAGTAAGGGCAGAGTTTATGGGCTGCGGTTACCAAGGCTAGAATTAGTTTCTCCATCCTTGGTTATCTCTCCTCCACTCCTCTCAAAGCTCGGCTGCGATAATGGCCAAGTTGTTGTACCGGCGTTCTTTGCCTCTGACGAAGTAGAAATGGCAGTTGAGAAGTGATGGTCTGACCGGTGCTATGGGGTGAGGGCTCCCGCCGATGGGACTTTTCAGGGTGGGGGAGCTTAAATATGTTTTCAAGAGCTGAAAATACTTCCCTTGCACTTGCATCAGGTAGGCCTTCTTCGGGACTTGGAAAAGGTAGGCATTTATCACTTACTTACTGGATGGAATGTCGGCAAGGCGAAAAAGCGGAAAATCCTTCTGTCAAGGAGTGAACACCCAGCACATGCTTGATCACGAAGGCATATCAGTCACGACCAACTTTATCTTGTACAGTTTGCTTCCAGATTCCTCGGTGGTTGACTAAACAGAGCGAATTTCATTGATACTCAGAAGGCATACGCCGTGGATTAGGTTTCATGTTGTAGTTTCTCAAGATTTGGGCGGCCGGACGGATGGGCTATGGGCGGAATTGGTGAGTTAGTTTACCGACATGTAATCTATGTACCGCCTTCCCACCCGCAAAGTTATTACTTTATGGTTCTGAAACATCGGAATTCCTGACTCGATATGCCAAGCTCCTGCGTTTTTTTGAGCCCGAGCGGCATCACCGCGATATGATGATAGGTTCCTGCTGGCGCGGCCGAGCGGCGATACTGCCCAGGTCACTGGGTCCATGCGATATGGTTGTATCGAGAAGGCATCATAAAGCGAGGAGTTCATGGCCCGTGATGGCATCTGCGGTAAGGGATGCGGTCGGCGGCGGAGAAAGCCTTGTCCTTTAGACGCGCTTTATTGATGTCGGTGAGTCGATCTTGGTCGCCCTTCTTGGTTTGCCTTTTGGCCAGTGATATTGGCTAGCCATACAAGGTATTCTACTTCCTTGATCGCTCCTGCCTATAGGAGTTTGTTGACTTCTTCGTTGATGGCTTTTTGCCTTTCTGGCGCGAAGCTGCCTCCTTTTTGTTTGATTGGCTTAAGGGCTGGTGGCGTTGACCTATGGGTGATTCACAAGTAGGATCAATTCCTCCGTGGCATGCACCGCTTCCATGCTAGAGAGTCTACATTTTGTCTTAAAAAATAATGTGGTTTTTGTCTTAGCTAGTTTAGTGGTATAGGCGAGATGTTAGGGGGTAATCATCGACAATACCGGTTCCGAGTTCTTACGAGGAGCTCCGGGTCGGGGTGGTACTGTCACGTGTCTTGACTCGTCCACGTATGTTGTCAGACCGTTTTTGTTTCAGCGGATGTAGTAGCATTCCACCCCAGCCACTCACGTGGTCTCCTCGAACCATTCCTACCCAGTTCATGGTAAAAATTTGATCATCATGTGATATCTGCGGAAGGGATGGCTTTTATTGCATTGAGAGAAGATTACGCCCGACAACATGTTATAAGCGGTGAGGGCGTCTACGGCGAGGAATCTTGCATAATTAGATATAACCCAGCAGGAGGGATCTCGATAGTGGTACGATTAGTGAGCCACCAGGTAATGCTCTTTCCCGGGGAGAACCGTGGGGTGTGTTGTGGGTTCCTGATTTTCCACTGGGTACCCACGTTTTACGAGGCTATTGTGAAGATGATATCAGCTGAACTCCAGTTGTCGATTAGCACAGATGGCTTGTTTTGTTAGCCCTGTTCGCCGTGGACTACCAGATTAGATCAAATGTGGGGTGTTGAAAAGCCCCTCTAGATCTGGTCGATGTGAGTGGATGTGGCCCAGAGCCTCAGAGTAGTTTAGACCTTTGCCCAGTTTCCGCTATCTACGCATCGTCCCAATCTTTGCGTAGATGGGCTTTAGTGAGTTGGATTCACTATCACAACGAATCCTCACGAAAGTTACAGTTTCACTTTAGGGATTGTTAGTCTTTGGTCGTCGTCTGTAGAATTGGTGGATTCTTTGGGGCGAACACACGGTTGAGCTTGATTTGGATAATTTCGGGGGATATAAAGCGTCGGAGGATATCCATATTGCCAGGTATCAGAGCCTTTCCTATTATTTCTCTTGAAAAATTTGTATCACGGTCGTCCCAGGTGCGGTGTCCAGTAGTCCCACACATGGAACTCCACAATACTTGGAGTTGTCCCTTGTTGGCAGGGTCTGACTTCATTTGGGTTAGCCACCCTCGAGTGCTCGTTTGTGTACTTGTGTGAACACCGCTGACACGAAGTATTAAGGGGTGAAGCACGTTGGGGCGATAACGTCGTCGTCTTTGGGATTCGCGATGGTTTCGACGATCTCGGTTTTCCACGCCTTTTGAGATCGTTCTCCATTTTGTTTTTGAAGATCCTTCACGGTAAGCTTTGTCTCTTGGGAAGCCGTCCTGGTCGTTTGTCGACCAGCTCTTTTCTTTGTGTGAATGGAAGAGCTCTCTTTCTTGGATAACAAGGGGCCTCCTGCGCGTTAATATATTTCTACCTTTTCACGAGCACCTCTGCCCGTACTTGTTTTGGGGGATTTTTGGAGATGGAAAACATTAAGTCTTCGGCCGAATCCCTAAACCAACCATGAACCTTGATGATCGCGAATTTCTCGTCGGGTATATCTACGCTGAGGGCTTCGAAGCATTGAATCGCTGGCCATAAGACACGGGCTTTCTTTACGAGCTCTGCTTGATAGTCGGCGGAGATGATAACGGCTTTATGCGTCCACGGCTACAATGAAGTGAAGACGAATCTGATGGATAGCTCACCAGATAGGGAGAGATTGATGGCGGTGAGATCTAGTGAGACATGCCAAAGATTTGGGCCTTTCGAGGTGATAGCGAAGCTCTGCATCGCCACCTTTGTAACACCACCAAAAATACCATGAAATTTTATAATAAAACCTTACTTTGTTGGGTATAATTAGACTAACTTGGGTATTTTAAAATTTTTTTTTTAATATTGATTAGATGATTGTTGAATCGAGGAGAAATGAACCCAAGTGAAAAGGAAGAAAATATAGAGATTGCTTAAAATGGGGACCAAGGTCAATTGTAAATAAGTTTTGTAATAATAAGTGATATTTAGGAGGAAATAAATGGGTAAAGGGGAAAAAATCAAGGACATGACATGTGGCATGGAAAGAGGGAGGAAGCTTCCTCCTTTTAAAAAGCGATTAAGGTGATCCATAAGAAAAGAAAAATGAGAAAAGGAAAGTTAGAGAGAGGCTCATACTCTGCAGATTTTCCAACGATCGGACCATATAGGTCATTGAACTCTGAAGTCTTCCTAGTGACAAGAGCTAGTGAGGCCGGAGCCGGGGACTTTCGACAAAACTCCATGAGGTAGGTCTTCTCTACTTGGTCTTCTTCTACCCTAAGGATTGTTACGGGTAGTTATCGCCCTTAAGGGAAAGTTTGATTGCATTTAAACCATGGGAGTGCCGCATTGTGGTAGTCTTGTGATAACCCGAACCTTAGAGCTGATTTTTAGTGCAGAAGTGAAGGGAGAGTGATGATGCGTCTTCTAGTAGGTGTAGCCACATCAATTTGTAGCTTGATATTAGGCTAAGTGATGATTTCTCGATTTGGACCTACGTGGGCTAGAAGTTATAGTCACTTTTAATAAAGGGTCCAGCCCGGCTGATGTCAGTCGGTCGGTTTATCCGAGTTAGGTCAACCAGCATTACGCCCAGAACGGGTTTTGGATGAAGCCAGAAGGAATTGGCAGTAAGTCCTTCTGTGAAATTATAGCCACATCAATGAACTTGATGTTAGGCTTTTGAATTTTCTTAATTCGGACTACGTAGACCAAGGGTTATGGTCTTTTTACTCTGAGCAGTCAATGGGTCAGTGGTGTTCGTCAAGCGAGGTCGTCAAACCGAGGTCATCAAGCGTGGTCGTCAAGCGATTGTCCAGTCAAGCGGTGGTCGATCAAGCGGTGTCGTCAAGCGTTGGTGGGTCGAGGCGTTGGTGAAATCAAGCCCAGGGGGTGTCAAGCGTTGTGGTGGAATCAAGCGGTGAGGTGGTCGAATGGTGGTGCCGTCTGACGTTGGTGGAATCCCGACAGTGGTCATCAAATAGTGGTATGAAATCCGACGGTGAGGTAGTCGGCGGTGGTCGTCGAACGATTACTTTCGTCAAGCGATTGCTCGTCGGAGTTCGGTCAGCTCGTCCAGGGTGATACGCGCTGACCTCAACCGGAAGGTCATATCCTTAGTTTAAACTCGGGTTGGGTGTTCTTGGATTTCTACATGGAAAGCCCGTGGTCGGGGAATACATTCATATGCCCTGAGGAGGATGTTAGATGTCGAACCCGAGGTGTTTGACTGAGCTCGTCGCCGATCGCGGCTCGTCGGTTGGTCGACTCGTCAAAGTTGACTTTACATGACCTTTCCCGACTTGGAAGGTGTCATATCTCCTTCGTTTTGAACTTCCGTTTGGGTGTTCTTGGACTCTATGGAAGCCCGGTTTGGTGAGGCCATTGTATTCCTGAGGAGTATAGAATTTTGACCGGTGGTAGACGAGCTCGTCCAGTTCCGGGTCTGCTGAAATGGAGTTCAGGATTTGGCGTGTATGACCTCAACTTGGAAGGTCCTAACTCCCTACGTCCCAGGAACTTCAGATTCAGTGTTCTTACTCTATGGAAAGCCCATTAGTCGAGAATCCATATACATATAGAATTTTAAATTAGACTCATATTAAACTCCAAATCAATCCTAACCAAAACCCACTATTTTACTTAGAATAATATTGTTCTTTAATGGTTTTGGAATAGGGACGACGAGGAGAAAGAGGCGATTAAAGATTCAAGGATTTGGAATCAAAGTCTGAAATATTTTTGGAGTTTTCGCAACTCATTCTCGTTTGAGTTTTTGCACATATGTTTGTTTCTAAATGTCGGATTGATTTAATTGATTTGAGAGAAAAGTGATTGTAAAGGAAATATTTGCATATAAAAATTTTCATGATTATTGAAAATAAAAATTGTTGCTCCCTAGCGTACATAATGTACTATATTTTGCTATCTAGTTTGAGGAAAAACATGAATGGAGGTGTTGGCAGTTTATTTGGCATTAAGGATAGATTGACTTATCGATAGGGTGAATAAGCGATGCTGCGAACTATTGATGGCGTGTCGCTCAGATCCGGTGATAGCCGTGGGGCCGCATCTAGTGTTCACCTCAGCGTTGTTTATAACTGAGTCAGCGGTCGGCGGGACCCGTCGCGTATTATAAAACGCCATGTGATACCCGGCTGCGGCCAGCGGAGACCGTCTCGCGGTGACTTCCCGATATCTGTATATCGAACGCCAGATTAAGTCGTTAGGCGTAGCGATTGATTGGCATGGCGAATTGATTAATAGCTGAATTGATGGAGCTGCGGCGGGTCGTTGGCATGGCCCGAGTGATTGACGAGCCGAATTGATTGGCATAAAGCGAGATTTATTTTCAGGCCCGAATTGATTTGAGAATTGAATTGAATGTCGATTCATTAGATTTGTGAGCATATTTGAATTGATTTGAGATTGTGAAATAGTGATTATGAAAATGTATTTATGGAGATGATCAATGAACTATAATTTATTGTATATATATAATAAGGGAAACCATGTAATAACGTATTTATATTGATCACATCGAATGATTGAAAAGTTCACGAATTATTAAAATTGCATATGGTGATTTTAAGATGGGCTGAGGAATGGATTTGTATAGAACCCTTTAAGCGTGAAAATGCTTGGCGTATTTATTTTACCAATGCTTGTGATGCAGAGTGATAGATGAGTGATCGATAGTGGACCCGAGATCGAGGGAGGCGTCGAGTCGTAAAGAAAGAAATCTCGGGTATCTTTCAGACTGTACTCACATTTCATGTGTTCTTTTGATATGAGATATTTGTATAAAACAATTTGAATCACCCGAACATCTGATACGCTTAAATCACATTTTTTGAAAAGAGCTTGGATGCCTACATTGTAAATGGATTTTGTTAAATGTAAATGTTTATGGGCTTGCCCGATTTAATGTCGCTTAGCGAATATGATTTTTGAGAAATTTGAGTGATTTTAGTGGCATCCCGGACTCGGTTCGGATCATGGCCGAGTCGGTCGGGTAAGGGGCGTCGCCGCCGCGCCTTTGGATCTTATTATGCGGCTCCATTTGATTTTGTAGAAATTGCCCAGGAATGATGATCGGCCACGGGGTTCCTCTGAATGCAGTCAGGCAGCCACTGTGTGGCATTCCCAGACACGGATGGAAGGGAAGTGGAGTACCCCTCGACTATATAGGGTGACTGGGGTTTGTTGTACCAGGTGTCAAAAGTGACCGGGGACCCGACCAGGATACACTCCCGGGATTTCCGGGTGGTCCCATCTAGTGAAGTCCCTTTGTATAATCCCAGGGAAGATCACAGTGGAACCACCTTAAGGAAGGGAGTAACACCATGTATTAATTAATACCGATTAACACATAAATATATATAAAAACCGCACGACAATTATAAATGGTGCCGTAAAGTTAAATACGAATAATGGGCGTTCTAAGAGTATTGTAGTTAGAGTCTGATGAAATGAATAAGTCCAATACGACAACTAGAATGAATATGAGTACGATGGGAGTGCGACAGGATTTGTGGCGGAGGCTGACGTCAATCTACGGCGTGAATAGGCCCTCACAGGCTGTAATACGGACTAGGAACATATTTAAAACAATAATGTGAGATAATCGTCGTGGGTGGCAGCATAGTTTATAAGGAAAAATAACATTTTATATTTCAATGGTTCTCCTCTCAAAACCTTCCGTTCACTGCTTTTGTAAAGATTAAAGTTTGAAAACATTTCCGCAACTGACTTTTACCCGAGTCAACATATGCGGTCATTACTTTCGACAATTGATCTCGATCGACCAGAAACATAATCTGAAGCTGTACACTGACATAAAGCGAGCACAAAACATGTATAGTCATCAAGTGATAAAAATAACGCAAGAATGCGCAAGAACCATGGTATTAAAATAGTTGTACCATTTAGAAAATCAACAAGCGTCCATACCCGCACAATGGCGTTGTATCGTACCATGTACTTTCAATCTAAGCGTCGGAGTAAGCGAACACACTCGCGTCAAATGGCAAACCAGAAATCACCAAAGCCCCGAGTCGCGGTCAAGAACCGACCTCCGTCACCAGTGGCAAGACCACGAAGATACCGAACCATCGGGATCGAGCGGGCCACCTCCACGTCTAGTGGCGAACCCGAATACCAAACCGTCGAGATCAAGCGGAGCCTCACGGCAATGTGGCAACTAATAAGCGGAGTCGGGGTCAGCGAACCAAGACCTCACGACAGCGTGGCCGGCAATAAGCCCAGTCGAGTTCCGACCAGGCCTCACGACGGCGGTGGCAACCAGCGGTTCCCGTTCTCACATGTACCTTTTCGACAATCGCGTGTGGTCGGTCCTGAATCTCAAGGATCCACCCCCTTTTCTTTTCTAATGGTTTTTCAAGATAGTTTTTCACAAACCTCAATCCATGTACCCAAGTATCGAACACTGCAAACTCATCCACGAACCACGATAAAGCTTTCAAATATTTAAAATGATGACAAAACTCACATGAAATAATAGCACATTTTATATGAAGCAGAAAATCATGTTTGAATGCAACCAACCACTTTATCAAAACAATATATATGTAAAGTATTTAATCCTGATAGATATATCAACACAATACCCCAAATCATTTAAAAGCATATAAATACTCCACAATTATAGGCAGCTGGGTGCCTGCTCCCCTGCTTGAGGATCGTCTCGGCAGCGTGAGTGCACAGCAATATAAAACTAAACAGGCTCCTATGGCTGAACCAACAACCGCCCAGGATGCCCACAGAAGGCCTTAGAATAAGCTGTTAGAACTATGAAACCATCAAAATTGGACTCAGAAAGCGGTCAATTACCACGGTATGCCATAGACTGATACTAAAATTGGGGCTTTTCACACAGGGCTAATTCCTGAAGTGAACCATCTGATAATTCCCTAAAAATATCCAAATTTCACTAATACAACTCGTTTTGCCAAATTTGACCAGCGAGTGGTACTCTATTTCGATCCAGAGCTTTCGGTAATTACACGAAACAACCTAAAAATGGAAACCCGACCAAACAATATCCAAAATTTACAAACCACATATCAATGGAAAGCCAAGAGACCAAAAGGAACTCATTGGTACCTTTAACTTGGTCAGCATTTGATCGCTGTGGTGGTAGGAAAAGCCGATCTAAGCTTGTATTTCAATAACTTTCAATGCGCTTTCCAAGCGGTGCGAAATCTTTAAAGGGACCCGCGTAAAGATGAGGTTCATAAGGTCAAAAATGGTCTGGAAAGAACTTATGGGGTGGCTGAGGTGGCCGGAAAATGGCGGGAAATCACGAACTTCAATTGAAAAGTAAGGTCGACATTTGTCGGGTCAGCCGACGGATCAGGCAGCGTCCCGGCGACGAGTTCAGCGGAAAAATTTTCACTAACGACATAATTAATATTGTTTTTCCTGAGTGGTCCGGCGCGTGTACGGTGGCTCGGCCGGTGGTGCCTCGTGAGAATCTAGATTTCTCACCAGTGCCAGCAATTTGGCTACTGGTGACCCCAGGTGTTCCCAGGTTTGGAGTTTTCTCTTGGGTTTTGGGGCTCGGTGGCCCATTTTTAGACTAGAAAGGTTTCATTTACCCCAGGTATCACAAGCCCCATGTTTGTATATATAGGGTCTAAGAATTGGCTTTTTAAGTTGGGAAAGTCCCGGACATAACAGACCTTTGACAAAAGGTACTCTTTGTTGAACTTCTAATGGCCCAGTAACTTTTATCGTAAGTCGAATTGGCGGCGTTACGCGATCATGAACTACCGTGTCGGCGAAGCCTCTGAAATAGTGTCTTAGTTAACCTAAAACTATTCCTCCTCGAAAAATTCAAAACGGTAGAGCTTGGGTGACTTGGTCAGCTTGGTCACGCGAGTCCGAAACGGTCAAACAGATCAAACTAGAAATGCCTTTGGTACGAGATTGAACACAACCACCCCTTAAAGAAATTTCTTCCCGCAAAGAGTCGTACACAGTAATCTATGAAGAGGTGAGATGCGCTGCCATTCTTTGTTCTTCCAGGCTCGAAATTCGCTTCTCGAGCTAAGGGTGGATTCCCTCGAAGGACCTTCACTCGGGACATTGTCCTTTGTTATGACTCTTATAACGTACTCTGCCAATTTGCACTAGCTGCTCACTCCCTTGGGATAGGTCATCCCTCGAGCTCGATCTCGGTGTCTCTCTGACACAGCGTGGGGATCACAGATATACTTAACGTAACTAGGAGATGTAAGGAACACATTATGGACACAGAAAGCTCCTCGGGTGAGTCTGTCTATGTGCTTGGACCTACCCTCTCAGCGATCTCAAAGGTCCCGATGTAAGCGGGGACTTAATTTCACCAAGCTTTCAAAACGTCCTGCGCCCCCGGGGAGAGAGTTTTTAAGAATACTTTGATCTGAGCCTCCAGCTCGGTTTTATCAAGAGATGTCCCATAAGCTTTAAATATTTAGTCAGCGTGTGCTCCCAGCCTGCAGCTAAGGTTGGCATAAAATCTCCATACTCAAAAACCACACTTAAATTTGCTTTTTCACATCCTTGTGATTGGTCTCTTACACACACATCTAAGGTGGAGGAAACAATGGGGATGAGTTCGGCCGGCTCGATGAGTGAATCTAAAAGCCAGTAACTCATAAAAACATTTCAGTGCCCATGAATTCCGAGATATCTCGAAACATGAAGGCATTTCACAGGATAATAGGTTGATGATGAAACACATGAATGCGATCTTACCACCATCCATGACCCCTCATCGGTGACTCTTTTAGGTTCACCCAAAAGAGGACTAGACAATCATCCGAACCGGCAATTCTTTGGGACTTACCACCAGGGATATGCCCACATCCGGGCCTCTCGTGACCTTTCTAGGACTCTACGGCAGGGGGCTAGTCGTAAATAAGTGTCCCGCCATAAGTGCGGACCTCACGAGTCAAAGCACGCGGAATGCATTACAGGAATTCCGCGGCATCAAACTTCCGCAGCACTTGGCGAGGAGAAGGCTATAAGATATACTTTCCTTAGATTCATATATGCTTGATCTCACGAAAGTCAAAACACAGGGAGCTACTCAGAGTGCACCAAATAACAAGTCCATGAATTTATAGCCTCTCTGCAATCAGTGTCTGCATAAAGTACTCGAGTGAAATTACATTACTTTATCACCACTAAACTCATATATCTTATACCTTCGAAGCGTAAAACTTGATCCCAAAGTGCACTCCTCTCTTACACTTACTAGGATCCCAACATTCAACACTCATTATTAGGGTTACCCTGAGCAGCACTTACTCGCTTATAAATCACCTCTTGATACTCCATCTCTATATTACTCATTTGAAGATAAAGTACTGGGGTTCTTTTCATTGGGATGCAGTTTGAACAAAATAGTCGAGATTAGCATCGCTTGAATACAACAACTGGCGCGAGAAAAATCCGACCCACTGGCCAAGAATTTATGATTTTCCCCTTTCTTTCCATAAGTTTCCGGCAGCAAATCAATCCCCGATACTGGAAACACACAGCTCAAAGCCACTCATGACTGAAACATCTTCCAAAAACACATCTTAAATAAAGAATCTGGGGCCTTGCACCGGCTCATGCATAAACCAGATAAGGTTATGGTGATCTAACTTCGAAGAGGTAATCCATGAATCGTGACTCCCTCATACGAAATCCCTCAAATCCTTACACAATAACAGGATTAAGGTTTTACCTCCCAATGTCTTCAATCTAGGGTTAGGAGGAAATTTCCGCATAGTGAACCACTGAAAGAAAGAACCATTTCTGGGAATCAAATACTTGACCCAGCCTTTACCTTTTTTTGAGGCGCGATCTCCTTTCCTAGTCAAACGATGAGTGAGATGCATTATTTTTGGGAACCTTCCCATGAACCTCTGTTGTGCCATTAATCTAGGAACTCAAGCTCTGTCATAGTAGTTGGTTGCTCCCCCGATTTGCACTGTGCCACACTTTACGGATCCACTAAATGCCATCGTGAGAAACATGTCGAAACCCACGTCGGCCCGACCCAAGGAAATTCTCCCGCCTCTTGAGCTTGGCATGTTGAGCCATTGCCTTAAGTACGACGCAAACAAATGTCTCTCATGTTCCGACCGCTTCTGGTTCTGAATATCGTCCGATGAAACCAGACAATCAGTAAGTATGGGCGGAAGACTCGGTTCATTAAAATCAGTGAAATTTCTTGGGCATTGGTGAGTCGAAAGGGCATCACTAGAGCTCCTGCGCCCATATCTGTGTATTCTTGAATGCGTCTTTGGGAGCTCATAGATTCCCTAATCTAACTAATGGAACCACGACCTCAAGTCACTCTTGAAGAACACTCTTTTACAGGGTGATCAAATAGATCATCGTCAGAGAGCAAAGGATATTGATTCTGAATGGTTACCTTGTTCAGTATGCAGCCAGTTTGCCACACGGCCTCTAAGTGCCATCGGGAAGAAGAACTAATCAATTTCAAGGACAATAAGGTTAAGGAAGGTGCTTAAAACGGATGAGTTGCACGTGATATGCAGACCCGAGGAATTTAGAAACCTAGAGCTCGATACCAGTTTGGCGGGTTGAACCTTGGGATACACTCCCCAGGTTTGGGTGGTCCGCTAGTGAAGTCACTGTATAATCCCTAGGGAAGATACGATTGGAACCCTATAGGGAAGGGAGTAACACCATGTATTAATTTAATACCCAATTATACATAAATATCATATGAAACCCATGACAATTATAAGAGTAAGGGTCTCGTAAAGTTCCATCGAATATCAGAGGGCGTTCCCCAGAGTATTGTGGATTTGGGGGTACAAGCTGAAATGAATAAGTCCAATAAATAGCTGGAATAGATAAATCTGATGAAGTACGGCCAATTTGTGTGAAGAGCGACGTCGGAATCGGCGTGAATAGGCCTGCAGGCCCCGTGGGCCTGCAGGAGCACAGTTCGCGATAATGTGAGATAATAAGTCTCGGTGGGTGGCATGGATTTATAGGAAAATAACATTTTTATTTCAATGGTTCTCCTCAAAACCTTAGTTCACTCTTTATACAAAGTTCCTAGTTTAGAAACATTAAAATGACTTTTACCCCCAGGTCAGCATATGCGAGGATCATGCTCGACAAATTAGTCGTCCCGATGTTAAAGAAAACATAATACGAGCGTACACAACATAAAAGCCAAACCTGAAAACATGTATAATTAATCAAGTGATAAAAATAACCATGAGGAAATGCACCAGGAAACCAGCCAAAATTATTAAAATAGTTATACCACATTTAGAAAATCGACAGCGATCATTACCACATAAACAGCGTTATGTGTTACCCAGCCAATAACTCATCTAAGCAGTAAGATGCAAAAACCGACCTCAAATCATAAGTAGTGACCAATACCAAGCCGAACCGAGTTGGCGGTGAGCCTCCGCGTCCGTGCGAACCACGAATACCAAACACGTCGGGATCAAGCGAGCCTCCGTCTGCCAGAGTAAGCGAACCAGAATACCAAGCCGAAACCGGAATGCAAGCCAGGCCTCACGCGGCAATGTGGCAGCTAATATCGTAAATTCGAGTCTGCCGAAGCCCGAGCCTCCACGTGACGTCGACTAATAAGCGGTCGAATTGACGAGCCTCGCAGGCGGTGGCAGCTAACTGGCGGTCCCATTTTCATGTACCTTTCGACAATGCAGGTAGCCGGTCGGTCCGCAATCACGAGATCCTTACTTTTTGCTTTTACAATAGTTTTTCCGAGATAGTTTACAACCCTCGATCATGTACCCAAAGAAATATCAAACTTCCAGACTCATCCCACGAACACGAGTAAAACTTTCAAATATTTAAAATGATGACAAAACTCACATGAAATAATAACTTGTTTTATATAAAGCCTGTAATGTTTTAGATACGACTAATAATCTTGTCAAAGCATTATATTTGTAAAAATTATTTAATGTGATAGATATATCAACACAATACCCCAGATAAGTTTAAACATATAAAACCAACTCACATCTACAACTAAGGTATTTTGATCATAACCTGCGGGATGCATGCTCAGGCCGACGTGAGTGCACATGTCTATAAGATAAAACTCATTGGGGCTCTAATAGCTGAACCAACAACAGGGATCTTGAAGGCCTTGAATGGCGACATTAGGCCTTAGGCAATCAAGGTGGACTCAGACGGTCCAGTACACGGTGCCACCACCATAGGCCCAGATACTAAGTGGGGCTTTTCAGGAACTATTCCAAATTGAGACCAATCCAGATGATTCCTAAAAATATCCAATTTCCACTATCTGACTTCAATTTTGCCAAATTTATTATTGAATTTTCTATTTCCCAGTCAAACTTCTCGGTAATTTTAAACAACCTAAAAGTAAAGAGCGACCAAACGATATCAAAATTACAAATATATATCATTGGAAGCTGAGGAATAGAACCATTTGGTACCTTTACCTTGGTCAACTTGATGCGCTGTGGTGGCGGAAAACCCGATCTAAGCTTGATTAGATTTCGTTTTCAATGTAACTGAGCGATTTCCGCGGGGGTACGAGGACCACGTAGATGAGTTCATAAGGTCAAAATGGTGGAAAGGCCCCATGGGTGGCCTGAGGTGGGCCGGGGGCATGGCCGGAAATCACGGCTTCCCGGTGTCGGGCGGCCGCCGACGGGTTCGTGGCCCGGATCCGGCGCGTCGGCGGCGGTTGCGTCAGGCCCTCGGCGAGCATGTCGTCCAGCGGTGCGCACCTGGTGGTCTGGGACGTGTCACAACCAACTCCACGGCGGTGGTACCTCGTGTCCGAATCTAAAATTTCTCACGGCCTTGTGTTTGGCTGCTGAACCCCAAAGTCATTCTGGTTTGGAGAGTTTTTCTCTTGCAGGGTTTTTGGAACTCGAGTATTGTTTGGGCTAAGGTTTTCTGTTTAATGCTCCTAGGCTATGTTTATAGATTGGGGTCGCTTTGAGATTAAAAATCAGACATAGCTTGGACACTTTTGATAAAGTCTTTCTTATTCTGGGCTTCAATGGTGCGTAGCTTTTTATCAAAGTAAGACTGATTGTGACGTTAAAAGCGTCCCCATGAACTCGTATCGACGAGGGCACAAAAATGGTGTCTTGATTCAAACACAAAACTATTCCTCCTACTCGAAAAGTCAAGAGCTTGATGCCAAGAACGAGTGACTTGAGTTGGCTGAGGTGAAAACGTTCGACTTGGTCAAACTTGGTCAAACTCATATTATTTGGTAGATTAGTTATAGTGTCGGGGTGCGTCGCTACCACCTTCTTCTGCGTAGAGCTCTTCTTCGAAGGTTCTTGAACCTGTTAAGTGATGTTCTTTCCCTTCTTGGGATGGGCGCGGGTGCAAGTTCAAAGGCGATGCTCTCAAGGGTTGCCGTTTCCTTCCTTTCCCCCTCACAGGGGCTAGATGTGAGGCCAGTGCCCAGGGCTCGGTGGGGGCTGCGGTTTAGTACTGAGTCACAGAATAGCTATGTTTGTCCTTCATGGAATGTCGCGAGCTTTGGGTTGGCCAACCCTCAAGGGTGGTAGATCTGTCTGGGTGGTTGTTCACGCTCTTATTGTTAAACGTTGATTTGGTGAGAAGCCAGATCTTCACGCAAAGTCCGTAGTTAGCTGCATTGTTTCTAACATGGCGGGAAGTGTTTGTCTGATTACCGTTGGATCTTGCATCAACAGGTTAGTGTTGCTCATTTTGGCGTTCAGGTGTTGATACCATCGATGCCGAAATGGGTTATATTCTAAGGCGTGGTTTCCCTGAGACGGCTCCAGCCCAGTGGTACGCCTTTCACAATGGAATTAGAATTTGGGCGGTGGCGGGCTTACGATTAGGCCGGATCAGAGCTCTTGGGTGAATTTGAGCAATGGGATGTTGGATCGCCGGTTCGTGGGATCATTGTCGGGCTGGTTTGGCAATGAGGTTTGAGAAGGTATCGCTCTCTGCAAAAGCAGAGATGAAGGGGTGTGAGGGCTTCGCCAGGTGGCTTGCCGCACCGATACCCCAAGTCGGGTTCTTTTACGAGAAAGGCGCAGATTGTTTGTGAGTATTGGGGTATGTTTTTCGCGTACCTTTCGCCGATGGGGTAGCCTTGGTCATAGTAGATGTTCAAACCAGGTTGGATGGTGATTAGGATTTGTTCCCATTGGATGGGGGTATTTCGCATATCTCGACTCGGATTTGGTAATGGATATAGAAGAAGTACATTTATTTGGGATAAATGTCGCCTTCCTTATTGGGGGGATCCGATTGGATGCGATCTAATATTGTCTTTCTTTCCTTATTGATTAGATTGGCTGGACTTGCGGAATAATATATTATTGAGGGGACTATTCTATTTTACACGTACACATGGAAAACTTCCATAATTGAGTGCTTTGGGTGCGTCGGGTTAGACCCTTATTACAGGAATTTGGCACCAGGCTTGGAATGTTGTTGGCGCGAGAAGGCACAGACCTCACTCAATGGGTATGTCTCTCCCGCCCCAGGTTTCGTGGACCCAGACTCCCGATGTTTAATGGTACAGTATAACTGGCTTCAGCGGAGGTGGGCCTGTGAGCCTTATTTTTCGAACTCTATCAAATAAAATTACTTAAAAATTTATATATTTTTGAATTATTTAAACTTTGTACCAATGAGTTAAAATAAATTAAATGAATTTGAAGTGGGCACATTCCCAACCCATAATCACATTACCTTCTCTCTTCTTATTTTAGGTATATATTTCTTTAAAGTGAATTACTATATATATATTGCAGTGACCAGAGGTCTTTTCTGTGGATGCTTTCCGCTGCATTTGATAGCAAGAAGGTATGTTTAAGCTGGTACCCTAAAGCATTACTCTCACAGCCTTTCCCACAAAAGAACATAAAATAAAACTAAGGTAAGAAAAATAAAAAGGCTAAAGTTCATTTAAAAAGTCAATAAATTATTTCTTACATATTTCGTGAAACCCTTTTCACGCATTTTCAGTTTATTTTTATAAAATTAAATAATTTAAAAATACATCAATGTTTACTTAATTTTAATTATATTCTTTTTTATTTTTTATTTTCTATATTGAAATCAAGCATAAAAACCATACTTTTACTATGTTTCTTTTTTTTAGGTTATGTTTGGTTAATAAATTCATATATAATCTATGAAAAATTTAACATTTTTTTATTTAATTTGGAGAAAATCAATTTTAAATAAAGAAGTTATCCTATTTATTAATGAAGAGAAAATCAATTTTTAATTTTTATTTAAATGTTAAAATAAAAATTTTAAATAAGATTTTTGAAATGCACTGTTTTTAGTTAATGAGCACGAGTGCTCGCGAAAGTGTTGGTGTCATAAAACCTTAATTTTGTCATGCTCTTGTTTTAAGAGTTTGGATAAAATTTCTTATTAACAAGGCATACCAAATCCCAATTTATATGAATATTTTAATGATATATTTTACCAAAGATGACACATGATGACCCAATATTTTCAATCCATTCATTTTCGAAAATGATTTATCAATCAATTAAGACAAATTTACGATTCATATTGTTTATTCTAGCAGCCAAACCCATGAAAATGAGGCCAAAGGTTCAGAAACTTCATCCTTTTTCTTGGAGGAATTTGAAAAGCATATCAAAGATCAAACGAGAATTTTTGTTCACTTTTTCTATATATTTCTTTCAAATTCTATTGAATTTTATTTTCTTATATATGTGTGTGTGTATATATATATATATATATATACATATATATATATATATATCTTTCCTGCATATATATATATATATATATATATGATTTTTTGATCATTCTTGGATATATGTTTGAGTATTTGGCTATTAGATTTCGAGGTCGTGAACCTTCTGTTGAGGCATTGCTTAGACACCATGGTCTTTTACCAGTCAGATCCTCTACATAAAGCTTTAATGAATGTTATTGCTTTTCAGTTGTTAAAACAAGCTCGAATTGTATTTAATATTGTTATTTATTATGCAAGTACTTATTATATTATTAAGTGATTTCATTTGAATAATTTAAAGTACAATTGCGAATAATGACATTTTTAGTTGAGGTACCTACTGGAAAGTTCATATTTGGACAATTCAACACATTCTTTTTGTTGTAGCATTATCTGTGGGCTTATTGGATATACTTGTTGTTGAGTTAATTGTTGTTACTCTTAAGATACATATAGATAATATAATGTTTAGAGGCTATATTGTGATGATTGTTTATAAGAACATATGGGTTAGCTTAGAGCTCTTTAACCCTTAGGATTTTGATGTAATTTTGTGAATAAATTAATCAACTTCCGACCATATATACCTTTATTGATTTTTTAAGAAAATGATGACTTTCCACATTTCTATTCAACTTGAGTTTAGTTCTAAGGGAAAGCATAGCTGATGAATTGTTACAAAATGACCTCATTCTGTAGCTAGTTTAATTTCATTGATTAAAAGATTATTAAAGCACTTTAACCTATGTGATGAGTATTAGAAAATAATTTAAAGTTTGAGAAGACCTAGTCAAGTTGATTATTGTAAGTAACTAATTAAGAGATTCCCTAATACCGTCCTAACTTTGGTCGAGTTGACATTGAAAAGGGTTAAGTTTAATTAAGTGGAGATTTGGTTTGGCTGCAAAATCAGTGTGTAAATCAGTGACCCTAAGGTAGAAAGGGAGGTTTGAGACGATTTCAAGAATGAGTAAAAATGAAATGAGTCGGAGGCGAGATTTTCTCGCGCTCAAATTCGAGTGTGAAAGTTTCCCTCTTTTCCTTAGGATTCGATTTTGTTTCTGATTTTTTTAGATTTCGGCACTGCTAGAAGAGAATTGATAGTCCCAGAGGGTATACAGAGAAAATTAGGACTTGAAGAAAACTCAGGTGCTAACCCAAGTTTTGTGGATTACCTAGAAATCAAAGTCCTAATTCTGATGCCCCTCTGCAGAATCTCGCACACTCGGGTGAGTGCGAGATTTTCTCACACTCAAAAAGTGAGTGCAAGATTTGGCAAGTTATTTGTTTTTGCTCCTTTTGATTTTTTCTTGCTTGGGCTATCCTTTATTTGATGTTTGACACATGTTGGCATCCCTGAGGGTCTTTGGCGTGGACTGGAACCTTGCCTTGGGCTCTCATTAATCATGCTTCTAATTACCTTGCAAAAAAAAAAGCAAGAATCAAACCCCTTTATTGAATCATAAAAGTCCTCAAGCTTGTTGTTCAGTAGGTCGCTCTATTTTGGTCTTGTACCATGGTGTCAATAAGTATGCTTCACCAGAAGATCACATCCCTCTTCCCTTGTCAGGAAACGGCTTCTTCATTGTGTTAAAGATGTTGAGCTCAAGGTGTGTCCTGGAAATGTGATATTGCATTTTCCATTCCACACCTACCGTTGAGTGAAGGAGCATTGGTAGTAGCAAGGAATGGTCTACGTAAAATAATTGGATCATGGTGTGGCCCTTTCATGGTTGGTTCGCTATCCAAGATAACAAAGTCAACTAGGAAGTAAAAATTATTGACTTGCACCAAGACATCTTCAACTATCCCATAGGGATCTTCCCTTATCTATAACTTTATGAGAGGAGTTGATATTGGATTTGGTTTTGCTCTCCCAGTGCATGAGTAACGCAGAAGGGTATGGTAAAGATTCACGCACTAGCACTGGAATCTAGCATAATGCTTGCCCGATGTTTGAATCTCACATATCTTGACTGAAGTGGCGGGCATCCGGATCTCTATATCATGACATTCGTGTTTCAATGATGGAACTTACTTGCTCAGTGAGGAATGCCTTTTTATCAATATTCAACCCTCTTTATACTGTGCATAAATCTTTGAGGAATTTTTCATATGGTGGTACTTGTTTGATCATGTCAAGTAAAGGAATATTTACCTTAACTTGCTTGAGAACCTCAAAAGATTTCGGGAGAGTGGTTTAACTTCTTTTTACCTTTAAGTTCATTAGGGAATGGAAGAGGAGTGTGGTGTGCCATGCTTCCTTCTTTGATGGTAAACTTTACGGGTTTCTTCTGCCCTTCTTTGGAAGCTTTATCATCATTTTCTTGTTCAGTTGCTGCCCTTTCTCCATCTTTTTGATTTTTCAACTTTCTCTTCAAAGTGATAGGTGAAGATGGCTGATTACTAGCGCCATTCCCACCTTGAGTGTCGCGTGGCTTTTCAATTCTCCCATGTGTGCTGGTTTTCCTTCATTGACAACACTTCATGCATACCTCTTGGGTTTGTTGAGGTTAGGATGAAAGTCTTTTCCTCTCTTGAGAAATTATGTGTAAGTTGGCAAAACTTTGAAGAGTATTTTACCATACTATCCATCACCCAGGAAACCATATCATTTGAACATTTCCATGTTGTCCATCCTAAGGGAAAGTTGCTTATTCAGCCTTGCGCCACCTACAAAATCATCAAGCTTTACTTGTCAAGTTTCAGTAAGGCGGCTTGTTCCACTTTTAACTCAATGATTTTTCACATCATTGAAATTATGATTTTGTTTCCATGAGAGATTTGGATGGATTCCTCAATTTGGATTGTAGGTATAGCCATGGATTGCTAGAGTTTCCTAAATTGAGGTCTTGTATTATGATCTACAAAGTTTGCATGTCCTCCTTGTTGGCTGTCTCTTCCAATGGCATGTACCATGGACAGAAGCTTGCTCCATGGTGTGTTCCATTAGCAGAACAAGTAGAGCAATAAGTGGGTTGTTTATTTTGTTGATTTACATTCGTTTTTACTTCGCCATGCCCTTTGCTTTCAAAGTTCTTCCATTTCCTTGATAGTTGAGCAACTTTGGCCTTAAGAGCCATATCTTCCCTCCACATGATACGCCATACCTCCCTCTAGGTGCAGATTGAGGTCTAAGCTTGAACCATCTCTTTTAGTTGAGACCACTTCCACCCTTAGACACTTCTCGGCCACTTGATTCAAATAAGCCATGGCCCATCTCCATTCTCTTTGTCAAAGAACCGTGCACATTTTCCACAAGTCTTATGATGATCTAGGCTTGGAGTCGTCATGAAGTGATCCTACTAGCATCCAGGCCCAGCATACCATGGTGGCCGGACTTTCGTTGACGGCCTCCATAAATCTCTCCCATTTTGCATAGAAGCTCTCATCCTCTCTACTTGCAAGGTATTAATTTTACCTCTTAAGTGAGGAGGGTCTTGAACTAAGGAAAATTTTCTTTAGAAATTGATCTTGAAGTTCGGCCCCATGTTTGGATACTCAGAGATGGGTTCTCATCCATTTGCTTTGCCTTATCCCTCAAAGTGAAAGGAAAGACTGAGCTTATTATGTAGCTTTTATTAATGTTGATTTATTTTTCTAATGTAATACTTGGTACTCTATAATATAATATTTATTGATTTAAAATGTATTTTTAGGTTTTGTCCCATATTTTTATTTATTAAATTTTATTTATTTAATATAAATTTATATTTATATTTAAATAAAAATAAAAGTATTTCATATAACTCATATTCTTAAAGAAATATTCTAATTTTTTTTTTAAAAATAAAGATTTGAATAATAAATAATGATTTGAAGTGAAAATGAATTGTTAGTTATTTGTTTAAAAGAATTAAGGGTCCAGTAAATCTCGAGAATATGGAAGAGATGCCAATTTAGAGTTGAAAATAGAGATTTATAGTTCGAGTTGCTCAAATGTTGTCCAAGCTATAGGGAAGTATGACATAAATCATATTTTCCATTTGAGTATTTCTAGAAGATAGTTATCTTTATCCAATTTGATTGTAAATTAGTGATTAGGGGCTTTTTGGTTCCTATTTTCAAGAACAGTTTTTTCGTTCTAAAAAAAAAAAAAAACAACTAAAAACTTGGTAAAAAAGGGGACCCTATTTTTTGTGTTCTCAGGTTGTCTCAAGGCTTCCCACATTTTTAATGTATAATTTTGGTATTCTTTATATTTCAAAAGCATCTTGAATAGTTTTGAACGAACAAAAGCCAGAGACCTAAGCATTTTGCATTACATCGTTATTGAGATTTGAATAGTGGAACAATGTCTCACAAATTTTAAGTTGATAAGAGTAATCGATCACCATCTGAAGCTCTATAAAGGATTACGGGTGATACTTAAACGTGGGTTCTCTCACCTATCAATCGGTCTTTTGGGTTGGGCTTTCTTATTAGGCTTGAGTACTATATTAAATCTCTTCATTTATGAAGCCCGATATGTATCGGGGAAAACTACCTAGAAAAGGGTTGGCTATTGATTGACTCCCAGTGGAGTGCGGAATGAATCTTGTATCTGTGGTAATGAGCGATGTGGGCGTTAAACTACTCTAGAGTGAACTGATGATACAATCATCGGTTCCACATAAGGTTGATGGATTCTCTCACCTATCAGACCGATTTTTTGGGTTGGGCTCGGATAACAATATCTGATCTTCAAGCATACTGTGGTTGCAGAAAAAAATTACTGAAATGAAAATTGAATTGAAAGAAACTAGAATTTCTGGATTAATGAGAAGAAAAATTATGCATTACAATCTAAAACTAAGTTCTGTTTCTTCGTTGCAGCTGGTACATTTGTTGTTTGAGCTGCTGTTGCCTTCTGCTGAGATTTGTTGCAGAGGCTCTTGTTGTTGGTAGGTTTATTGTACCTGGGATGTGCTGCCATTCAAAATCCTGAATTTCCCGCTACTTTCTTTTCTTTTTTTGGTTTTCCAGAATGAGAGAACTGGCTACACTTCGAGCCACAGACTTTCTCCCAAAATGGCTAATTGTTTCTTCTGAAAAAAAAAAATATCAATCTAATACGTTAACTTTTTGAAAATAATGTTCAAACCCGTGCTTGAAACTATAGTCAGAAACTATGATTTTGGCGAGAACACACTGATTTGAGTATTTTTTAAAAATAAAAAACGTATTAAATTAGTTTTTTTTTTTTTAAGTGATATTTTAAGGAAAAGCTGGCCCAGATACAATACCACTCCCAAGGTAAGAGATTGGAATAATCAAGAGCTTATTAGTTGGCGACGGAGAAATGTGGCACTGGGTTGGTAGAACAGAGCAGAAGTGATCCTCCCACTTACTGCAGCTGCAGTGGCTCCATAACAAACACTGGCAAATTACCCTCTGATAAATTGTCTAGGTCCATAACCTTGAAACCAGCATCTGTTTCACCATTTATTCACCAACCACGATTTACTAGTTTAGTTTCTGAATAGCTCCATTTATAATTGTGAAAAAAACTCTTTATACAAGTATGGCCTTAACTTATCATAAAATTAAATATCTCATGATTTTTCTTCTTTTTCTTAGACTATGAGATATCCTTATAAGGATTGGCTTGTTACCTGGCATCTTGGAGACACCAGCGTTAAAAAAAATAGGACAGCTATACAATACAGTGGATGAATCGTAAGAACGATAAAACTTTGTATGAGAATAAAGCCAAAAGAAAGAAACCCCAACTCGATGGTTCAATTTTTTGTTCTTTGAACCTAGAAATGTTAGCTGCAAAAACCTTAAAGACTGTATTTGGTTCCAAGAAAAGGAGAAACAATAGTATGGAAAATCATTTTAATGGAAAGTGCATAAGAAAAAAATATAGTGAAAAATATTGTAATATTTTACCTAACTTTCCTTGAAAATTAATGAGGGCAATAAGAAAGAAAGGAACCGGAAAAATGTGTTTTGTATTGTACCTCTATAATATTGGGTTCCCCCATTGTATATATTATATATATTTGTATACTTTTATATTCCTATAAAATATGAAATAGGAAGAAAAATTAAATTTACAAAAAATGAAATATATAACTATATATATATATATATATATATATATAGATTTATAAGATTTCTTTTCTTTTTCTCTTAGATGCCACTTTGAAACCATATCACCCTGGAACTAGATTTTCTACCATTCTGAAGTGGGATGGACCATAAGAGTGGCAGATGCTTATAACCATTTGCATTCTTAAGGTTTCATATCGAGACTATTAGTTAAGATAGGAAAACCGACCTTCCCATCTCCACTACATGTTTTAGTGTTATACAAAATTTATTTTTGTTAAAAGCAAAATTAGTAGTTGATTCTACAGATTTTGTAGCTTATACAGTTCTGGCTGTGTGTTGCTGTGAGATCAAACCTGTATTGCTTACTATTGCAGGTTCTGAAAACACCACAGAAAGCCCTGTACACGTTCAAAAAAGATCCAAAGAATGTCAGGAGAATGTCTGATACACATATAATGCAAAAATTATAAATCAGATTTGTGAAATGATTTATTTTTCAAGGAAAACCTTGCAGAATTAATACATATAATTTACCTTGACCGGCACCAGAAGAACTGGAATATATGGATGCTAGGCGAAAGGAATACTGTAAGTGATCTGGTACAAAGGATCTGTTTGGTGAAAATCTGAAAATAAGCTAATTAGTTTGTTACCCTATATATACTCTCACTATATACCTATTTCCTCAAAAGGATTTTTATTTGTCTAATTGGGCGAGATGTTCTAGACTAACTTCATTCGTTTTTAAGAAAACTATAAAACGGTAAAACTTTACCATAACACAATTACATTCTGGGTGGGTTCTAACTGTAGACCATTTGGTTAAGTTATGAGAGACCCTACCATCTCACATTCATGTTAGGTAGTAAAATTTTCTTTCTATAAGATAAATTTAATACAAATATTGAAAAATTAATCTAAATATTGATTTTTGTTTTCAAGATATATTTAATTTAAGAAATAAGTTTAATATAGAAGTTTTTCTCAAAAAAAAAAGAAGAATTTTAATATAGAAGTTAATAGGTTTGAGCAAAGTGTCTACGCCTTCAAGAAAAGGCCTTCATAGTGTTAAGTTAAAATTTATATATATATGGACCTTAATTTTCATCTCTATATGAAGTAAAACACCACAATCCACCTCCTCGAGGCTCCAAGATCCTCATAAAGACATTTTCGTCTCCAAAGACGACTGATACTACTCAGAATTCCACCTAACTCTTCATCTGATATTATCTGGTCCAAGGCTACAACGGCACACATAGGGTTTCCCACCTGTCCACCCCCGATTTTGCTTCTGTGTTGAGCCTACCCCTTAAGAATTCACTATATTTTTTTTTTCTCAAAAAGTGTCTTTCTAAAAGATAAATTTAACACAAATATTGATTTTTGTTTTCAAAATTAATCAAAAATTGTAAAAGGAAGGAAGGAAGGAGGGAGTAGTACTAACCGCTTGAGGTATGCCCAAAATGGCAAAGATGGCCCATGCAAAAATCTTAACTTCAGCGGAAGGGACCATGCTTCTCCCTGCTGCTGCAGCTTCATGTCTGTGAGATCTTGCCATCTTTGTGGCGGCAACAGTGAGTGCCAAGCAAATCGCCAGTATGAAATTCCCAACACCCCATACCCTCTTCACACCCCAACCCATCGAGCTATTGGCTCGATCGCCAGCGACATCAACCCTAACACCACCGAGTTCAGCATCAACCCCAGAGACCCAGCGTGAACGCCCTTATCATACAGATTCGAATTCTCTCCGTCGACTGTCCCACCGTAGATTTCTTTTCCCATCCAGTCTGTGTCGAACAATAGGAAGCCAAACCAGGCAAGCCAGTTCAAGCTCGTTACAAGGATTAGCATCCACATGGGGCGGGATAAGTTCCCGAATGCAGAAAAGATTTGCCCGAAGAATGGTGATGGAATCTCGTCTCCATCTTCTTCGTCGTCGTCGTCTTCTTCTTTGTTGCTTGTCTTCTTTCTGGCTTCTTTTTCGTTTTCCCTTGGTTTCGCCTCTGTTGATGTTGGGTTGGATTATGTGGACGTTCTTTCACCATAACCACGGCGGTGGAGGTTAAGATGATGAGGAGAATGATAGCGAAAATGAAGCAGGTTTTGAGGTTGGCGCAGTAGACATCGCAAGCTTTTGTTTGGGCGAAGGGGAAGACCTTATGGAAGTCGGAATAAGAGCCGGCGGCGTAGCCCAGGACGTTCCCGACCGCCATGAAAAACGAGAAGTAGGCGTTCGCCGTCCTTGTTTTCTTCTGGTTATGCCCCGACATGTCGGCCACTGTGAGGTCTTGGCAGGCCTTGCATCATGTTGTTGGCGACGTCGAGCACCTAAAACCTACGACGAATGACAACTGCGCGAACCTTGTCTTCTTCTCGATTATCACCCGCAGCTCTCCCAATGTCGGCGGCGAAGCCGATGAGGATGACAGCGAGAACGACGAGGATGGTGCCGGCGATGATGAAAGGGCGGCGGCGCCCCCAGCGGGAGGTGCAGTGGTCGCTGTAGTAGCCAACCAATGGCTGGATGATCATCCCGGAGACGGGACCGCAGAGCCAAATGAAGGAAGCCCAAGTGTGAGGGACGCCGAGGAGCTGAACGTAAGGGGTCAAGAGAGAAAGCTGAAGAGCCCATCCGAATTGAACACCAGCAGCTATGGATGCTACAGCCACATCTCTCCTTAATTATGAGGTCGACGGTGTTGGGCGGCCTGGTAGCCGGCTCCATACTTGCTTTTTCCTTTTCTTTTTCTTTTTTTTTAAAATTTAGTTTTTCTTTTTTTGTTTTCGTTCTTTTAGTAATCTTTTTTTTAATGAAAATAGATCGAGGAAGAATATATATATATAGATATATATGGTAAGGTAGTTTATGGGGGAGGCTTGTATGCGAGAAATGATGAAAGTTGGAGTCAGGTAGAATAGTAAGGGATTGAGAGGGCAAATAGAAAGAGAGATTTACGTAAAACCATCCTTGAGGTGCTGAGTATTCGAGAAGAAAACAGGGGTCATTTCTTGCCTGTTATTTTGCCTATTATTAAATAGGGTTAGGCTATAAAAAGCTTGTTCTAATATGAAAACGAGTTTTTTATCGTTAGATTGTTATTTTCTCTTGAAATAGATAAAATTACCATCTAACAATACAAAATTTGTTCTCATATGAGAACGCGTTTTTTATAACTGAACCCAATTAAATAAGGAAATTTAGTAATAATGAATTTGTTGACGATGATAGGTACCAGGACGAGGTGATATCTTCTGCATGCATGCGGCTCCTTAATTTGGAGTATATATAACTTTCCACGGAGGAAAACACAATGAAAATAGGATGGAAAATAAACAGAGAAAACTATGTTATATATATATGGGGGTATGAATTTCAAACTAATTGAAAAATTAGGAAAAAATAATCTTATTTTATAAAGAAGTCCTAATATTTGATAAAAAAATCCCAATATTTCATAAAAAAAGATAGAAGATGCGAGTCTTAATTAGTAATTAAGGTTTACATAAGTTGTACCAAATGGTTACATGACTTCTACATATGGCTCATTCACTTGCAACCCTCTTTATCAAATTTTTGGATGGGTTTCAAATAATATTATTTGATCATCATTTTCCAAATAGTTTGAAATTGATACCTTGTGTAATATAGTTTTCCCAAATAAATATATAACAAAGTTTATTTTTGCATAAGATCTTAGTCTTAAAATTCAAAATATGATAAATTAGTAATTTTCTTATCACACTAGGATTTTCAATTTGAATAAACCTTTTCTTCTTAGAGATAATGTATCATTAAAAGACTATTAACAAAAGGTTTAGTGAATTTGATAGTAATAAATTTCATCGATTGTTTCATAAACAATATATTTATTACTTGGATTTGTGTAGATGGAAGAAAAAATTTTATGGAAAGAGATTTTAAAGTCTTGATAGTGGATATTTTATCGTACTTTCTTGAAAATACTCTCGTGGAAAATTTAAAGTTTACATTCATTCTCTTATCATAATAGGTTTCCAATTCAGAAACAAATATTTTCGGAAATTTTCTAAATAGATAGTATATTAATCAAGCAATTACTATAAGGGAGCGTTTGGTAAGAGGGAATAGAGAATGGGAAATGAAATATCAGTCAATTTCTCCCTTATTTCTTTCTATGTTTGGATAAGTTTTATAAGAATATGAATTAAATCAAAAGTAATTCCGATGGAAACATACCCTACTTCTAAGTAGGAATTTGATTCATCATACCTAGGTGGTATTTTGATTCCCTCTTAATGAGATAAGAGGGAATAACTTCAATTTAGGGTCAGTTTGACCATGCTTCTTAGAAGTGTTTCTAAACCTAAAAACACTTTTAAGTGTTTTTAGGACCAAAAAAAACATTTGGTAATATTTTCAAAAGCATTTTTAAAAGTTCCAAAAAACATTTGAAGTGTTTTTTGAGAAGCACTTAAGAGTTGTTTTTTTTATAAAAAGCACTTTAATTTTTTTTTATATATTCCTAAAATACCTACTTGTTTATCTTTAAATGTATATTTATTTTTCCTTAAAACATCTATTTATTTATTTTAAAAAATCCGGATAATATCATATACTTTTAAAAATTCAAATCTTTTCGTAGTCATTTTGAAAAACATTACAATCATAAAATATTTTATAAAAATAATTATTTTAAGTATTTATTAATACAAATTTTTGCATACGGTTATTAATTAATTCAAATCTTTTTGTAAATATTTTTATAATCATATGAATAATTATTTGAGGTTTTAATTAATACAAATATTTATGTATGTTTTTTCATTAGTTCAAATATTTTTATAAATATTTTTAATTATTTTATAATCACAGAAATAATTATTTTAGGTATTATTAATATAAATGTTTATATATATTTATTCATTAATTCACTTATTTCTAAAAATATTTTTAAATTTTTTATAATCATAAAAATAGTTGATTTAGGATTTATTAATATAAATTTTTATATATATTCATATACTTGTAATAAAAAATTTTATTTATTATGATATCCTATTTTTATAATTAAATATTAAATATCCTTTTAGGTAACTTTAATGATATAAACGTGTTTTTATACGTATACGACATGTTACAAAAAACTTTTGTAGAATCACTTTATCGGATTCCTATAAAAACGTTTCTAATAAATGCGTTGTTAAGGAAGCTGGCCCTTAATATTTTACTTCTCATATCTCACATTTCTAACTTGTCTCAAGTTTGATGCCTTTATTCTTGCAAAATAATTCACCAATAAATATTTGAAAAAAATGTTATTTCATCGAAATAGGAAAATTAGGAAACATAAACATATATAATCATAAAAAATCTAAAATGATTAATTATATTTTAATAAAATAAAATAATTAATTATAGGGCATATGTTTGGTTGTATAGAATATGAAATAAAGAAAATAAAATGAAAAACTTATATGAAATAAGAAAAATTATAATTTAGTTTGTTGTTTGGGCGTATTGAAAATAATTAAATTATTGGAGAAATGTGGTTTATCCTCGTAGTTTTCAAACTTTTGAAAATGTGAAGTGGAAATTAACAAAACACCTATAATATAATAATAAACAAATGAAATAAAATAGATTCAAAGCATAATTAATTTGTGGTTAAATTAATATATATATATATATATATATATATATAAAGATATAGATATATATATATATATATATATATATATATATATATATATATATATATATATATATATATATATCCTTATTTATGTATGTCTCGAGGATAATCGAAAAATAAAATAAAATATTTATGAATGAATGATTAAATATTTGTATAGGTTAAATGATTTTTTTTTCTGGTTATTTTTTAAATTATATTTTTTGTTTAATCTATTATTTAACAAAAAAACTATAGAAGTATGCTATTTAAAAATAAAATAAAATATAATTAAAACTATGGACACGGCATTAATGTCAATTTATTTATTTATATTATAATTTCTAGTATTGCCAAACGATAGAATTGAAATAAATAATAATTCCTATGTAAGATTTATAAACTAATCCAAACACTAGGAATATAATTAAATTATTAATTTCATTCCATATGAAATAAGAATGTAAAGGATTTTTCATTCTTATTCCTCGTTCCAATGTACTTAAAAGATTAAGCGAGAAAGGGCAAAGCTCACCTTTATCGTTAAAGCACATTTTAAATTGGATTCATCACCACCTCATCGGCAAGTTAAACAATAGGAATTAGGGATGTTAACTTTTCATAGGGACAAGACTAGGTAAGTTTATAGAATGAGAAACATTGAATATCAATCACTTAAGGCGATATTAGGATACCTTGCAAGGACACGTAATTTGAGAATACTATATTTTACTAAATTAATTATCAAATGCTTTGAATCTCAAACTATATCATATATATATTTGGTTATATTATTTATTATAGATATCATGCTAGTTTATTATTACTCTCTTCCTCACTTTGTGTAGCCTAAGGACTTAATATCACTATAGTAATTAGCACTTAAAGGCGATTCAGTAAAGCTAGCTTTTGCTTATAAACTAACCCATCAAAGGGAAAGAGTGGTTTATCAAGGGAAAGAGTGTCTTATACTTTAATCTTTAGATAATGTGTTGTCTTTTACTTGGATCTTTGGATAATGTGTTGCAAAGACAACACGTGTCGATTAATAGAGACTTTTGATATTCTCTCCTAGTTTTCAATGGTTATTTGGTGATAAAGGCAGGTTAGCTTTGATGATGTTACTCTTAAAGTTGTTATGAATACTAGTATTCATATGATCTTAGAGACTCTAACGACCCGATTCTTTACCCGATATTTATGCAGTTGAGAGCATAGTAGCACACACGACTTTGCACCAACCAGCCCCGATTTTGCTTCTTTGTTCGGTCCACACCCTCAAGAAAATGCATCGATAGTGTTGAGTTCAAATCCTCCATATATGGAACATCACCTTTTTGTCTCTAGGTGATGTGCAACACCAAAATCCACTCCCTCAAGGATAATATCTCATTCAGCATTTCATTAAGATTGGAGCATCTGATTAGTGACGAACCAACTCTTCCCACTGTATTCTCCAGGTGAGGTTGTAGTGATGCACACATGGCTTGTAACACCACAAACTTCTAACCAATGGCGTTGTGTCATTCATATAGAATACAAACCCACATGTAAATGACATATTCAAAATTTTTGCTTATAAATCTTGCTTGTCCACAATATGCTCACAAGAAAAATTAAACTAATTTCATAAAATTGAAATCTCCCAATGATATAAAATCTTCCAAAGTAAAACAAAATGTCATTAAACCAACATCTTCCAACAAGATAAAATTTTTAAAAATAATTTTCTCAAAACGTAACATTCTAGCAACATAAAATCCTTCAAATGAAAGTTTGCAAACATTAAATCCCAAAGCATTAAAGTAGTCCAACAATGGTCAAGTCTTTAAACCAACGTGGCTGAATAGTTTACTCCTTTCATCATGCCTACCCCTAAATAACTCCTACCATGAGTTTAAGTGCACACGAAAATGATTAATAATAAAGAGTGAGCTAAAAGCCCAATAAGGAATGTTAATAGTACAATTTCATGGATCAAATATTTTAAATTCACAAAATTGGAGAAATAACATATTTTTCTTTTCCTCATAAATCTCATAAAATCCTTGAGTACAAATAAATAAGATCTAAATATATTTCAAACGGATGTTCATCATATTTTATGTTTCTTAAAAAAATTCATGTCATAATCAAATCCACAAATATTTTAGAACACATATACTCATGGTTCTCAAAATATTTGTTTCAAATAAAATGTCCACTATTCTAACTCATTGACAAGGACCATTTCAAAACGCTTATGCACTTAGTTCTCAAAATATATATACGATTTCAAATAGAATGTCAACTATTTTAACCTATTGACAAAGGCTATTCCAAAATAGTTACATTCTTGGTTCTCAAGACTTATTTGTTTCAAATAGAATATCAACTATTATAACCCATTGACAAGGATAATTTCAAAACGCTTATGTACTTGGTTCTCAAAATATATTTGTTTCAAATAGAATGTCAACTATTCTAACTCGTTGACAAGGACCGTTTCAAAATACTTACACTCTTGGTTCTTAAAACATATTTGTTTCAAATAGAATTTTAACTATTATAACCCGTTGACAAAGACTATATCAAAACGCTTATACACTTAGTTCTCAAAACATATTTGTTTCAAATAGAATATCAACTATTCTAATCCGTTGACAAGGGCTATTCCAAAATATTTACACTTGTGGTTCTCAGCCTTATATTTGTTTCAAAATAGAATATCAACTATTTTAACCCTTTGACAAGTGTCATTCAAAATAATTACACTCATGGTTTTGAGTATATTTGTTTCAAATAAAATGTCAACTATTCTAACCCGCTGACAAGGGCAATTTCAAAACACTTATGCACTTGATTCTCAAAACATATTTGTTTCAAATATAATGTAAACTATTCTTACCTTTTGACAAGGGGTATTCCAAAATACTTACACTCTTGATTCTCAAAACATATTTGTTTCAAATAGAATGTCAACTATTCTAACCCGTTAACAAGAACCATTTCAAAACATTTATATTCTTGGTTCTCAAAACATATTTGTTTCAAATAGAATGTCAACTATTCTAACTCTTTGATAAGAGCCATTATGTCAACTATTATAACCATTTCTTTGAGATTACGTGTTGTTAATTACTTATAACGGTGTGAGGGGCTGTATTTAGGAAGTTATACTCATTGATGGGGCCATATTTGTGTGAGTTTGTACTCAATCGGGGGCGTCTTTCCAAGTTTATACCCGTTGAACGGGGTTGTATTTGTCAGGATTTATATCTATTGATTGGGGCCATATTTATCGAGTTTATCTTGCCGTTGACCCGAATTAAATGTGTCAACTATTATAATCGGTTGGCGGGGTCGTATAAACCAAAGTCAAATATTCCTGTATCATCTTTTCTGTTCAAGACACAAAATTATATCTCCACGATTTTCAATCTCATCATACACATTCTTCGAATTCATTTCCATACAAAATCCATGCATATGATTTAAATAAGTAGAAATATCCAAAACTCATAATCACATATAATAACAAATATTTGTTTATATAAGAAAAACTTCATTAATCTTCCTTACCTGGTATTTCAAGGTACTAGAAAAACCAAGAATCCTCAAAAGATTCACAATTCATCTTAATAATATGAACAATATCCTATTAGATAAAAATAATACTTTTCGTACTCATAGGTTTTATATCTCATATTTTTCTTTTCTAAGAACTAAAAATATTTAAACCTAAAATCTCAAAACCTCTTTAACTTGAGAATTTAAAATAAATTAGGGTTTTTACCCAATAGCCTCATCATCATCAATTTTCCAATTCTATAAATTCCTTAAATTTCAAAATTTATGAATTTTAATATAAAACATGATTTTTTTGGTTGAAATCCCCAAATCTCTTATAAACAAATGGTTCTTTGTAACTTGTAGGGAATCCTTAATTTAGCCTTTAAAATCTCAAGCTTTGTAGCCTAAGAATCACCAAAACACATCAAGACCCATTCTAACCAATTTCTCAATACTATGTTTTTCTTACATTTCTAGGGTTTCATATATGAAAGTTTAGGAAACCCTAAGTTTTCAAATCTAAGATTCCAAGGGTGACAAATTACCCCAAATATATCAAACATCAAACCCAAACCAAGATTCTTGATTCTATGCATTTTAATCACTTCTAGGGTTTCAAATTTGAAGGTTTAGAAAACCATAGTTTTCAAATCTAAGATTCAAGAGTGAGCCACTTGAAAATATATCATCAAGCCCGAGCCAAAATCCTTGCTTTTATGCATTCAAATCATTTCTAGGGTTTCAAATCTAAAGATTTAGAAAGCCCTAAGCTTTTAAATCCAAACTTTTATAAAACCTAACTATCAAAAAATCAAAATAGAAAAGAAATTCTTACTTGAGATTGAAGTTTTTGAGGCTTGAAATCTCCCCTATTTTGAAACCCTAGCTCCTCCTCTCTCTCTCTCTCTCTAATAAAAATGAAATAAAGAATGGGTCATATGAATTTGAGAGCTCTTTTTATACTAAGACAAATTCTACATTTGCCTCAAAACCCCTTCATCTTTTAAAAATTTCAATTTAGCCATCTTCCATCTTTTAAAAGTACCCAAAGCTTATCCCTCTTTCTTTCTTTTTGTTTTTGTTGGAAAATTTTGGGTATCACATTCTCCTTTTCTTATAAAGTTTAGTCCTCTAAACTTGACATAAATGGAGTCCTTAACCAATTTATGATGTTCGTTTTCTTTCTTTCTTATTTTTTTCCATCACACCCATAATTTGAACACATACTTTTCATGAGTCCAATCTTTCAAATTTGAATAGCCTCCAATTTCATAACCTAAAGGGATAAAAGAATATATTCCCTCAAACTCAACATAAATACACATTATAAAACTTATATAGGCTTTAAAATCCAAATTTTAATACACAAAGACGCCTTTTTTTTTTTCCAAATGTCATTAAAACTTAATAAGCAAACTTCGAAGAAAACAAAATCACCAAATTCAAATTCCAAGTATTTCTACAGATTATCGGCATAATCCTTATGTGTACTTTGATTTTTCTAAATTTTTCTTTAATTAAGGCTATATTTTCAATAGTCAATTGCACAAGTTTAAGTCTTCAAAGTTTTCCCTCTAATATGGAACATAACAAATAGGACATCATCATCTCCTACCATAAACCCATATAAAAGTATCATCTCTTTACTACCTTTAAAAAATATTATTGTAAGAAAATTTAACCAAATATAAGTACTTATTCTAATTACTTTTCATGTGTGAAACACAATCTCTTAACAAATCTTTTCAAACTTTGGATTACTCTCCTCAATTAGTCATCAACCTAAGTACAAAAGTTACTATTAAAACTTAATACTTAGTATTAGTAAAACAAGAATTCTTACCATATACCTTTGAATAAGACATCTCATACATTCTCAAAAAATCTTCTTAATACAAAGTAGTCTAATAGAAAATAAGTAGACTTTATCAATAAACTAACTTCATCATAATGATTATCACTAATTGGAGTTCACTTATATTTACCACATCCACCAGATCCATGGTAATAAGTTTCCACATTCATAATAATACAAAAACGGTTTCAAAACTCTATTGGTTGTTGATGTAACGTTCATATATAAACACATTAAACGCCAAGCCACAAATCGTGTAATATCTGACTTCATACTTGACCACCCAAAACTCTATCTCAAATCTTTGTACATTTGCATTCCTCTAGGGCGAATAGTAAGGCCTAAAACAATAAACTTCATTCCAAAAGTTTTTTCTTTATGTCTCAATTATTTAAGACATTAACTCTAGTCTCGAATTTCAAGATTCCATCATCTAATTAAACAAAGTCAAATTTACCATATCTCGTAACTTATTCCATATGTTCAACTAATTGAAAATTATTCTTTGTAAGGTTTTAATTTTTCCCAACAAGTTTAGTTGTGCTATGATATTCAACACAAGGACTCTAAAGTCAAAGTTATAGCATATACTTGTAGACATCTCAAATCATAAAGTAATCATTTATGTGATCTCTAATAAGTTCCAAGGGATCCAACAAATTAATTTCTTGCTTAAGTCATCAGCACTGAATTCTCATTGTCTTATTAATCTTGAATAATATTGTGTCATATTCCCTAAATAATTTTATCAATATGACATATTAGTTCATATGCACAGGAGGAGGGGAGGAGGAATCAATCTTAGGCTTGGGGGATTCAACTTGCATGACATAGTAGTTCTTATCCACGGGAGGATGGGAGCGGGAATTAATCTTAGGCTAGGGGGATTAAACTTGCATGATGCAATAGTTCTAATCCACTAGAGGAGGGGAGAGGTAATCAATCTTAGGCTTGAGGGATTGAACTTACATGACATAGTAGTTCTTATCCACGGGAGGAGGGGAGTGGGAATCAATCTTAGGCTTGGAGGTTTCAACTTGCATGACATAGTCGTTCCTTCCCATAGGGTGATGGGAGTGACAATCAAGCTTAAGCTTTGGGGATTCAACTTGCGATATAGTAGTTTATTTCACGGAATGAGGGAGTGGGAATCAATCTTAGGCTTGAGAGATTCGACTTGCATGACATTGTGGTTCTTATCCTGGGATGAGAAGGGTAGAATCAATCTTAGGCTTTGGGGATTCAACTTATACGACATAGTAGTTCTTATGCTCAGGAGGAGAGGGGGAATCAATCTTAGGCTTGGGGGATTCAACTTGCACGACATAATAGTTCTTGGGAGGATGGGAGAGGGAATCAATCTTAAATTTGGGGATTAAACTTGCCTGTTTCATAGTAGTTCTTATCCACGGGAGGAGAGAGGGAATCAATCTTAGGCTTGAGGGATTCAACTTGCAAGACATAGTAGTTCTTATCCACGAGAGAAGGGGAGTGGGAATCAATCTTAGGCTTAGAGGATTCAACTTGCACGACATAGTAATTCTTTCCCATGGGAGGATGGGAGTGTGGATCAATCTTAGGCTTTGGGGATTCAACTTGCATGACATAATAGTTATTTCCCATGGGAGAAGGGGAGTGGGAATCAATCTTAGGCTTGAGGGATTCACATTGCACGACATTGTAGTTCTTATCTTCAGGAGGAGGAGGGTGGGAATCAATCTTAGGCTTTGGGGATTCTCAAAACTGTTGAGATTTTGTTGATTAGGTTGGTTCTCTTTCTGGTTTTAGAATCTTCATTCTCAAAACTACCCATGTTAATACTAATAGTTGTTTGTGTAATGAATCCGTTATAACTATGACACCTAAAGCAGAAGTCTGTACACTTTCGAGATACCATCTTTGTGTTACTTCAAAATCGAGGGTCCGGTGACATCGTCGGCCGCGGAATATTCGTGGTCGCCTTTCTGTATGTTTTCTTACAAATATACAAATTCTTATAACATTTTACAAGAGTTTGATCTTACAACTCCTTTTACACTTTTACATACAATATATATATATATATATATATATATATATATATATATATATATATATATATATATATATATATATATATATATATATATATATATTAAAACTAGATTGTTCTAATATATTTTTACAAGAAATGCTTCTCAAGGCCCGCAACCGGCAGCCTAGCCGTTGCTCATGGCCTCGAGAAGGAGCGTGGAGTCTTCGTGTACTTGAAAGGGGGTCCCACGGTAAGGTGAAGCGAGAAGCCCGATAGATATATCTCTATAGGGCTACTCCCCCTTTAAGAGTAACATGCAATGCCGATACATACCGATCTCGATCACAACGTTAGTACTTATACTCCGTTGTACCTTAATGTCTACATGTCATGAATGCAGTATGCCCCTCATGACTCAATCCACGAGTCCTCAACGACTCCCTCACACTTGCATATGCAGTATGAAGCGGTCGGGCGTCCCGCCCTGCCCTTTTCAAAATAAAAGCTTTGTTTTGTAATTCTAGACACAGTGGATATTGATGCTGCTTATTTCCTTACCAAGTCACTGTGCATTATGCATTTGTGGGCCGGATTTTCGGTTCTCGCGCAGGATGCCGCGCGCTTATACAGCGTTTTTCACAGGAACTTTCATGAAGCGGTTTTATGTCTAAGCCAAGTATCACGGGGTTTTCACACGAGGGGTGTCATCCTACTTGCTTCACTATTTACACCGCATTACTTTTCATGACATGCATATATGAGCCTCAATTTGGACGTTGTATTTCTTACAAACTCACCATCGAACATCGAGCCACAATGTAACCATGTCCTCCACGACATACATCGAACCTGACATAGTGTGATTACCATGTCCTCCACACGACATACATCGAACACGAAACCATTAATAGGCTTACCACCTTGTCGAACACGAACCTGATGTCGACCCCAACCGTACACTCACCACCGATTCAGTGATATTCGCGCATGCATAAATCTGATACAAATGTCATTACATGTCATTTCATGGCTACATGTACAACTACGTGTCACATCGCGACATATACGTACAACTACGTATCAGTGTCATGGATAAATTATATTTAATACATATAATTATTTCCATTTTTGTCACACATATATCATAATTTCACACATTGACTGTTATTCCAATTCTGACAACCCTTACACATTAAGTAGGCTCGACCATATTCCAGCCATACCTTGGCTTTGCGGCTATCCAGAACAGTTCGAAAAATTAGCCCATATTAGCCCACACAACCAACTAATACGAAATTCCCTGCGCTGGAGCCGGCTGCGAAACCCCAAGCGACTGGATACCGGCGTTCCGCGAAGTTTGACGAGGCGTTGTTCTCAGACTATGTGACTGACATCTTAACCACGGTTTGGCTGAAAATTTATCTTATTAAATTCTAGACTCAGCGATTTTCCGTAGAGTCGAGAACTGCGAATCGGAGTTCGGACCAGTTATAGGTGTCCGAGAAGTTGGCGCGGCCGGTCGCAAGGGTGCGAAATTTGGGCATACCCTGTTTGCCATTATGCTGAGGATTTTGCCATCTGGAACATAGTGTTCGGTCGTATAGTCTCGAAACCCGGGTAAACGGTCTTTGGCCAGTCGCCTGACTTAACAACGAGCCCACACATCTTAAATTCGCCTGAAATATTGGGACCCAGCTGTTGAGCCATTCACGTGGCCTAGGTGTAAAATAACCGGAGTAGGAGGAAACCTACCTCTCGTAGCGCAATTCCAAGTCCTTTGTTGTTCGGTTCTTGCTCCTGCAGCCACATTGAAGCCCGGTTCCCACTACTCGCTCGCTTTCTTCCTTCTTTCCTTTTTCTTGTCTTCTTCTCCCTTCCTTTTCTTTATTTCCTTTCTTTTCTTTTCCTTTTCTCTCCTTGGCCTTTCACTTTCCTTCTTCTTGCACTTCCTGATGGCTTGGATGTCCATATATATAGCCAATCTGAGCCATTCCTCCCACATGTCATGTGACATGCCATCAATATTATGACACATGTCACTTCCAAAGCCATACACCAATCCCCCCTCATGCAAATGGACACATGGCTCGCCATGTGTCCTGCATGTGTCTCTCCTACTACTAGCTCACTACCACGTGTCACATGGCATGTGTCCTCATGCCATGCGTCACCCTGTGGACCCTACCCGATCCACGGGGGCGTGCGACTCGCTTTTAAATGGAAGGAAAATGTGGGTTGATTTTCGAATTTTAGAAAATCGTCCTCGGGAGACCGATTTTCCATGGAGTCACCACTTACTTTTTGTTGTTATTTTATGAGGGGAAAACCCAGTAAAGAGCAAAAAAACCCGATGACTTTCAGGTATGGAAAAAAGCGATCTGCGAAAACTAGATTTACGGGTCAGGTGGTGAGGTTACCTATCGGGGAAGGTACCTCATATGGTGGCACCCCTCTAGGCCGAGGAGCAAGGTCTCTGTAGTGAATTGGGTATGTAGGAGCATATGGGTCCCACGAATCGAGATGGTCTCACAGAAATTTGAAACATCTGACTTAGATGGAACCCCTGACCTAATTGGTATCTAGCATGCTTAAAACACTCAACCAAAAGGGCAAATAGCGATGTACCTATCGTTCCTTTTAGCCAAGAGCTATGAGTTAGTGACAAACATGGCAAACAATAAGTATTACCCCAATAACGTGCATCTGAAATTCGATTCTGGCGTTAAGCGCGTACACATGGTCCCTAGCCAGTAGGCGCATGAGGTCAGTCAAAGGCTCAAATGCATCACAAATGTCAAAATCCAAACACCATGTACGCGCCCTTAGTAATACAGCGCTAGCGTACTCGAAGTCACAGCCGTACACGATGAGAATAGGTAGAGGCGAATAATTACAGCATCATACATCATGCATTTAAAAAACCAAATATTGGATCCCATACCAAAAGAAGAAGCGGTACGAAAGGTAAGTGGTTTGCTTACTTTAGCACACATTCGCTAAATCCTGAGCGAACCATACGCCCACCGGCTCCCGCATTGCGCTGCACTGTTCAATAGAAACTGAACTGGGGGCCTAAAGTCAGCCTACGGGTTCCTTGGAGGCTGACTAAGAGCAAGCCATAATAGATTCGGGTGAAACATGCTAAAATAGGGGTTGCCCGTGAGGCTGTCTTGCCTGGCCGGTTGAATCGGTTCTCAACAAGTCCAAACGATTGAGAAAAATTCTATTACTTTGTTAGAAAATTCCTCACGGAGTCAGGAATCCAACAAAACAAATGGAGTGCAATTCTAACTACAAATGACCAAGAACCAATATAAACGAAGCAAAGTACCCAAACTTCCATTTCGGAAAACCTAACTTAAATGGCTTAGGTTTAGTTCGGTTTCCCAACTTATGAGCCTATTAGAAAAAGTCTCCAAACTTGTCAGAACTTTTCTCACAGAGTCTGAGAATCTAACAAGACAGAAACGGAGTGCAGTGGGCTCGAACTGACCCCGAGAACCAACACGAGACAAAGCAAGCTTGCCCCAAGCGCCATTAGGAAGCCTATTGATGAACCGGCTCTATTCGGTTTCCCAACTTGTCTAGACATTTGAAAAAGATCTCAAACTTGTCAGAACTTTTCTCACTAAGATTCAAGGAATCCTAACAAGACAAGCGAATTTTAATTCGGAGCTCGAATGACCAAGAACCAACACAAACAAAGCGGACTACCCAGCGCCATTACGGAAAACCCGACCCGATGAACCGGCTCATTCGGTTCCCCAACCAGTCTAGACTATTGAGAAAAGATCTCAAACTTGTCAGAACTTTTCTCATAGAGTCCGAAGATCTAACAAGACAAGCGAGTGCAATTCGACTCGAATGACCAGAACCAACACAAACAAGCGGACTACCCAAATTGCTTTCTAAAAGCCCGAACTTCATAAACCATATGATCCGGTTTCCTAACGGTTAGTAGGTTGGGAATAATTCTCAAAATGGTCAGAACCTTACTCAAGGAGTCAGGAATCTAACAAAACAAACGGTGATTGATTCTCAGCTCGGATGAGTGAGAACCAACCAAAACAATCCGTTGTTTTCTAAAATGGGGCTGCCCGAGCGGCTGATGTTGGCTCTCACGTATGGCGTGAAAACCGGTTCAAATGGATTGAGAGAAAAACATAAAATTTAGTTAGAATAATATCCCCCTTAAGAATAGAGTGGGCCGGGGGTCTATTTCTTACCTCTTCCACAAAGCGAGAAAGAAACCAAGATAAGCATCCAGAGAAAAATCATCAAATGTGCGTCAGGAGCCGGAAAAGTGCCCTCGAAGGTCTCTTCCACTTTGATCTTTCTCCTTTGTCTGGAATTCCCACTTCAGCCTCGAGCCTATACGGTGTTTTCCACCTTCAAGCTTTGGAAAGAGCCCAATCGATCTAGGAATTAGCTTCCTGATAACTCCCCTCCTCATTTTCCATGCAAAGGCGAGATATCTTAAGTTTTCGACTTGCTTCCTCCTGAGTATCCACATGGATTCATGGTGGGCTGCATGTAACAAGCCAAGGCCCCGAAATGGACCCACAATACTGCCCATGAAAAGTGGGCCTAGAGCTTATGGGCCCTGAACCATATAGGATTTGGGCTCCAATCACAAAAAGCAGCGCTCCACACAGGCGGAGCTAATAGGTTGAACCAGATGCATTGATCGAGCCAGTTGAGGAAAATTATGAAATTTTGACAGAATGTTCCCTGAAGAATTAGGAGACCAACAAAAAAAACGGTGCACCATTCCAAGTCTGGATGAGAGAGATATGATCGAAACAAGATCAAGTGCTCCGAATTTGACATACTCTAATAAACTTTGATTGAGCTAAAACCTCGAGGGGTAGCACTTCCTATATACGATGCCCGATATAAAAATAAGCCGTGACACTCCCAAGTGAACTACATGCCGCACTCAGCCGGACCACATCTGCAAGCCCACCCAGGGCTCGAGAGCGGTATGCAAGGGCTAATGGTGTTATATGAGAGCGATGGGTGAGTGTGACACCCATGGGATAAATGCAAGTGTTGAGGGAAAAAATTGAGGGTCTACAAATATGCCTCTTCGGTAAGTGAATGAGCAGTGAATCGTAGATTAGAAGTGCCGTGATGTGAGAATAAATGAACTCCTAGTGAAGGCCGAGATGACTGACAATTTTGTCCCCTTACCTAGTGCTGAAGTTAATGGACAGAGTGCTGGATTGAAGGACTTAAAGATAACCAGGTACGATGCCTAGGAAAATGAGTTATCCGGGCACAATGTCGGAAAAGATAATGAAATCTGGAGGCGATCTTGGGAGAAGATGATAGAGACAAACTCAGGAGAAAGATTAGAATGACACCCACGAGGAGAAAGGTAAAATCCCGGTGAGTGTCGGAGAAAGGTAGGATCGAGGGTGAGTCTAGGAAATAGGGAATGCGGGCGTCACGGATAAAGGTGGGATCAGGCGAGTCTGGGAAGGTGAAATCTGGCCCGAGTCTTAGGAGTAAGGTAGAATCAGGGTGAGTCTGGGAAGGAAAATCCAGGTGGGTATCGGAAAAAGTGGGATCTAGGCGATCTCTTGGAAAGGTGGGATCGGAGGCTGATAGGAAAGTAAATCAGGGTGAGTACCGAAAATGTAGGATGGGAGCGTCTGGGAAATGGGGGATCAGGAATGATGGGAAAGGTAGGATCCGGAGAGTCTTAGGAAAGGAGTGGGATCAGGAATGATCACAGGGAAGGTAAAATTCGGTCAAAATGAATTTTGGAAAGGTGGGGATCGAGGAGTGGGAAAGGTGGGATCGGACAGTCTTGGGAGATAAAATCCCAGTTGAGCATAGGAAGGTAGGATCCGGAATGATCTGGAAATGGGGATCGGTGAGTCTGCAGGAAGGTAGGATCGAGGAGAGTAGGAAGGTGGGATCAGGCTGATGCTAGTGAAGGTAAAATCCGGGTGGTCTTAGGAAGGTAGGGGATCAGGGCGGGAGTCTGGAAATGGGATCAGGAGAATCTGGGAAATGTGGGATCCCGGCGATCTCTTAGGAAGGTGAAATCTGAGGCGATCTGAAAAGAAGGAGTCCGGTAGAATCACAGGAAGGTGGGATCAGGCCAGTATCGAAAAATAGAAATCTGGTGATGCCAAGAAGGGCCGGATGAGTCTGGGAGAAGGATCCCGGAGAAGGGGCAGAATCAGGGTGAGTGCCAGGACCACCGGATAAAAGGGATAGGGATGCAAGGAAACTAAGACTCTGACAATTTAAAGCGAATGGGGATGACTAGCGAAACCTAGAGCATAATGGGAGACTTAGGATGTAGTTGAGATCACGACCTTGATGACAAAAGGTATGCCCAGTGTGACATCTCGAGAAAGTGCTAATAAAATGACAAGCGAGAAAAACATAAACACCACTAACAAGATGGAAAGAAGGAAGTGCGCCTGTGGGACGATCTCCTGAATGTGACCACATGTGAAAGAAAAGGGAGTTATGCTGATCACAGGAATATCGATGCCATGTCAAAATCCATGCGCGCATGCGGATTAAAGTCGAAGAAAGTACAAAAACATCACAATCATTCATTCGTGAAATATCATCCATTTTATTTCACAACATCCAATATCCACAAAACTGATATAGGGTATTCCCCAGTGTGCACATCTGATATGCAAGTGCCTCGATAAAAACACTTTGAAATAAATTTCTGAAGACCCAATTGTCTGAACAAGCGAACAAGACAACATATGGGGTGTGTGCCAGTGTGCACCCCTATTGAGTTGACGAATATGAGCAAATCTTACCCTAGGCCCTTAGAGAAGAACTATCTTTAATATGAAGAAACATTTGCATGTAGAGCATACTCAAACTTTGATGCCAAAAAACATCTCTAGGTGAAATGGGCTGCCGGTGTACATCACGTAGAGAATTTGAAACTGACCGAAAAGATGGAGATATGCCCGGTCATAGATAATCAAAGCATCAAAAAAACTAGATCTTATCAATGGCCCCGATTCTGTATCATCGTATCTAATCATGGATTTGAGTGGCTCGTGAATGGAGAAGCAATATGTGACCTCGATACTCCGAAACGAGACCTGTCAACATCCGTACTGTCCGGTAAATGAACACATCCCAGTATAAAATGATTGAAGCAAACACGAGTCTCATGGTCTCGGGGTGGTCTTACGACTCGGGCCGTGTGTGTAGGCGGTGAAAGATTGAATGGCGTGATGGAAGCGATGGCGAATCGATAAATCTTGCCCAGGCCCACGTGCGTGGAGTCTTCGAATATCAAAGGATCATGTGGCGAGGTGACTACGGCCCGACATCGAATGAACAATGTGAAATGACAAGTGAAGTGCACCAAAGGACACATCAGCTTAAGAAGTGAGATGTGATCGATAAGAGTAGAAAGAAGTGAAAAGGGATAAGAAAAATGATGAATGGATAAAACAAAAAAAAAAAAAAAAAGGGAAGAAACAAATTTGGGATACAAATGTGGCGTGTGTGACAACGACCGAACAACTCGTCCAGGCGTCTGAGTCAAAGCAAGTCACTATAAGATGGGAGTGGTGATGCGGGTAAAGATCCGGGGACTGAGTGCGAAACAACCCCGAACCTCATACCTGATGTGTTACCCGGATCCGTGGAGAAAAATCGTACAATGCTTTCACTTTCGACCCTCGGAGAATAATAAATCTCAAACCTAGTAGTACTTGAATATCAAGCAAGACATTATTTTTATTTTTTTTATTTTTGCGTCGAACCACCAAAGTAGGTCGAATGCCATACTAACACAATCCCGGCCGGAAGAACCTCAGGCCTCGAGCTAAATGGTCCCTCTCGACTAGAATCCCGTATCAAAACCCATAGGCGAACTGAAGGTGTGACAAACGTAGTAGCTACGGGATGAGCAACGTCATCATCATATAAACGAATAGAGATGATGAAACTAGACTCAGATAGATGGTATGAAAATGCAAAATGGAGAAGAAAAGAAACAAACGTGATGCAGAAAAAACAACGAAGAATGTCACAATGCTCATAATGCTCACATATCAAATAATAAATGAAAAGCGCCTGGAGGCCCGGCCAGTCGAGAAAAAGTATGCAAAAGTGAATGAAAGAAGAATAGGCCATAATAAGCGCGTGAGGCTCGAAGAATTGCATTATGATATATCGATGTATGGGTGTGTAATAGGGAATATGGCTACTTTCCAGAAGTAATAGCCGCCCCGTCCTTTGACCATGATCTCATGCATAAAACTTCTTTAGGCGATCAACATTGTGGCTCAGTGGGCGATTTCGTCGAGTGCATCGACGAGTACGCTCCTTCTTGAGTCGGATCTCGGATGACATAAGGCCAGCTCGGTCGGTCTAAACTTACCTGCAAGGTCGGTGTCCAATCCACGAGGACCTTGAGACCGTCGGCCCAATTTTTGAAACTTCACAGGCTTGACCCTTTTTTCCAAATACCTGGTCATTTTCCTCACGATAAGCTGAACATGATGCAGTGCCCTTAATCTCCTCTCATCGAAAGTGAGGCGTCATAACGAGGCCCGGGAAGCCCATTAGGTCTTAGATGTCCTACTGATGCTCTGTCTTGCTCTCGGGATCTGTCTCGATTTCAACGAGGGCGACAGCGCGCCGATGCCATATACGAAAGAGTAGGTGTGGCCCGGTTGAAGTCTGCGAAAGATGTGCGATAAGCCTGATGCGAAGGCTTCTCGACCAATCCCGTCATGAATATCTCATCTCTTGAATACTCAATCAAATGTACACCCCGGGGGTAAGTACAGCTTCCCCAGTGTCATGAGTGGGTAGCGAGTGTAGTCACGGCAGGGCGTCCTAAATCAACCAAACCTTGATCAATCAAGTCCTGAATAGCGTGCCTCAATGCAGCACAATTGTCTGTATCATGACCAGCTCTTTGATGATAAGCACAGTGAAGATCTGCCCTGAATCGGGTGGGGTAGGCTGTAGTGGTGGTCTGGGTGGTAGTGGAATAATCAAACCCCCTTCAACCAATCTTTGAAATGCTCGGCTCAGTGGCATCCCGAGTTGTGTAAACTGCCTAGCCGGCCTCGGCGGAGGCGGTGCTCTATACTGCTGATGGTACTGTACAGGTGGCCTCTGAGGCGCCTGTGTAGCATATACTGGCTGTGGTGGCGAATGTAGAAAAGTAGGCTGGCCCAGAGCTGAGAAAGAATTAGGCGAGTACTGTGCGATCCCTTTATCATCACGGTAAGGAGTGTCACAGCGCCTTGAAACGGAGGGGTGGCGTGGGGACTGTGTCACTGGCGTGCCAATGTGCCGACATCGATGGTGCAGGTCCGACCTGGCTTCTTCCCCTTAGAGTCTGAAGGAAGAATGCGCGTAATCCTGCAGATATGCCCTCCCCTCGATACCATAAAGGCGTGAACCAATGATCAGGTAATGCTATGGGAACCATGAGATGCCCTGGCAAAGTGGAATTTGAAGGCTACGCGCGTAATCATGCTGATCTGATCGCGCTCAGAGGGTCTATCTATAATATGTGCTATCTTCTCTCTCTAGCGGGAGATAAATGAAGTGATTGACTCATCCGGCCTCTGCCTGAGGGCCTCTAACTCTCTCCGGGATACGTCCACTACAGTATTAAGAATCTTGTCGATAAACTCTTGTCCCATCGGCCCACGTGTCCTCGCCTCGAAAGTCGATGATGCAAACAGCCCAGTGACACACTCAGCGACCAGAGGAAAAACATGATCATACGTGCCTCGTCAATCCCCATGCCAGCCTCTTGTGTTGTATAGCTGAAGTGAATAGGGGGCACCTATCCAGTGTACCTCTTAATGTCGGCATCGCGAACTTCATTTGGAAGAGCTGCCCAGCTAGAAGGTCATCATATCCGTCCCGACTATAACTGTCGAAACATGCGAGAGACACAGTCCTGCAACTCAGGCTCTCCACATCGATACGGGCTGAGTGTCATCGATAATCGGTGCGGGGGTCCGCAAGCCGAGAATGTGGTCTCGATCGACCATGTAGAACAAAAACTCCAACCTACGGGGTTGATTGAACCAGTGGTGGTGGTGGAGGTGGAACTGTATATTCCTGCTGTACAGTGGGTTCAGATAATGGTGGGGGTGGTGGAGGTGGAGGCAAGTGTAGTCTTCATTTGTCTGAGTGGTCAAACTCAGTGGTGGTGGTGGTGGAGGTGGGGTAGAGTCATGCGGGGTGCTCCCCGAAATTGTCAATGGTTGGGCTGATGCCCATCAATCCTCAATCCCGGTCGATATAGCATCCGGAGAAGTGCCATGGTATCTGTAATCTCAGCCCGATTGGTCGGCTTGATGGTGTCTTGAGGTCCATATCTACGATTTGATGTCTGCTCTAACTGACTGTGTGGATCTGAATTTCTAACAAGTCTACCTCCGTCCAGGATCCAAGCAGGGAACCCAGGTCGCTCTTAATCAACAATCCTACAAAAGGAAGGAAATTTAATTAAGTCCTCATGACTGTGTCCAGGAAATCCCGATCCGATGTCTGATCCCGTAATGAAATCTACAGGAATGGGTTGGCGTGTGACATCGGCAGTTGTCGATATGTGGCTCCACATGCGAGAAGCGAGACCGACATGGTAATACCTTAGGGTAAGATGGCTCGAAGCTAACAAAGAGAAGAAGGCAAGTCTAAGGCTATATGGCCAGTACCTGAGGATACACAACTTCGAGATCTAATCAACAATCAAAGTGACACATTACGCATGTATCCATGAAATCTAACTCAGAGCTATACATGTCTTCATTGCTTTCGAACATCGAGTCGCTCCATAGTGCTCCCCGCCATCAATAAAGCCCTTATGTTAGACCTATTCCAAACCCCTAGCTTGGTCGGCAAACGGTTAGGATAACTCTGCGACATAAGCAATCCACGGAATGGCAGGCGAAGGACACGTGATTCGGAAAGGATACACACCTTTCTGAGCCTGGCGAGCCGGTCATGCGGGAAGGAGGCAGTCATCTGACGAGCAATCATGCACGAGAAAAGCGAGCTTTATCAAAATCTACACACATTCTGATCCTCTAAGCCTAATCCCAGATGTTATGGCTAGATACCAATTAATAATGAAAGCATGCTATAATTCGACGGTGAACACACGAGCATCAACGAATCCGCAGTGCAAGCGAATACCCGATCAAAGTGTATGATCATCAATTATCACGTAACCCGATAGCCTCTGATCGAGCCATGTGCTTGATATACCTGACTCAAGTTCGAGCTTGATCCTCTTATGAAACCGAGAAGTGCGGATTACAGGTCAGCGGAGCGCCAATTTAATGGACCTACGATCGCGGGCGTGACTTGCTTTTTAAATGGAAGAGGAAAATGTGGGTTGATTTTCGAATTTTAGAAAATCGGAGTCCTCGGGAGAGACGATTTTTCATAGATGCCGCTTACTTTTTGTTATTTTATAAGGGAAAACCAAGTAAGAACACTTGATGACTCCGAGTATGGAAGCGGTCTGCGAAACTAGATTTACGGGTCAGGGTGGGTTACTATCGGGGAAGGTCTGCTCGTGTATGCGAAGTCATGGCCACTCTAGGCCGAACTCGGTCTCTACTAATTGAATTGGTGTGTAGACATATGGGTCACCAGATCAGATAGTCTCTAGGCTAAACATACAACTTAGATCATACCCGACCCTAATTGTGGTAACTGCGTGCTTAAAAACACTCGACGAGAATGAATGCGCGTGTACTATGGTCACGGCAGAGCTACATCGAGTTAGCCAATGAAACATATGAAGCATGCATGCTGCCCAAACACAAAGCATCCATGTGAAATTCATTACTGACATTAAAGCACATGCACGTGGTCCACTAGCGAGAATCTTTGCGTAAGAAGTCGATCGAAAACTCAAAATGCATCACAAATGTCGAAATCAAACACCATGTACGCATATGAAAACAAATACCAACTGGCATGTACTTTCGAGTCCTAGCCATGCACAGCAGGGTAGGGCAAATGAGTACATCATACATCATACATTAAAACCAAATATTGGATCCCATACGAAAAGAAAGAGCGGGAAAGGAGGTAAAGTGGTTTGCTTACTTTAGCACCACGATTCCCTTTAAAATCCATGAGCCAAACCATACTTACAAATCCCACATTGCCCACCTGCCCACTTTGTTCAAACCGAAACTGAACTCGAGACCCTAAAGTCAGCCTACGGGTTCCTTAGAGCGACTAAGAGCACGCCATAATAGATTGAGTGAAACATGCTAAAATAGAAACCTTACTGAGTTGTCTTACAATAGGTTGAATCGGTTCTCAACAAGTCCAAACGATTGAGAAAAATTCCGAAACTTTGTTAGAAAATTCCTCATGGAGTCAGGAATCCAAAAAAACAAACGGAGTGCAATTAGACTACGAATGTCCAAGAACCAATATAAACGAAGCAAAGTACCCAAACTGCCATTTCGGAAAACCTAACCCAATGAACCGGCTGGTTCGGTTTCCCAACTTGTCTAGACTATTGAGAAAAGATCCCAAAATTGTCACAACTTTTCTCACAGAGTCAGGAATCTAACAAGATAAACGGAGTGCAATTCCGACTCCGAATGACCAAGAACCAACAAAAACAAAGCAAACTACCCAAGCGCAGTACCGAAGGCCTTGATGAACCGGCTCATTCAGTTTTCCAACCAGTCCTAGACTTTTGAAAGATCTCAAACTTGTAAGAAATTTTTCACAGATTCAGGAATCTAACAAGACGAAGCAGTGCAATTAGACTCCAGAATGACCAAGAACCAACACAAACAAAGAAGACTACCTGGCTGCCATTAGGAAAACCTAACCCGATGAACGGCTCATTACTGTTTCCCAACCAGTCCTAGACTAATGAAAAGATCTCAAACTTGTCGAGCTTTTCTCACAGAGTCAGGAAGTCTAACAAGACAAAGGGAGTGCAATTCGGAGCTCAGAATGGCCAGAACCAGCACAAACAGCGACTACCCAAAGTTGCTTTTCTAAAGTGAACTTCATAAACCAAATGATCAGGTTTCCTAACAGTTGAAGTAGGTTAGAATAATTCTCAAAAAATGGTCGGAACCTTCGTCAAGGGAGTCGGGGAATCTAACAAAACAAGCGATGATTGATTCTCGGCTGGATGTTGAGAACCAAGCAAAATAATCAGATTGTTTTCTAAAATGGAATTGCCCCGTGACGGTGAGCGAGCTCTGCGTATGAGCGTGAAAATAGGTTCAAATGATTGAAAAACATAAAATTTAGTCGAATATCCTTAAAGAATGAAATTAGGAGCGAGGTGCATTCTGCACCTCTTTCTAAAGCAGAAAAAGAAACCAAGATAAGCATCAGAAAAATCATCAGTGTGCGTCAGGGCCGGAAAGTGCCCCTCGAGGTCCTTCCACTTTGATCTTTCATTTTTGTCACTAGATTCCACCTCGGCCTCCCGAGCCTATCGGGTGTTTTCCACCTTCAAGCTGGAAGAGCTTGTCGATCTCGAATTGGCTTCCTATTAACTCCCCTCCCTCATTTTCTGCATATGGGTGAATATCTTAAGTTTTCCAGCTTGCTTCTCACAGTATCACATGGATTCATGGTGGGCTGCATGTAACTAAGCGAGGCCCAAAATGGACCCACAATCTTTGCCCGCATGGTCGAAATTTGGGCTTATGGGCCTGAACCATATAGGATTTGGGCTCTAAAATCACAAAAAACAGCGCTCCACACAAGCTGGCCCGACTAACCGGTTGAACGGATGCGACCCGGTCAGGCAGTTGAAAATTTTGAAATTTTGACAGAATGTTCCCTGAAGAATTAGGAGACCAACAAAAAAAATGGTGCACCAGTCCAAGTCTGGATGAGAGAGATATGATCGAAACAAGCTCAAGTGCTCCGAATTTGACATACTCTAATAAACTTTGAGGATTGAGGCTAAAACCTTGAGGGGCCCCACTTGCTTCCTATAGTACGATGCGATAACTAAAAAAATGAGTCATGATGACACTTTCTGAAGTGAGCTACATCTGTATTTCAGCGGACCCTTGTCTGAAGCCCACCGAGGCTCGAGGCAATTAGGCCTAAAGGGCACTTAATGGTGTTATATGAGCATTGGGTGAGTGTATTTACCATAGGATAAATGCAAGTGTTGAGGGGCAAAATTGAGGGTCTACACACCCGACATCGGTTACCTCGAAAAACGTAAAATTTTGATAGTCTCGAATTCGAGCGACGAAGTCGTGGAGTGCTAGATTTCGCGAGATGATTCCAATGATGTAATCCGTTTCGTCATCCAAGATCTAGAAAAAATATAAGCTTTTCCTCTTAGACTATTTCGGCAAATTACTGTTTTACCATTTTTCTGAAAATTTTAAATTTAAAATTTTCATGGGTTTTACATAACTATTGAGTTATCCTTTCATCCCTTTTTCCTTGTTCCATAAAGTTAATCCTTACCTCTCAACCTTCTTCAATTGAAAAGATGGAGTTCTATCTCGACGTTATCATCCAACCGGCAAAGCCATGATAAATGGCTTAGGAAAGAAAAACATGATCTCTTGATTTTGTTTTATTATTAGAGGATTAAAAATCTCTCATTATATTAATTGTTTGGTTCTTGTTTTAGTTTTTTGTTCATGAATGTTTCAATATGATAAAGTTGAGGGTACGTGTTTAATTGTGGGAGGTTATCGGAGGCGCATTTATTTCTCTCTCTATCTCTAATTGTAACGGAACGGACTACTTTACATATAAATATAAAGTTAAACTCTATTTCCCAGTGTTACAGAGATCACCACTTCCTTATTGGCAACAAATTTTCATGCTTGTCTTTGTATTTGTGCAATTCAATTTGTTTGTATATAAATATTTTTCTTGCAAACTTGACACCTCATCTTTCATTTCAATCATTTATCTGCTCTTCAACATTTTACACATTGATTTGTTGATGTTTCATGGTGACTGTTGTGGGATTGTGGCTATGGTGGTTATCTATAAGAAAATCTCTTTTATAATTATTTTAATAAACATATATTATTAACATTTTATTATAATATTCTTGTTCTTCAACCACTTCTACCAAAACCGAAAGATGAGATTAATTTTGGTACTCTAATTTAATGGAAAATTAAATTACAAATCAAATTTAAAATTTTGACTAATCTTTGTAGGTAATGAGAAGGAATCATCTTATTAGGGAAAAGTATCGACAACGGCACTAAAAACTTAAACACGAAACGTGTGTATAAAATATGAATGCCTAAGTGCGCAAGTGCACTGTCATGAACAGGGAACAAAATGTCGAAAATATTGGTCTATATTTTGCTGATATGGCCAAAAATAAGGAGTGTACCATTTGGATCCACCAGGCTAACAGCTCTGTTATTATATAAGGTGTAAATGAAAGTTATATTATCTTGTATTATTGATGAATATTTTACCATTTACCTATTTCATAATTATAACATTATTACTTACATTTATTTTTCAATAATCCTTTCATATTTTCAAGAATTTAAAATTAAAAATTATTTGATAATATAAAATATTAAGATAATTACAATTATAAATTAATATTAATATGAAAATATTCACATCTGAATATAAAATTTCATAAATCCCAACACTTATATAAAATATTTTGTGTAAATAATAAAAATAATTTATTTATAATTTTAAAAAAAAAAAAAAATGTGATTAAAAATGTTTTAACAAAAAATAATTGAAGTAAAACAAATAAATTAATCTTATTTCTTAATAAATAAATATAAATATAGTTAAGAAATTTCAAATATTTTTTTAAAAGTTAATTGCTATTATCATATCATTTAGTTTATATATCTCATTTAATATTATAATATACAATATTTTGAATTATTTCATTATCTACGTAATATTAATAATAATAAGGGGAAAAAATAAAATACTATCCGAATAATATAAAAAAATAACATATTCAATTTATGTGACGCCCCAAAACCAGGGTGTCTCGTTGACAACCCGTCAATCCGCGGAATATTATTGGATGTTGAATAACTTCGACGACTCATGAATCGCGGAGTCTCCTTTGTCTGTGGGGGAGCTCACCCAAAATCTGGTATCGTCAGCCAGCCTTATGTCCCGATATTTTGCAAAGACCACAGGGTCCATATACAATTAAAATGAGTAAAAATGGCCACGTGAGCCCATGATCAATACTCACTAAAAATATCCAACCAACTATATTACATGGATTCGAGAAGTTAATAAATCACTCTTCGCTAAAACATATATTTAAATTTACAATTCTAATACATGTTATACAAAATGAAAATGCCAAAGCCACATGTCGGCTTTCTTCTAAAAAACGACCTCTAATGGTCTTGTATTCCAATCGCTCACATGCGAAATAATATTTCGACTGGGGTGAGTAATGCGGTAGTGATAATTTACCGTGGGTTACTCCTTTAAGTGCACGTGTCATGCGACCAATCGCTCTGAGCAAATACATGATCCTACTTGAATGTCTACATACCCGTTCTCTATAATACCAGTCCTCAGGCTCCCTCATGCCTAAACCAATCGAAAAATACAGGTTTTTCAAAACAAAAAGCTTTTGTTCTTGAAAACACTCTGGATTTCGGTAAAATTTATTGGACAACCCTACGGCGAATTTGTTGGATAACCTTAGAAACAATTCATGGGCCCCTCAGGCATGGTGTTGGACAATTCCCCAACATAATTCTCAGGAAAATCTTCCGTCGAATTCCTTTCACAAACATTTTTCCCTTTTATTTTTCTATCATGTCATGCGCTCACTCCTAATATTCTAGGGTGCCCAGTGCATATGGTCACGATATACCAATTCCAACAACTCATACTAATATATAAAACATGTATATATTAACATAATTAATTCACACAATTCATGTTATTAAATTCACATCAATAACACCAAAATTAGCTCACATGGGCTAATTAACAAATACAAGCAATTCATTTTGAATCACTCAACAACACAAAAATCACACCAAAAATCACGTGAACAATGAAACCCCTAGTCAATCGCTCACTGTACCAATAATTGGGTGGGATTTCGCCACTTGGCTCACTGAGATCGATAACACGGCCTCTAGGCCTCAACAAATCCTCATCCATAAAATGGTCCTAGCCAAAGAATAACCAAAAGAAAAAATCCCTACCTCTCGAGTTGTTGAACTCAACCAACCTGTCCACGCCGTAGCCCTACCGCAGATTGACTTTGTTTCTTACTCCATCGAGAACCGACGATTCGAACGGCAGAAAATCTAGAGAGAAGTAGCTCTCTCTCTCTCTCTAAAACCTCAAATCCCACCTCACTATCGATTTTTGCTTTCCAATGGAGAAGATGACTATTCCTTTTTTTGTTTTATTCACTTAACATTTCAATAATTCCCATTTCGCCACTACTCGATTCGACACACACGACTTAATCTAGTTCCATTCATTTTCATCCTCTCTAATCACGAACACGCGGCCACACAAGATTATTTAAGAGCACCCCACTCTTTCACATCACATGCCTCTCACAAAGTTCGCTTACAAACATCTGACACCCTGTGTCTCAAAAAACGTGAAATTCCGACTGTCTCGAAATTCGACGAAATTCGACGTGGTAAAGTCTAGATTTTCACAGATGATTCCAATCCTGAAATCCATTTTTTCATCCCGAGATTCAGAAAAATTTCTATTGGGCCAAAATTAACATTTTACCCTTTTTCAAAAAATTAGAATTTTCTGTTTACAATTTAATAATTAAATGATTATCTAAATCCATTTGATTTTAATTCAACCCTCAATTAAAAAATCTAAAATCATTTCTCAATATCTATGGTAAATGAATATTTTCATCCTCCCATGTTCAATTAATTAAAATAACTGAGTCCACTCAAACTGATTTGCCCACACTAATGCAGCAACGTCTCCACCAACCTAATCACTGGCATGAATCATACTGAAATGAACCCATCATGTATTTTACTTATTTTTTTCATTTTTAAATTTTTAATAAGTATTTTCATGATATTTTTGTAAAAATATCCACCGATATTTACTGATATTTCCGATATATCCGTAAAATCTAATTATCGATATATTTGTGTTTACCGATATTTTGATAATTGGTCGTGAATAAGTAATAAAGTGAAAAGTAGAGTGTCGAACTCACGAGGTCTGTGCTATTAAGTACCTAATCTAGCTTTAATTTACGGATGGACAAACAGAAGGAAAATGAAGATAAACTAGCAAGCAAAATATTACCCTAAATTACCAACGAAGACCCGAATATGCAGAGAACCAAAAAAACAAACTAGAACCATATATACCATCAATTTCACCAAGATTATAATTAATTGAAGGAATTTGGATTTAAATGACTGCTTTGTTTACTTTTTGTTAACTGGATATCACTCTTAGTTGTAACACTTTTCCTGCCATACATCTTCTGAGTTTAGGTCAAGGTCACATTTGCCCCAACCACTAAACTCAAAAGTCATTAAAACCTTAAGAATCATGCTTACCATGTTAAACCTAGGATATCCCCCTGAATAGTTTGATAATAACAGCCCACACATCCTCACGCAATTTGGCTTTCATCCTAAATTTGGAGCGCATAATCTCAAATGTAGTGATTAGCAAACTATTTGTAATGAAAACAAATGAACTATCCAATTAAATAAACAACTATATAAGAATTCAATCCAAAGTTCCGACAATCCCAAATCAAATCAAGGGTACATCATAGCCCAGTCAAAACACAACGCCCAGCCGCTTCCCATCTTATGTCGATCCAAAAAGAACTGAAGAAACTCATAAGCCCACAGATTAGTATCGCCTTCGATTCTTTGTTCGTGAGGTCTCATCTGATCCACAGATCTGGGGTATTTGTCGTCGCTTCGCATCTTCCTTTCCGCCCTTTTTTTCAACAAACGAAGAAGTCCATCCCTTCGCGATTCGGCGCGCTAGCGCAAGAAACGGAATACAACGTTAAAGAACGCGCCGGCAACAGGTGTTCGAAGGCGAAAGCTAATACCGCTGGTATATCAATGATCAGAGCGAATGAAGTTTCCGAGGTGGGTCAAACCAGTCGGAACGTAAAAAAGCTGGGGTCTGAGTTCGGCTGGAAGCCCGGCAAGAAATAACGAGAACGGCGCATCGCAAAGAAGGCAACGAAACTAGTCATCCAACGTTCAGCAACAGGTCGGCATGATTTATTAGTCGGAAACACACCATTAGCCGTCCCGATAGAATGAATCAAGAGCAAAACCAACGATCGAGTCCGGCACCTCATAACTGAATCCAGGTGTTAAATCGGGTAGCGTTAGTGGAAGTCGAACGCCGCATCAAAAACATTGCAGGCGCCTTTAAAGAGAAGTCAAACCGCAACTAACAGAATATGTGTCTATCCCTTCAAACTGGTTCACATAAAGAATATCCAAACAATTACAAATGTCATCATGTACACTTCAGCTAAGAGAAAACTATATAACAAACTGAAATAATGAATTGATAAGATAAAGTATTAATATATTTTTTTAATTATAAAATTAATAACAGTAATACAATGAATATAGTCCCATGTCTTATAGATAAATCCACAATATATATTTAAAATTTTAAAATTACAATTATATTCGTGATAATTTTCTAAAAAGATAATATGTTATTAAATAAAACATAATTATAATAATTTTTTGACAACGTACTATAATAATAATTTATTGTTAATGCCAAATTTAATAATATTTTATTTAAATTCTTAATATTATAATTATTTTCATGATAATTTTTTAAAATATAAACATTATCTTTTTTGAGAAAATTATTTTTTTAAAGTATTTTCATAACTTTATATAATTTTCGTTTTATATATATTTATGTAAAAATATTCATTCATATATCTCCTAATCCGTAAAATTCTAAACACTCACATATATCCATCTAAACCATATTTTTATCCTCGGGCGTAACAAAACGAATAGGTTTATAAAATGAATGCAGTCAAGATAGAAGAACTTTTGTTTATTGATACGTCGCTGTTCCTATTTGTATCATAAGTGAAGATGCAGATTTTCTTCCTTTAAATAGAAAATTTGAGTTTGTTTGTTTATCGTTTTTTAAAACTGTTTTCTGTTCTAAAAAAACAAGGAGAACAAGGGGAAAACGTGTAATCTATTTTTTTCACAAAAGTGTTCTACTAGGACGGACTCGAACCTTTAATTAGCTTCTTATTATTTTTATCAAATATTTTTTAAATTTAAACACAACTCAAATAAATTGAGATGGACCTTATAACATAATTTTTTCCAAAAAAATTTCATTTAGATCAGCATGAGTTGTGGGAGTCACATGCAGTTGATTAGTGACAGGCAAATGGAACCGCTGTTCCTTGTATTATAATCCATGGAGACCTGTTCCCACTGTCATAACAGGAATCTGTTTCTCTATGTTTGGACTGTTGTTTTGTGACCTGTATTTGATTTTGGGCTTATGCCCAATCCGAAGACTCGTGAAAGAAAAAGTTGAGAAAAAAAATAGAGATCTAATATGGTAAAAGAGGGGTTGAACTGACATGTGTAACCAGATAGCCCACAATTGATCCCAGCAGCACGGAGCTTGCCCTCGTGGTATGGACCTTCGTCGAGTGCATTTTTATCATATCAACATATTCTCTTGATTTTTTCCCAACGAGAATTTCCACATAAATCTAGTGCTTATTTATTTTCATTTCATTATTGTGTCAGCCGATCATAACATGGGACCAAATTTAAAACTCTGCTCTCTTTTCAGTCTTATATTGCTGCTTATGATGGCTCTCCCCTCTCTTTTACCTCTTCTCTATTCTTTTTGCCTCTCTCTATCAAATCACAACCATTTCTTTAGCTTTCTCCATCTCCAGATTCCCTATCCCTTAATTTCCCATTTTTATTATCCATTCCTAGCTTCAGTCATTTTTCCATTTTCTCTCTTCTTGGAACATATCCTATGCTCCGTAATTCTTTGCGACTTTCTTTTTTTAGGTGACTGTTAATGCCTCTCTCTATCAAAGGAGGTGAAGGTCGAGAATTATGTATTTGGACTTGCTTGAGGCAAAGCCATAAATGGGCAGCTTTCTCAAGTATGACCCTTTCTTGAACACTTCTGCTGTAATGATAACCTCAACTTTCCTAATGGTATGGCGCGCTTTCCCAACATGAAGATTTTCTGGTTGTTTAGAAACATGGAAGTATATATATATATATATATATATTATAAAATTGAAAATTAATACAATATTAATTTTTTACCAACCAACCTAAGTTGGGGGAAATTAGTTTATCTACACGCAATAGGACTATTTTGTTAGAATCATAGACATATCTTTGGAATGAATGATCTTTTAGACCTAGAACAGTAATATCTATTTGGGAGGAAATGGATCATCCCTAATTAATTACATTACATCAATATTTTAAAATTAGAGTGGTGATTGAATCGAAAAAGTTATCGGTTCAATGTTTAGAAGTAGTTGAATTGCGGTCAAACCGGATTGAAATTGGACTGTAAAGGTCACCGATCAATGGTTCTGATCGAACCAATTAGTTCGATTTAATTTTTAAAACATTGGTTAAAATTGATCTTTAGTCCCTTCAATAGAACTTTATGTATGTGTAATATGGATATTTATTTCAATTGTGTAAATGCATTTTAAAGTTTCAGGTTGGGTTACCATCATCTTTGACTTCTATAATAGGCAAAAGTCTCATCCCCCTCAATATTTGTTCCACTACATTTCTATTTAGTGGTTTAGTTAGAGGATCGGCCAAATTCAACTCTAACCTCACAAAATCCAGGGAAAATAACCGTCAAGTGGTTGCCGCACAATATTGTGCCTTAGGAGTATATTTATGTTCTTCCCATTAAACATTTTACTTTTAGCCTTAGTTATTGCAGTTAGGCTATCACAACACATAGACATAGATGATGCTACTCTCATCCATAAAGGGATATCCACCAATAGATTTATGAGCCACTCAGCTTTAGAACTTTTCTCTTAGGCTATAAACTCGGCCTCCATCGTGGACTAAGTAATGCCAGTTTGCTTGGATGATTTCAAGAAAGCGCATATCCTCATTAAAACGTACCCACTAGTGTATTTCCATGTCATTTGGACAGGATGTTACCATTACTAAATCCTTTAAGAACATTTAGAAATCCACTATAACACAAACAATAGTATTTGGTGCCTCTCAAGTACTTTATTACTCTATGAATGAAACCTTGATTATCTGATTAGGGCTTTGGGTGTCTGGAAGCTCAATCTTCCGATTGTGTAGGCAATGTTAGGTCTAATACAATTTGCCAAGTACATTAGGCTAGCAATTATCTGAGCATACTCAATTTGAGCAACACTATGTTCTCTATTTTTCTTCAACCATGAGCTGGGACCACATAAGGAGTTGACATTGGTTTATAATCAAAGTGTTCAAATCTCCTTAAATTCTTCTCAACATAGTGTTCTTCAGAAAGATTAAGCTCATTAGGTGTTCTTGATATTTTAATTCCTAGAATCACCTTTGCTTCTCTTAGATCTTTCATGTCAAACTTAGATCTTAGAAACTCTTGGTCTCAATAACAACTTGTAGGTTAGTCCCAAATATACTTTCATCATCAACATACCAAACAAATGATAATGCATGAGTTATTTTCAACTTTGCTATAAATGCATTTATCAACATCATTAATGGAGAATCCATTAGCTATCAACACATGATCAAATTTGCTATGCCACTATGTGGGTGCTTGTTTTAACCCATAAAGAGATTTAACTAGCCACCACAAACTTTGCTCCTCTCCTAGAACCATATACCCTTGAGTTGATCCATATAAATTTCCTCCTCTAGTTCCCACATTCAAAAGAAGCGAGTCTGTATCCATCTAATTATCTTAGGTTATGAATTGATATAAAGCAATTAACACCCTAAGCGAGAAAATCCTTGTCACAAGAGCAAAAAGTATCAAAGTAATCTACACCTTTCTTTTTCTTTTGTTTAAGACCTTTGGCAACTAAAGTGCCTTATATGTCTTAATGAGCAATGTTGGTTTTTTAATTCCTTTTAAGATACCATTTGCAACCTATAGTTTTAGCACCAGGAGGCAAGTCTGCTATCTCCCAAGTAAGGTTATGCATTATTGATTCAATTTCACTACTAATGGCCTCCTTCCATAAAGGTGCATCAAGTGAAGTCATAGCTTCCTTATAGGATCTAGGGTTGTCATTGTTAAGCGCTATTTAACACGCATAATCTAGGAAAGCCCAAGTGAACGCATCACAAAACAAGTAGTATAATTATAAGAGAGTGTCGAAGCCATAGAGACTTGTGTTGCTAAGTACTAAAATTAGATTATTTCTTCTTTATTTAGATTATCAATCAAAAACTGAATTTAAGATCAAACAAGTGAAAAATTAGGCGCATCTAACTCGATTACGAATGAAATGGAGATGGATGTGTGAGTGTGTTAAGGTTTTGGTTTCTATCAAACGATAACCAAGTAATTGGTATCAAAATCTCTCAATTGTCATATGAAAATCTAACTAACGGCAAGCTTCACTAATGTATTTGAAAATCTCTCGAATCCTGATCTACTTTTAGGGTTTATGTATTTTGCACGCTGCTTTCGACCTCAAAACCCTAGGAGTATCTCTCTACAATCCTTTGGAGAATTATGTTGTTTCATTTAAGTCTAATCTATTACTCTCTTCTCATGTCTTGTAACAGGCCACACAACAAATTGATTGTGATCAAGTATCAATAAGCATGAAAAACAAAATGAAACAATTAGCAAATAGCATTTCAAATGACAATAAAGAAGAAAACCAATATCTAATTACAAGGTTCATGTTCAATCTACACCCAAAAACCCTAGACTACGAAATTAGAACATCATGGGGAGATGAGACAACATAAAATCGATTGAAAACATAAGAGGAAGAAAACTCTAAGCTGAGAAAGATGGATCTTTAGCTCTTGATCTTCTCTTCCTTTATTGTCTTCAAGTCTACGACTTTTCCAAAATTTCTTCGCAGTCACAGACAAAAATCCTTACCAAATTAGGGCATTTTTCTTTTATACTCCAAAATCGGGCTTCTTGAAATTTTTGATCAAAATGGGATAGAAGATAATCATTAGGCCATCATTGACATGTGATGTTGTGACCTAATGTCGCGACGTGTGAGCCTTATTGTACTTGATTCTCTTAGTCCCTGTCGTGACATTAAGTCTCCACTTCGCGACGTGAGGTGTTTGTCTTTTGCTGAGACTTCTTGGTCACGTTGCGACATCAAGCCTTGACCATCACGACATGAGATGTTATCTTCAATTGGGGTAATAGTCATGTTGCGGCGTTAAGGCATCATGTTGCGATTTTCCCCTTTTTTGCCTCAATTTAGAGTGCTTCCTAAAGCCATCAAACCTCGGATTTGGTCCTGCAATGTAAATACGAACCAAATTAGTGTAAAAAAACTTACAAGGGTAATAAAAACTACTGCAAACTAACTAAAATAGGAGGATATAATGATTATAAAGTATACTCATCACACCCCAGACTCATTTCCTTGCTTATCCACGAGCAAGGAAAGACACATCTGAAACATGAGGATGAATAAGATGCATAGTAGCAAGTAGGGAACACAATGAATAGGATTCTCTAACAACACACAAGCCAAAGATGAGATTCATAAGCCCTTACCATCCTTAAAGGACAAGGTGCAATTAGCATGGTAAATAAAGAAGGTCACCCCCCACATCATCAATCACCTTTCTTAATTGAACTATGTGACATTTTCTGTTAAGATCGATTATATGCAATTTCCAACGCCCCCAAACTCAAACTCAATTCACTTCTTTTGAAAGAAAAGTAACTAGACAAAGAGTAGGAAACACCCCTTTTATTCAATAATTTAAACTAGGAAGTAGGGATGAAATGCTAGAGTTCTACAAAAGTGTCCATGTAGAGGGGATCCATTGGCAAATCCTCGCCGGTTGATTAAAGACACCGGGCATTGATTGCTCATAAACTTCACCCCAAACACTCAACTAGAAAACCAAAGCACCTACTTGTGAATTAAGCTCATCTTTTGTCCCATGTAATGAGTAGTGAAGTCAATGGCTCCTAGCCAGTTAGCTTAGAGCATTAGGCTTTGATAGGCCCCTCGGACTATGCTTGGGATTCTAATCGAGTCAACTCACTTATTTCTCTCTTTTTCATTCTTCTTCACATATTTTTGCTTTTCTTTTTCTTTTTCTTTCTTTTGCTTATTTTTTTTTCTTTTTTTTTTGGCTGTGACACATTGGTAATCCTCTTTTGAAAGTAGCCATCATTGAGATTAAGGTCTCTCAAAGCGAATTCAATTTACGAGAAAGAGAGGTCGAAACTTAGTATACAAGGGAGATCTAGTGCATGAAGTAGCTTTTTGACAAATGAGGGGGGAAACCAATTAAGTCATCCACAACAAACATACATGATGTCCTAAATCAAACAAATACTCATTTATCCCACAATTGGCTTTTACACTTTCAATTTCAAGATTCATGCTGATACAAAGCATACATGGCACAGGCTGACTCATGAAGCGAAACAAACCAAAAGCTATTTGAAAGGGCACAAGCAATACACTAACTACACAACCATGCATAGACACGAAACCAAACAAAACTAACAACCAAAGCTAACATTCTCTCACAAACACAAACAACAAGACCAAACACAACTTAAACTAACTAACAATAAGACTCAAAGATTCAAAGACTACCAAACTACCACACCCAACATGAGTATACAAGGCATAAACCTACACCCCAAACTCAATCATGGCATTGTCCTCAAAGTAATATAAGTAAGTCAAGTAACAAAAGGACTCCCCTGATGATCAGGCCTAATCATCTCCATGTGGTGCTGATGGTGGTGGAGCATTAAAGCTTTTAAGGAAAAGGAGTTGTCTTGCACTTGTTATGCACGTCTCTTCTAATTTTCAAGATATTGGCATTTTAAGCTCTAATCTCCTCAAGTTGTTGATTTACACTCTTGGAACTCATAATGCTCATCCCAAAAGGCATCCACCTTTTGTGTGTAAGTTGAGTGAGTTGATCTTGACCAATAAAACACCTAAGGGAAAAATGATTTAGAAAAGTATCACGCTTAATGACCTAGATGAACTTAGCAATGAATAGGGAATTGTCATGAGAAATTATGGGGGGAGGGGGAGCCACAAGAGTGAGAACCTCATACTCTTTCCCTTGGACAAGCACAAGTGTACTTTCACTTAATTCGTACTTAATGAATATAAATCAAAATTCATCAATGGAAGCAATCAACCCTAGTACCTTATCCTTGAGTTCGTTATTCAAAATCAACCCATTTCTAATGAGCATTAATCATTCCTAGTTTCCTTTGTTTTATTTTATTTTTGTTTTGAAAATATCCATCCTAAATCATTGATCAACTTAGATAGTGAATAGCTTTAGTAATTGGGGTACTTAGTCCCCACTTAACCTCCTTTCTCCGTGAGATCAATATCTAGTTTTAAAATTGACAATCACTTTTACTTCTTATGGCTCATGCACTTGTGGAGTTTTAGGCTACTATTTTTATACAGCCTGACAAAAGGCCTAACAAGTTTTTGAGCGTCGTTATCGAGGGACGGTGTGGTTCGGTGTTTGGATCGATATTTTGGTGAAAGAGAATTTTGCTACTTTGAGCAAAAATTTCTTCATTTGTAAATATTTCTTTTATTTTCATTTTTCTTTATATTCAGTTTACTTATTTTGATTTTGAGGTGTGTTTTGTGTTTTCATGTACTTGGTTACATGCACAAAAAGCTTACATCCGAATTGTTACCTTTGATCACCGTGAAAGAACTTTGGAAATTTTGAAAAAAACCAAGAAAGCAAACTCATAATGGAAGACAACTAAAGTGTTAGATATAGTGAAGGGCATGGTGACCAAAATGACTTACTTGGGATGCAAGAACCTACCTTATGAGATTGTTGGAAGCTAATGGTCAATGAGAATTATTCTTGAATCAGGCGACAAACTGTTGAGGCTAACAATTTGGATTTGAAGCCAAGTTTGATTTCAATGGTACAACAACAACAATTTGGTGGCCATTCGTTTGAAGACCCAAATGGGCATCTCTCAAATTTTCTTCAATTGTGTGGTACAATTAAAATGAATGTGGTAGATCACAATTTGATTAAGTTGACATTTTTTTTCCTTTTCTCTCAAAGAGAAGGCAAGGAATTGGTTCCATAACCTAATCTAAGGATCAATTGAAACATGGGGAGAAATGGTTGAAGCATTTTTTACAAAGTATTTCCCATCCTAACTTACATCCCAACTCAAAGCGAAGATCTCTAAGTTTAAGCAATCAAAACAAGAAACTTTATAGGATACATGGGATTGCTTTAGAGAGTTGTTAAGAAAATGCACCCGGCTTATGGTATGAGCATAGTCTCAAGTGCAAACCTTCTACATTGGGCTAAATTATTCAACAAAAGGCTTAGTAGATACGGCTATGGAGGTTCTATTACAAGAAAAATGGATAAGGAAGCACATTAGCTTTTTGAGGAGTTGGCTAAAAATAACTACCAAGCTCCTTCAAAACGATCAAGCTGAAGAAAACCCGAGTGGAATTTTAGAAATGGATAGAGTATCTTCCTTAGAAGAAAAGTTTGATGCCTTGATGACCAAGCTAAATCAACAAACCCCAAGAGTGCCTACTATGAAAGAGATAGGGACTATGATGGTAAATCCGGAATTTCAAGTTAAGGATGCTAATTTTGTGAACAGTAGAGGTTATGTTTTTTGACCCAATAATAACTTGCCTACTCACTATCATCCGAGGATGAGAAATCATGAAAACCTCTTTTATGGCAATCAAGAAAATGTTCAACATGCTACACATAATTTTAGCTCTAACAATGCACCTTTAGGATTCCAAGGCCAGAAGAGGCAGCCTAGTTTTGATGAGAGTGTCCTAACTCCCTTGAATGATATGAAGAGAAACCATGATGACCAAGGCAACAAGATAGTCAACTTAGAGAAAGAATAAGTGAACACCAAGGCCTCGCTCAAAACCTTGGAAAATCAAATGGGGCAGTTAGCCTACTCAATAAAAGAAAGTTTTTCAAAATCTTTTTCAAGTGATAGAGAAAATAACCTTAGAGAGTGTAAGGTTGCTAACTCTAAGTGGAAAGAACTTGGATTCCCGAAAGCTAAGAAGAAGTGGAAGTTGAGAAGAAAAGTTAGAGTGGACAAGAAGTAGAAGAAGCAAGAAAGATAAGTTCACATCGGAAAAAATCACATTTCAGTTGCAGGCTAATTTTTACCTCATGGAAAAAAGATCCTTTAAGGAATGTTTGACTAAATCACCTTAGTTGAAGAGTTGGATTGTGAAGAAGTTGTATCTGATACTGAATTGGCAGAGACTATTCTTAGTCTTGAAGAAAATGATAAGACAGTTGAAATTCAAGAAGAGCAAAAGATAGCAAATGGCCTAGTTCTAAAAGACCTACCAAAGCATTTGAAATATTCTTTTCTAGGCAAAAATGATACCAAGCCAGTGATTTTATCAACTGATTTGAATGAAGAAATTGAGCATAGAGTGCTTGATGTTTTGAGATAGAAAGATGGCAACATTTACATAATTCGATTGAAGATATCAAAGGGAATCGATCTCTGAAAATCTATATACACAAGATCCTTATGAAAGAAGAGGTTAAGCCTTCAGTGGAACATCAGTGAAGATTGAATTCTGTGATGAAAGACGTAGTAAAGAAAGAAGTGTTAAAGTGGCTTCAAGCTGGATTCATTTATGCTATATCTGATAGTGCTTAGGTGAGCCCTATTCAAGTGGTACTAAAGAAAGGTGGAGTAACAGTGGTAAAAAATTAGAAAGATGATCTTATCTCCACACGTACTATGAGTGGATGGAGAGTATGCATTGATTACAGGAAGCTCAACAAGGCTATAAGAAAGAATCACTTTCCCCTCCCATTCATCGATCAGATGTTGGACAGATTGGTTGGGCATGCCTACTATTGCTTCTTAGATGGGTACTCAGGATACAATCAGATTGTCATTACCCCTGAAAACCAATAAAAGACCACTTTCACTTGTCAGTATGGGACCTTTGCATTAAGGAGGATGCCCTTTGGCTTGTGCAATACCCCAGCCACCTTTCAGTGATGTATGATGGCCATTTTTTCCGGTTTGGTAGAGGACATTATGGAGATCTTCATGGATGATTTTTCAATCTTTGGATGCTCTTTTGATCATTGCCTTATGAATTTTGAGTTAGTGCTGCAAAGATGCCAAGAGAAGAACCTTGTATTGAACTTGGAGAAATGTCATTTCATGGTTTAAGAGAGCATAGTATTGGGGCACTGTATTTCTCAGAGGGACTTGAGGAAAATCTTGCTAAGATTTCTACCATTCAGACTCTTATGCCACCAACTATAGTAAAGGGTGTCAGAAGTTTCCTAGGACACACTGAGTTTTACAAAAGATTCATAAAGGACTTTTCAAAGATAGCTAGACTCATGTGTAGACTACTCGAAAGAGGATGCCACTTTGGATTTTGAAGAGGCATGTATGGAGGCATTTGAAGAGCTCAAATCCATATTGGTTTTAGCACCAATTATGACAATGTTGAATTGGAATGAATCCTTTGAGATTATGTGTGATGCAAGTGACGTTCTATTATAGCAGTTTTGGGTCAGAGACACAACAAGATTTTCAAGGCTATCTATTACACAAGCCACACATTGAATGAGGCCCAAGAGAACTACATAACCACAGAGAAAGAAAGGTTGGTTGTGGTTTGCTCATGTGAGAAATTCATACCCTACATCATAGGCTCCAAAGTCTTCCTTTACATAGATCATGCAACTATACAATACCTAATGATGAAGAAGGATGCTAAGCCAAGGTTGACAAGGTAGGTCTTACTTCTCCAAGAATTTGATTTGGAAATAAAAGATATGAAAGGAAGTGAGAATGTGGTAGGTGACCACCTATCCCATCTTAAGAGTGAGATTATTCAAGATAATACCAAGGAGATTGGATGAGGCATTGGATAAGTGGCCTCAGATATGGAGCTTGATTTACCCCATTTGGTATCAGACTATGAATTATTTGGCTTCTGATCCATGCTTTCTCCCGAGCTCGAGTCACAACAAAGAAAAAAGTTTTTTCGTGATGTTAAATCTTACCAATGGGATGACCCTCTTCTATTCAAGAGGTGTGCGGATCAAGTGATAAGAAGATGTGTGCGGATCAAGTGATAAGAAGATGTGTGCCACAAGAAGAGTAAGATGAGATCTGACAAAATGTCCTCTTCACCTTCTATAATTGTACATTTTGGAGGAGGGGCGGCTCGAATGGTGCTACAATCAGTTCTTTTGGCCCACTCTTTTCAAAAAGAATTTTATTGGTTTGTGCAATAATGTGATAGATGTCAAATACTAGGCAACATCACTAGGAAAATGAGATGCCATTGAGCAAGCATCCTTGAAGTAGAAATATTTGATGCATGGGGCATATATTTCATGGGTCCCATTTCCTCATGCATTCATTTGGAAATTTGTATATCTTGCTGGTAGTGGACTATGTATCGAAATTGGATTGAAGCTATTTCCACACCACCAACTTAATGAAGTTAAAAGCGGTGGTTAAGTTCATCCGAGGAGAATATGCTCACTAGTTTGGAGCTCAAGATACATTCACTTAGTGATGAGGAAGCCATGTTGCAATAGACGATGTCTTCATTGTATTAATATTGTGTGGGAACATATAAAGGGTCTTCCTATCATCCGCAATCAAATGGACAAGTGGAAATCTCAAATGAAATCAAGAATATATTGGAAAGCAGTGGCGTGTGTGCAGGAAAGTTGGTCTCAAGAATATAGGTCATGAAACTCCAATAGGCATGTCGCATACAGTTGATCTTTGGAAGCCTTTCCATTTTTCGTTGAATTGGAACATCGTCGATGTGGGCCATAAAAGCTCAATTTCAATCTCAAGGAGAGTGAAAAGACTCTCCAGCTCGATGAGTTGGAAGAATTGAAAATTATGCTTATGAACTCCGGTTAAAGACCAAACAAAGAAATGGCATGACAAGAATATTTTGAGAGAATTCAAGATTGGTAATAAAGTTTTACTCTACAACTCTAGATTGAAACTCTTTCCAAGGAAGTTGAAGTCAAGATGGTCCGACCCTTATTTTGTGATATCTATTACACCATAGGGAGCCATTGGAGTAAAATCTAGTACGGGTGAAGAATTCAAAGTCAATGGGAAAAGACTAAAGAACTTAGTGGAGAAACATGTGGAGTTAGTTGAATCAATTGACTTGAAAGAATGAGATTTGAACATGTGAGCCATTGAACCATTGGGATGCGGCTTCCTCGAGCTAGCAACACTAAACTTAGAGCTTCTTGGGAGTCGACCCAAGCTTTACGAGGATCTTTTTCTCTCTTTTTGTTTATTTTCTTTGCTACTTTATTTTTAGTCGGTACAATTAAGGATCATATATGTGTGATCTTATTTTTTTAGTGTGTTTAAGTTTAGGTTTCTTTATAGATGAGAGAAGTATTATGTGTATTCTAAAAGAGAATTGAAGGAGGTGACCATGGTGTGATTTGTAATGAGCTTTGAAGGATAATGAGAATCTCATAAACTTGTGAACCAATTATGTGGGATGTTTTGTTGATGAGATCTCAAGTGGAAATCAATGCTTTTTTGAGTGAAAATGAGAATCAACGAGGTTTGGAAGCATTGAAGCAGAATTACAAATCAAAAGAGGGACATTCAAGAAAAATTCAGTTATGTCACGACATCCCTCTCTCGATGTCATGACATCCAAATCCCTGTGTCAAAATCTTTTCAATGATGTTGTGACATCAAATCCCTGTCTTGCATATCTTTTCAGTAATGTCGCAACATCCCTCTCTTGATGCCTCGACATCTCAAGGAGCCGCATTTTACATAAAGAAGTCATGATGATATTTGCAACATCGGCTTGAATTTTTGAAAGATAAAATGCAGGCTTTCTCTCATTTTGTATTTCAAGCTCTCTCACCACCCTTTTAATCTCTGACTCCCAAACCTTCTTTCTTCACTCTGCATACCCCAGCCACCCATCTTCTCATACTTATACCTTGGATCTTCTCCCATCTCTCCATCGCCCTTTCCATCCCTTCCTTCATGTTTCATTATCCGTCTCTTTAAACCCTAGCCTTCATTTCCCATAATCGATTCTTGAGTTTTCTGTGATTTTTTGGTTTGTTTCTTAAGTTTGGATTGAAGGGTGATCTTGTAAGGAAACTTAGGAAAAATCAATTTTTTTTTCTAAGAAAGTAGTAATGAATTTCTGGAAGCTTCACAGCTCGGTCACGGGTTGAAAACCTAGAAATCTTCCTAGATCTCGAATGATGAAGCAAACCTCACTGTTTGGGTTCAATGTGGCGGATCAGTTGCCTGTTGACAGACTGATTGATTGCGAGATAGTCGAATTTCTATTGTTTTGAGCAATTAGTGTTGAGTGACAGATGGTAAGCCATGTGTCAAAATACTTGCATGTAGGACACATGGCAAGCCATGTGATTTGCATGTACATGTGAGTGACACATGGCAAGCCATGTGTCCACCATGTCTGAGATTAGAAGGTCTATAAAGGGGAGGAGACCAGTTCATAGAGGAAGGGAATAGCAAAGAGGAAAGAAGAAGAAAAAAGAAAAGGTAGAAGAAAACAAAGAAAGAGAGAGAAAGGAAGAAAGAAAGAAGAAGAGGGAGAAAAGGAGTCAAGCGTTAAAATGATCGGAACTACGTTGGATAAAAAAGTAAAAATGCAATATATATTCGTTGAGGGCTACGCTCAAAGAGGTAGGGACTCTTCCTACTTTGATTTATTTCCACCCTAAGAAGCTTT